>CM069594.1:35045869-35375694 GCA_035771175.1 Paratinospora sagittata
CAAGATAAAATTGGCCACGATCAATTAGGCTGTGTTTGATTTTTTATTCGGATACAATTTTCTGTATGTAAAAAATTTGAAACACAAAATGTGTTTGGTTGATTGAAAACAGTTTTTCGAAATTTACAAAAAAAAATATTATTTTTAGAAAATGATAAAACATCATTTTCTAATTTTTTATTTTTAAAATAAAATTATATTATTATTTTCAAATCACGAACTAAATATAAGCTTAGAAATGTTTATAGAGTATATAGGCTCATAAAGAACATGAGGGCCTCAGAGATCACAAACTTAGATGGAACAAATCCCATGAATACAAGAGGACAAGGCCTTTAAATATGAATAGGACCAAACCAAAACTAACTCAACTAACAGAAGTAGGGCAAGTAACTCACAAAATTCCATTGAATCTGAACCTCGTTGCTGTCAAACCATTCCATCATTTGCTCACACATGAATTAAGTTCTTCTTCTTCTTCATCCTCTTGCAAGAGCAGTCATGATATAGGGTTGGTGTTTTAGTTTGAGACATGAGAGCAATGCCTTTATGGGCTCATACTCATAGGTAATTTGAATTTCGTTTCATATGGGAACTGGGTTTAAACATTGGGCCTAAGAATATGTATTAATGGGCTTTATAGTCGTGGCTCAGATGGTCTGGGCTGCACTGCACTGAGCTTGGTCCAACATTTGTTTCTCAGCCTCCCATGATTGTGTCCATGCCCAGGGGCTAGGGGAGATGGGCCCTACCGTACCTCTAAAAGAAAAAAAAAAAAAAAAAAAAAAAAAAAAAAAATATATATATATATATATATATATATATATTGAACAAAAGATTTCAAAATTTGGATTGACAATCTCCAGAAGTTAGATATTTCTATATCAACTAATTAAATTATTATCATTAAAAAAATGAAAACTTGGTTGGAGCTGACTATACGGCTCACAACGAAGTTGCGTGACCTCTTCCACTACCTCTTGGCTGCTATTCGCCCAGTAGAGTCTCATCATCCGCATCTTCCATCCATCCGATACTCCTCGATTCTCGGGTTCAGAAATCTCCTGTTCACAATCAACGGTCTGTGCTATTCTTTCTTCAGCGAGAAGTAATTTCAACTAATCACTTACTCCCACGTGTCCGCATCTCATTAGTTTACCACTTTTATTGGGAACCAATATAATCCAGTAGTCCCGATGTCTGTTAGTTAAAGTAGCCCGCAGAACCGTTGCCTTACTAATATCTTTTTTTTCTTCTTCATCTTCATCTTCATCTGATCTGCAATTTCCAAACCTCAGCAATGGCAGCTTCTTCTTCTTCTTCTTCTTCTTCTTCATTTGTCTCCTTTCTCTTCGTCATCTTCTCGTCTCTCCTTCTCTCCATCACAGCATCATCTTCTTCTGATGTATCCTCCGACGATCCGTTAATCCGGCAAGTCGTTTCCGGCAACGGCAACGACCTGATCTTGAACGCCGACCACCACTTCACCAATTTCATCAAGAGGTTCGGGAAAACCTATGCCGACGAAGAACACGCTTACCGATTCTCCGTCTTCAAGGCTAATCTGCGACGGGCTAAAAGGCACCAGAAGCTTGATCCTTCTGCGGTTCATGGGATTACGCAGTTTTCCGATCTTACTCCGGCGGAGTTCCGGCGGAAGTATCTTGGGTTGAGACGATTGAGGCTTCCGGCCGATGCTCATGAAGCTCCGATCTTACCCACCAGTGATCTTCCGACGGATTTTGACTGGAGAGATCATGGGGCCGTTACTCCGGTTAAGAATCAGGTGAGATTTTTGTGGATTTTTTTTTAAAGAAAAATTTGACCTTTTTGGTGTTTTTCTAGGTTTGATGGTGATTCGTTAATGGTTTTTTTTTTTTTTTTTGGTGGTGTGGAAATCAGGGTTCCTGTGGGTCTTGCTGGTCTTTTAGCACTACTGGTGCCTTGGAAGGGGCTAATTTTCTGACCACTGGAAAGCTTGAGAGCCTTAGTGAGCAGCAACTTGTGGATTGTGACCATGAGGTTTGTTTATTCTAAATGCTTTTTTCTCATGTTTAACACTTTGGTACTGTTAATTGTTGATGCTTCTGGAGCTGTGGGATCATATTTAATTGTGTCTTGTCTTGTGGATTGTGACCTATTTATTTCTGATATCTACAGTTGTTTGCTTAATGATGAGATTCTTCTCTGTTTGATGATGATGTCAAGGTTGGAATTTGGGAATCTCTGTCTCTCTTCAATGTTTTGAATTGGCTTTCTTGTTGGGTTTCAAGATTACTCTACTAATTGTTTCTCTTTAAATTCTGTAGCTATTTTGGTTTGCTAGAAACTTTCGGTTGAAATTTATTTCTGCTCATATGTGTTAATTGATCAGTGATTTTGTACATGGATTGAACATTTGACCTTGTATGCATTGATTGTGTTTTTGAGTGACAAGTGGAATATATTGCTGTTTGTTTCTTTGTTTCCTTTATAATTTCTATGTAATATTGCATAGGGACTGTGTAAATAGTTTATCAGGAGATTTGGGTAGAAAAGTGCAACTTGATGTCTTTTTCCTAATTCAAAAGGCATGCTTGTTGATTAGATGCAGATGTTCATGAACTAAAAGAAACTGTTTTTACCATATGAAAACCTTGCTCTTTTAAATTTGCGTAAGGGCAAAAAATGACACTTTTTAACATAATTTAGGAAACTTATTCATATAATTAGTTATTTGTTCATGAATTTTGGGATTATGATCTATGTTGTGGACATGCATCAACTTGATAAATCTCTAATTACAAATGTGAAGCTGTGGTTCTGTTGCCACTAATTTGTACTTCTTGTGGAATCTTGGCGTGATTTAGGCAACTTTACCTTTAAGTTGAATACTTGTTTGTTTCTTCTCACTACTTGAGATTCTGCTTTTGCAGTGCGATCCATCGGAACCAGGCTCATGTGACTCGGGTTGCAATGGTGGGCTAATGACCAGCGCCTTCGAATACACACTGAAAGCTGGCGGCCTTATGCTAGAGAAAGACTACCCTTACACCGGAACTGATCGTGGTGCTTGTAAATTTGACAAGTCTAAGATTGTTGCATCTGTTGCGAACTTCAGTGTGGTCTCCCTTGATGAAGAACAAATTGCTGCAAACCTTGTAAAGAATGGCCCTCTTGCAAGTATGTCTAGTTTCCAAACATTTAAAATTCCAATGTGTTTCTCTCATTGTCAGCGCATTTTCACATAATAATTACTGTGTTTCTTGGCATGTGTGCAGTTGGTATCAATGCAGTTTTTATGCAGACTTACATTGGTGGAGTTTCCTGCCCATACATATGCGGAAGGCATTTGGATCATGGAGTTTTGATAGTCGGATATGGTGAAGCAGGCTATGCTCCCATTAGATTGAAGGAGAAACCATACTGGATTATTAAGAACTCATGGGGAGAAAATTGGGGAGAGAATGGATACTACAAGATTTGCAAGGGTCACAACGTCTGCGGCGTGGACTCCATGGTCTCAACTGTAGCTGCTGCAGTTAAGACCAACCAGCAGTAATAATTCAGGAAACTTACACCATAGACTAAAACCCTATTCTACTAGCAGTCACATAGCTGTGTATGTACATACATAAGAAATGGGGGTCTCTACGCTGCACCTCTTATTGCTATAAAAACCTTCATAAACGTACTTATGACTTGGGATGCTGTTTCTATGCTGTCTTAATGTTTTGAATCTAGTGTGTATGAAACTCTTGTGCGCTTTTACTATTTTCTTCTTGTGTTAGAATATCCTCTCATTTATAAAAGTCTGAAAAATTATCTTTCTTCCCAACAAATGAGGGCCCATTTGAATTTGCCACTAGGTGAATGACTGCTGCATGGATCCGAGGCATGTTCCTCGTGGGAGGTTTCAATGTTCTGGTCGTTGGTACCTTTTGAAGCTACGTTACTTGATGCTGAATTGCTGGTTTCGCTAGCGTTTTTAACATGTTCGTGCCTTTTTATTTTAGAGATTTTCCCAGCCTTGCTCCAGAATCTTGTTTGGGTAGGTGATAATCCACATGCTAATCGAATGCCTACTCTAATCTACTGCTGCCATCGAATGAAGCTACCCAACAGGGAATGGATGGCTCGGTAAAGACGGAGTCACAAAGTCATCTTTGTATAAAAATTTCAATTCTTAAAAACGCCCATATTGAAAAAGGTCTACAATTTCATTCCAACTTCGAATGAAACCAATTCCATACCAAAAGGGTATTAGGACACCTGTGGGAAACCCAAAAAAATAAAAAAAAATCAAGCTACCCAGCTTTGGTTTGTGATTCGGAACATTTAAATGTAATTTAAAAGTAATATTTAGAAAATAGTTTTTCTATCATTTTCTAAAGATAACTTATTCTCCAAGTATAATTTTGAGAAACTGTTTTAACAAGTTTTCTAGAAAGTGCATCTGAATCACAACCACCAAACCAGATGGGCAGCATGTAGAAAAATAATGCATTAAGGGACTAAACCAGCGTCCAAGACATTATTACATGCAGCAACACATCGTAACAGATTCATAGTTTTAAAGATTGCCCACATTTTAACTGAGAAAAATAGCAATTTATAACCTCCAATCAGCTACTACCTCTCAGGCCCTGACAAGGAAATAAGGATATAACTTACATGCATAATTTCTGTCACATTAAATACAAAGTTCCTGTCAACCCAACTGCAACCACATACATAACCAGCGTCACAATGGCTATTTTTTATTAACTCCAACAACAACCAAGAAATAGGGAGCCCACAGGCCAAAACCACCTCTCCCTGGTTTACTTAGGCACCACTCAATTGCCTCTTTTCTGAACTTACTGGTTTAAATAAAGAATTGGATGATGCATAATAAAAAGGAATTCATTTGCATTCAACCTTCAATAACTTAGGATCAAAGATGCCATCACTCATCTTCTTCATCAAGTAAGGCAAATGAGAAGGGATGGAACTTGTACCCATCTCCTTCGTAGAACTTGTTCTGGAATTCCACCCAGTGAAGACGCAGAGCATGTAGGAATGCACTCAATGTTTCCATCACGAGTAAGACACCAACAGTAGCACAAATAAAGATGATGATGCCAACTATAAGGATTATAACATTGTTGAACCTGCACAAAAAAGCAAAATGCACATGTTCATTAACTTTTAGCGTCTCCAAAAAAATTCTCTTTTCTCATTTATTTGGTCATATTTTCATTAAAGCATGGCGTGAAAACCTACATCTGAAAATGTGACAAACAGAAAACTTACCCCCAAGCAAGTAGTAGAACCTTCTCGTAGAATACAGTTGACAACTCAGAATGGGCAAGACTGAACCACAAACAATTACACAAAAAACAGAATTACTCTCAAATGAAGCAATGTAGTGCTAATATAATGAATACTAAAGAAGCTGCATAATTATAGAAAGAGCACACATATCTGTAGACTGGTTGAATTAACTCAAACTTCCAATCACATGGAAGGAGGAAGAGATGCCAACCAAGATGGGATCAGCTATTCTTTTTTAAGAATTAGTTGTTAATTTAGCTTGATCCTTTTGTTTTGAATAGACAAATAGGCTATTAATGCATAAATCAATATATTATTTTAGTTAATATAAAAATATTGTCTTCTTTTACTGGGCAATGCGCTTTGCACCCAAGTCGCAATCCTACATGAATAAGAGTTCTAGTAGGCTACGGATTTGTCGGTTGGTTGATTCTTGAAATCACCACTGGAGACAAAAAAGAATCAAAAGCCCTTTGGTCCTGACCCTGCTAAGTTCATCAGGTTGTTCCAAAAGATCAATAGCAGTTATTAATAGAATTCCGTAACGACTCTTGGTTAAATGCTCATCTGGACAAGTATTCCTGGATCAGAATACAGTGACCGTATTCACATGAAAGAAGTTGTCGATACATGTGAATGTATTCCCTTGATGTCCTGATGGGAGCTCATGCAACCATAGAAATGGTAAGAAGTCGTCTTCTACATACCTCAAAGCCCACAACCGAAGATAAGAAGCTGTATTTGAGACTGCACCCAGCACAAACTCAATAGTATGTATGAGTTGGTGCACAAAAACTTCACTAAACTCAAATTCCTCGTGCTCATGGGAGCCATGTGTTTCCACTTCCAAAGAATCATCGGCGCTGTGAAGTAGTTGGTAAGATTGACCTTGGTGCCGCTGAACAGAAAACTTACACCTTTTATTGGGCAGAAAAGAAACTAAAAAACAAAGCCAAGAAAAATAAAGCGCGGGTTCTTGAAAAAAAAGGGCAAAAAAAAAGAGAAGGAAAAAAAAACATACGTCTTGGTATTGTTTTTTCAAAAGAAAAGGCCTTGGAAGCAGCATCCATGGCACAGCAACAAGAGCCAATAATAGCAACACAAGCTGGTAAAAGCATAGCAGATGCATTAGAGGAATGAACATGACTCAAATGCCAGGATAACATGATCACGCAAAAAGAAATGAAACAAAACCTGGAGGGTTTTCTGACCAGCAAAAAGCTGGTTTTCACCGAGATCATCTGTTGGACTCAAGAACATATATATCATTACATGGTATAGATCAGCTTTTGAACCAGTGGACCACTTTACAATGATAAGAAGGGAAAGGTAGCCAAACAGGCAGTTTAGAAACAACATCTGTGGTACAAATTGGAACCTGGAAGAATAAGATAAGCAAAGATTAGAAGCCATATCAATTATAAGACCAGAAATTGGATGCATTTGCACATGTATGTGAGGGTACATGCACACAAGTGCATGAAAACATTTGTTCATGAACCAAAGAATTAGGAAAAGATAGAAAGAAAACTCATGTAACAGTGATTTCTGCACAACTGAAGTACTAAAAAATGAAATCAGGGTCATACTGGCCAAAGTTTTCATGCTATTTCAAAAATTTATGTGATGTAGCCTCTATGCATCAGTGCATGCATTGATCCAAGTAAGCACTCTAACTTACCAAACATTCACATTATTTCCAAAGAACCTAGCATTAAAATAGCTCAACACAATTCCAAGATTCATTTGGGCCACCCCTAGGAGAATTGACATCTTCATCTTCAATGAGTTAAGGAATGGCAACTCACTACGGGTACCATGCCACTTAGGATCCACACCAAATGGATAAGCATCCCGCACCTTAATTAAGCCCACCGTAATAGCATCCCTGCAACAAAGACAATAACAAGTAAGGGCTTATATTAAGCAGTACCAGCACTCAACAATGAAGAAATATAACTGCTGGTTTTTTCCTCTTCAAAAAGAAGGCAATTAAGGAATTTGTACACACCTGCAGGACGGATCCCGGCATGCATAGGCAGAGCGGCCAAAAAGCTCAAATGGGACTGAAAAAAATTCATTATATATCAATCCTGTGTAAATTGAAAACAATGCCATCATCACAATAACATAACGACCGCCAAATGTCATCTCTGTTATGTCCCCAAGCTTCTGCAACCAAGAATCAATATGCCACAGTGAATATCGAGAATGCTAAAAACTTAAAATTGAAAGTATTAAACAGAATAGCTACAAGAATAAGAATGCAAGTCAAATAATGTGAAGAAAAATAGAGCTCTTGGATTAATGCAGTATATTGAGTGGACAACAAACCAGAACACACTCACAAGTATCAAACAGAATATTCTTGTACAAAGAGCAACTTTAGGCAAGTTACCAGGAAAACCAAAAAAGAAAGAAAGAAAGAAAGATTCTTTGCTCCTGTCCAGCCACATGAACTGTATGTACCAAAACAGGCTCACAAATAACACCATTGCTTCAGATGCTTAAAGGGCAGATTTGCCACATATAAGGACAAATCTTCCAGACCACATTCAAGATTCAATCAAACTTCACATCCTAGTTCTGTTTCATCTTATGTCGTTGATGTTACTTGTGGGAGCTTCATAGTGCCACATATAAGGACAGAATATATTTCTGCCACATAATTAGTATTAGCTAATAAAACACCAAAGCATTAATTCTTTAACACTTTTATTAACTTTTTAACTAATAAAAACACAACTTGTAAGAAAAAACATTTACAAAAGTCTCACGTAATTGAGGTTAACTTTTAAACAATTTTCATTAAACTACGAGATATATCACTAGTGAGGGACCTTCTAATAGGCAAAGTATCGATGCCTATAACCTCTTTAAGAGATCATATCTCTTTTGGATGTTCAGAGGTCTTTATTTTGTTTAGATGGGAGAAAAATGTGGATGGTACATGATGGTTTTCATCTTTGCTTTTATTTGTCTTGTTATCAGCATTTTTCTCTCCTTACTTTAGCTGCGTTATGTCACCTCTTGTTTTGTAATTGTGCATACATAATATATAGGTATATATGTATGTGTTCATGTACACACATATATGTCCACATATATGAGAGAGAGAGGTATATATGTATGCGTTCATGTACACACATACATGTCGACATATATGTAGAGAGATAGTGTAAGTGCGCTATGAAACATTAAAATAATTTTGACCTTTTTCTTCATTAAAAGAAACATTCGAAATAATGTAAACATCGATCTTGCAAAGGGAGAAGAATTTCAAAGATAACAACTTGGTGTTTGTCTGATAGCCCAAAAGCACCTGAGGAAGTGGGAATTTGAGTTCAAATCCCACCCTAAGCAGGCCACTCCCCATAGTGATACATGCGCGAGGATAGGGAGATTCGCACACATCTCGCAGGACTAGTTGTGTGCCAAGAGACTCAGATACCCTCGATTAAGAAAAAGGTCATACAAAATAATGAAATCCAAATTGTTAATATGAGCAACAAAAATGTTTGGCCAATAAAAATTCCCGTTTCAGATTAGAACTCCCTAATAACCTTTCCTATTCATGTTCAAGAAATACTTAAACAGAAGGTTCCTTAAAAGGAGAGGGCGAACAGATTCAATTTAGTGAAAGCTGATTCTTCAAAGAACATAATGCAAATGGAAATGAATGGAGAATTTCTACATGAAAAAAAAAAGGGGGCACACCAAAGTAAATCCTAACCCCAACCATAACAAATAAAATAAAACAAGGGACATTCAAAATCGACGCGAAACATTAAACCATTTTCTGTTCATGGAGAACCATATACCCAGCCAAACTTTTCCTTATTTTCAATGACATTTTTCTTATTGTAGATTTTCCCACTTGCTCCCTCTCCCTCATAAAAGAAGCGAAAACAGAAGATGAAGACTAGGAAAAAATTAACACCCTGCTTGTAGCCTTGTATCACTGTACAAAGTCAAAATAATGACTAAGACCAGAAACAAATATTGACATTTAATGAAACCTTGAGAATAAGAAGGGATGGGAGATGGTCATACACAGTAATTTGCAGCTAACAAGAATGTAAAACATGAATAACCCACAGACTAGCATATGAAGAAGAGTTGTAAGAATATAACCTGACTGGAAAGTTTTTTTTCCCTGATTATAAAGTACAATGTTGCTAGTAACAAGCATATGCCATGGCCCCAATCACCAAACATGACTGCAAACAGGAATGGGAACGTAACAATAGTGTATACACCAGGGTTTGCTTCTTGATACTTGGCCACCCTGCAATTTAAAGAAATTAGGTGAATACATTATGAAAAGTTGTCAAAATGATATTTGTAGTCTCATAAGTTCAATAATTAAACAGACAAAGGGAGATGTCAACATATAAATAGTCGCATATTTCATGCACTGCTACCTAAGCATACAGATGTCAGTTCCCCAACAATTAAAGAATTCCTAAATAGTTGAATTCCTAAATAGTTCACCACTATCAAGAATTGGCTGTTTTTGCAGCACTCAGAAGGAACTAGGAAGATCCAACATGAATACGCTGGGAAACATTGAAGATAGTTACCCATGAATAAAGACTTAGTAACTTCCATAATCAAGATCATGGACATTACATTATCTCTTATCATCCAATTTCTTTCATCACTGTGAGGGTTCACAGTGGAGTGGATCTAGCATTCTCAAGCAAATACCCTTTAATAAATATATATCATGTGTATTAGTAAATGAACTAAAAGTACAACTCACCCATATGCATCAACAATCTCTTGAAATGCGGAAGTGAATTTGTTTGTCCGAAAATATGTAGGTGGTAATTCCCTTGTATGTAAAACCTGGAATATGGCTCCAACTTGTGAGTTGCTGTCAGAAGTAGCATGTTGTAATGCTTCCTGGACCTGCAAAGTTCAAGCCTAAAATGGTTAAATAAGATTTACATTGTAAAAAAAGATAAAACAAAGTTCCTCTGGTGATTTATGAAAATTTGACATATATTCAGAGCCGTCAGGTAACAGTAAGTACCTGCTTTGTTGCAAAAACAGGGCTCCACCCCTCAGCCACAAGACACTTTTTTGTGACATCAATGCTTAACATATTTAGAGTATGGTAAATGGATTTCTCCTTTTTCGCCTAGACAATTTACAAGGTACAGGTTTAGCAGTGCAGCATATAAACAACACCTAATTCACAAGTGAGTTTAAAGGACACACAATTCAGAAAACATAGATAGGCTTCAGCTTCAAGACAAGTACTTCAGGTAAAAGAAACCATAGATTACCAAAAGATTCCACTGCTCATATTGATAACTAATAGTACTTAACAAATTGTCCCGGTGGGTCATTCCAACATCAATGGTAGCCTTCAGCTCTGAAAGCCTACCAGAAACCTGCAATAGAATATCCACATTTCAGATTCCCAATTTAGCTCTTTTCATAATCAAAATTAGATCAAAGCATGTGATTAAGATTTATAAGCTCAAAACTCATTAAAATGGAACCAAACCAGAGCTCCCCAAGCTACCAATGGAAAGTCTAATGCGTACCTCTGTCATCATCTGTGCTCGTTTGCTAAGGTCATCTGGAAAAAGATATCGATTTGCTCCAAAAGCTTCACATATCTTCAGAATTTTGGTTTTTGCTCTCTCTCCAGAATAGAAGACAACAAAAACATTTTTATCAACCTGTAAGTTCACAATGGGTAAAAATTAAGCACTAAGTAAAAGATGGAGACTTCATTATCAAAGGTGACAAATTTGAAGAAAGAAAAAAACAGGTTTTTTGAGAAGAAACGAGAAGAAATTCACATTTATGTATAACAAATGCATGGTAAATAAAGAACTAAAGTCACACAGCCAATAAAAAAGGGCTCAGGCTTATGGTGGCTGCCAAAAGTCTGTCACAAGAAAGAAAAAACAACAATGGAACCTTAAAACTTTTGACGGCTGTCTTCTGATTCTTTTATCAATTCTTATGAAGTCTTCATGCATTTTTAAAGAACTATTCAATTAGTTCTTGATGAAGAGAAGTAGTGCGCTCACATACATAGACACATCTATCCATAAATACATAGAGGCAACTCATATGCATATGTTAATCTGACAATTCATTGGTAAATCTGTTGCAAGATAATGGAAACAATATTTTATTTTTATACAACAAGAACTATGTGTAGATTAATCTCATAGCTATCAAAAAAGTTTAGCAGGAATTATCACAGAAGGGGAACAATACAAGGAATACTTACGACTTATCTTTCTTCATTTTTGCACAAAAGAAAAAATGGCTAAAAGATATGATTGAGGAGAGCAGAAGTACAAAACACAAGCAGGTGAAGGACAAATATGTTACCATCCAATAACACATCACTGGTGAACATTGCTTAGAGAAAACTAAGCACCAAGAAACCACTCCGTATACAATGTTAAAAGTCAAACAATCAATAAAATATTGAAAGCAAACCTTCTCCCCAGACACTGGATCTGTGACAGGATGTCCAACAACACCTTGCTTGAGAAACACATTGCCCCTAGTAGCACGAAACAGAATCCTTTCAAATGCCATTGACTTGTCTCTCGGTACAAGACCACTAACAAATCCTAGTTTAACTAGCTTTGAAGAATCTGTTGGCATATCCTACACAAAATAGGATTTAAGAATATTATTCAAGGGCAAAATAAAGGTTTTCTGTCAATACATGAAAAAGAAAGCATGTGAAAAGTTATACTTGCTCGAGTAATAGAGGAGTGGTTATGGATCCTTCATCAGCATGGAGTGTTTGAATTTCTCTGTGTTGGGCCGAAGCATCACTTTGAGCTGAATAAAAGAATTCACCAGCCTGGAAAGCCAATAAGCGTCCATTCCCCCCCACAAATGCAAAGGAAGAAAAAGGAAAAAACCATCATTTTGCATGACACTATGCAATGCCAAGAAAATCACAGCACTAAAGGATGAAACAGGTGGAAAAGAGAGATTTTTATTTGCTAAGTATACAACTTGAATCCATACTCGGCTAGCTATTGAAATAGGCTTATGATAAAAAATTTCTCCCATGTGCCCCTGTATGCACATATTATAGAAGATATCCAATGCAACAAGCATAAACTGAAACTTTTGATGACAGATGCAAATGCAAACAAGACCAGGTGAATATCATCACAACACCACCAGAAGGCACCTAGGTCTCCAACTTCACCCAGCTATATCACCACTGGCTATAGCCATGACAAGAATGTCAAATATGTAGCGGCACAGTATTATAAACAATGAGATACCAACAAAAACAACAAAAGTATTAACAATTCATACCTTTTGCAGAACAAGCTCATACTCTAAAAGCTCATTATAAGAACGTTGCAGTTTCTCATTGTTCGCATTGATTTCTATCATCTCAGCTTCAAGGTCTCCAAGTTTTATCTATTCATTTGTTCAAAGAAGCTTTCAATATCCATACAATACAGCAAAATCTCTCGACAAATTGATAATGAACTTACCTCCAAGTTGTCCAAATCTACATCAATTCGTTCTAGTGGCCTTGTTGAAGGGGAAATGCCCACCTTCCTCATTTGTTCCTTGAAAAACCGTAGTTTCCGTGCCATCTCTCCACATCTTTTTATCTGCAAACATGGGCAATTAAGAAACCTAACTACAACTATCAAAATAGATAATGAGATACAAAAAAAAATCTAACGAAGATGTGAGCATGTATATAGGGTAAAGTTAAATTTACAAGTCGTTGACAATTAAACATAGATGAAGCAAATAACTTGTTTTCCTTCCAAATGGAGAATTGTGCTCCATGGAATATGAGACAAGACCAAAGAAATAATAAATGTAACGTCTAACAAAATAAAATTTTTGCATGACATTTTTCTAAATATATAACAAAAAAATAAGAACTAATCTAAAAGTGAAGGATGCTTTTCAAAACAAAAAACAAAAAACAAAAACTAAGAAAATAGAGGATAAAAACAACTCTTAGTCATAATATAAATTAATAAATTGGAATTAAATTGTAAATATCAAATAAAATAGGAAGTATAATTAAAAAGAATATACAACCTTATACTGACTACACACACACATGCATAAACTAAATATTATAGTAACATAACATGGCTGTCATAAATTTTATAATGTCTGCCTTACTTAGAGGACCATCTATCATTATTTTTTTTTAAATAATAAGTCCAAAAATTATTAATCTTGTCGATAAGCTTTAAAATACACAAACATTTTAACTAATTTTTGAACTTGTTAAAACCTCAGGTAAGCCCATTTAGCTTGTTGCAAGTTTGCATTTTTTTATACCATAGAGGATGTAAACATTTAAAAAAATAAAAAAAGGGGGAGGCAGAGAATACAAAGTACCTGAGTCGCATATGTCCTTTGGAAAGGGCTCTTTTCAGCATTGAGCTGGAAAAAAATACATCAAAATTATAACAAAAGAACAGAGAAGAAAGCAGAGAATGTCAGATAAAACATAATCAAATTATTAAAAATAAAAAATAAAAATAAAAAAATGACCATCTATTCAATTAATTCCAAACCCATTTAAGTATCTAGCACAGTCCAACCTCTTTAAATACACAAATCTGGTTTACTGAGTTTTTATATAAAAGAAGGGTCTAAAGGGCTACAAAAGTATCTACTGAAAACAGAAGCAAAGACAATAACTAAACACTATCTTCTGGAAGCAAAGTCTCTTTGAGGTCGGCTTTTTTGCAGATTTTCACATTTGTGGTCAAGTTGAGTCTATGATTTAGAAGAAAGTCTATAGGATTTTGAAGGAAATAGGATGGCTTTCATGAGGTTATAATAAACTAAAGACTGTATTACATTAAGTTTTCTTGCAAATTAATTAAGCATTTTGTGTTTAGATGTGATGATCTTGCAAATAAGGAGTAAAGTAATATATGCCAAATTGATTTTCCTCCTTTATTCTTTGCATAGAAATAATAGGTTACTTTCGCCTCGTGATCTCTACATATACAATTTCATAATAATAGTAAATAATATCATGGCAATGATGTCTGGTAAAAAAAAAATATCATGGCAATGATGATAACAACAATAGTAGAGAGATATGAAGAAAACCACCTCAATCATCCAAGTTGTTGGGCTGAGGAGCCAGATATAAAAAAACATAACAATCGTATCCAGACTCTCTGATAACAGCTAATTATAAAATATAAGGTGCTAACTGGAAACTACTTATTACATTGCTAATAGATTCACCTCCCAAGAGAGATTCGCAAAACCCTGTAGCTCAACATTCATAATGTTTCCTCGATCATAGCTTTTTTTAAGAAAAAACAAATGCTGTTAAGTTGTCAATGATGCAGAGCAATTGGTATTACTACTAGTGTTAGCCTTATCCATAATAAATTATTAATCGCCAATTACTGGATTCTGTAATAACTCTATGCTGTAAACCACGATATGAACTGATGGAACATCAATCCTGAATCATATACTATCGTATAAACTAATAATACAATCCGTTCAGCAAACAAACTACCAAAATGGCAAAACGAAGCTCGATTGAACAACATGACTTCGCAAAACGCATAAATTTGGAATTTTGATGGTATGAACTGATGGAGCATCAATCCTGAATCATATACTATCGTAGAAGCTAATGATACAATCCGTTCAGCAAACAAACTACCAAACGAAGCTCGATTGAACAACACAACTTCGCAAAACGCATCAATTTGGAATTTTGATCGGCGAGGAACTCAAATTCAATTAAAAGGACAATAAATCAAGCGAAAAATCAAAACGTTGAAATCACACAGATGCAATGATGAACAAACAAAACCATTCATCACTATAACCGAGCTCAACGAACTGAATCGGGATAATCTCTATATGAAAAATAAATAAATAATCAGAAAACACAGAATTCGGAAAAAAAAAAAATTGAAGAGAAGAGAAGATGATTTACGTCTTTGAACTGGACGAGACCGATGTCTCCGAGATATGAGACGGTTAGATGAGCCGACTCGACGGGGATGATGAGGCGGACCAACTGCATCGACTCCGACCGGAACAGATCCATCGGCGGACAGCACCCACCGGAACTCATGGTGAAGTTGCTGCACTCTCCGCTCGCTCCCCCCTCCGACTACGACCTCTGCGGCTGAAGAAGAAGAGCAACAACAACCACCTCGATCGAGATCTCTCTGAATCGAACCAGCGCTCGTATGAATCCCTCGCTCGCTCGCTCGCCCGCTTTTGCACCCCCAATTGCTGGATCCCTCGTGTTGCAGCGCCGTGGATGTGTGTGATTTGCAGAGTGGTGCCACAGATATGTTTTGATCTCGATTGCTGTGATTGTAAGGATGAACCGAACAGTCAGATGATCGGACGGTGTAGAGTAGTTAGGCCCGCGTCTATTTAATTAATTGTATCCATATATATACGTGTGCGTTGTATTATAGGAAACTCGCGTTAAAGTTTTCCGTCAAATTTCCAGTAAAGTATTTGACTATTATCTGTATATCATACGAACAATGAATGGGCTATTCATTGCGTGCTAATGTATAATAACTTGTTTATCTAGTACTTTTATTTGTATTATAATTATAGGTCACGGCTTAAAAATCTTAAGCAAAATTTACATCATTTGACACAACTCCCCTGTTCATATATGGGGTATCACATGTTTTAATATATATGTATATGTGTGCATTGGGGGTATCATATGACATCTGTTGGCACATGTTTTTTCTCTTTAAAATACTAAAATGGCGCAGTTGTTCACGTTCCCTTTAGTAACTGTGCTTTTTCTTTACCATCGTATTCTTCTGAATTGGCATGAATTACTCTGTTTCTTTTAATCTTTATTCCGAGTTTGTTATTCATTTCCATCGCCCTTATCAGCATTTCAATTTCTAAATTAAATAAGAGATTTATATTATACCTTTTCAATTTCATCAAAAGGCACATAACAGTACACTATTAGAATGCATACGCCTCACACTTTTTTTAAAACACAGTACATAAGCTGCTAGACGGACCGTGGTCTAAATCAGCTCGGGTTTTAGCCTCGTGTTTTAGGCTCGGTCCTGGGTCGCATATCGAGGCCCATGGGTGCGTTACTATTACTTGCATAGGCGGACACGATGATCACCAAGATGCACGCGTGAAACACATCCACGACAATCCACCTCGGAAAACCGTCGCCGGATTTTCATTAGTCCGGCATAACTCCGATACTATCGGCTTCTCTGGCATTCTAAGTAATACTCACAGCAGCGATAAAGACGTTCTCTCAACTAAAAGCTTAATTACTCTTCCGGATTCAGAAGCCTCGTAAGTCATAAGCCCTAAATTCAGAGATCGAAATTACGAGAAATGTCGGTAAAACCAGAGAAAGAATCGGTTAATGTCGTCGAGCTCGACAGTAGCGACGAAGAAGGCGGTGTTCGTGGTGGGAAGAGGAGAAAAGTATCGATGGAACAACTATTACGTCCTGCAACAGGAACTCAAGTGTCTGGCTCGGGAACAACTCCATTAACGAGTTCGAGCAATCAAGCTCAGACGTTGGAGTGGCGAAGTTTCTGGAAAGCTGGAGCTTATAGTTTCGGTCCCAAGAAACCGTGTTCCTCGCTAGGTTAATTCCTACTCGTCTGTTTATTGTTTCGGTATTTTCTAATTTATTGTTACATTTTCATATATTCTGTGTATTTGGAGTAAGGGAAAGGTTAGGATAGTTTTTGTCGACCATGACCACTTTGTAGAACATGGATATGTGTGTGCAGAACATGTGTTATGCGTATGCCTACTTTGTAGGATTTAAGGTGCTGTAGTTTTCTATTTGACCGGGAAAACTGAATGAAAATGGAGGAAAATCATTCAGAAGGTCATTGGTTTGATCTATTGGGAGGTTGGATTCTTTCGAATAACCTAATAGAGGTTTTGGTTCCTTGGTTCCCTCAAATGTGTTCGTATTATTTGGTATTAGAGTCAGGTATGGAGCAACTCCAAGAATGAACGTACAATATGGAGGAAGTGATTAAATTTATGTACAGCAATCAAAAGGAGTTTCTCTACTCAGTTATGAAGTAGAGCTTTGGGATTTATAGCAACATGCATGTAGGAGCCTTGTGCCAAGTCACCACCTTGCAAGTTCGGGAGTCATGATCAACAACTTAAAGGTTAGATTAAGATGTAAATACAAGTACATTGGATATTGATAGGTGAGTGAAGCCTCCAAAAAGGAAAGAACTACCAATAAGTCAGTGTTAAAAGTGTTGATTGATATGGACGTTGTTTTAAAAGCGTGGGGGAATGTTATGATCATTTTTTTTTTTTGTATATATTTTGTGTATTTGGAATGGGAGAAAGTAGTTAGGGTGATTTTTGCCCACTTTGACCACTTTGTAAAACATGGATGTGTGTGTAGAACGTAAGTTATGTGTGTGCCTCCTTTATGGGATTTAAGGTGCTATAATTTTCTATTACGAGGAAACTGAACAAAAGTAGGGTAGGGGTGTCATTGGTTTGATTTATTGGGAGGTTAGATTTCCTTAAAGGACCTATTTGTAGGTCGAATGTTTTGGTTTATTCGAATGAACCAATTATTTCTTTCTCCTTTCTCCTTATTTTAGGTTTTAGTTTACAGGAAATGTGTTCCTATCATTTATTTTGTATTTTTGTTGTTGTTTGGTTAAGTTTGAGTATTGATGATGGATATGCATTCTGTTGTGTGCAGAAGTTGAGCATGCACGGGTGCATCCAAAGTTTCTTCATTCGAATGCTACATCGCACAAATGGGCTTTTGGAGGTTGGTTTTCTCAGTCTCATCTTCTATTGAATTTAATGGTTACAAAGCTGAATTCTAATAAGCTATTCTACTATGTCTTGATTAATACACATTAATGCAATGCTGAATATGAATAAAGGGATGCAAACATTAGTTGGTGTGTGTGTGTGGGTATCTGCACAAGCATGTTGTTTACTATATTTATAATTATAAATCAAGATTTTCTATTTTGTGCAGCCATTGCAGAGCTTCTGGATAATGCAGTTGACGAGGTATATATCACAGTGTTGTAAGCGGTACTTCATTAGTGAACTTGTTTTGGTTTGGTGTTTCAGTGTTTCTGACTCAGCATGCTATTGAGTCACTTGCACAGTCACCTGTGAACATTTGTTTTTTCTAAAATTTGCTTGCTTCGTACAAATGTCTACACTTTTGTATTTAGAATTATTGTCCATATTAGTTTCCTTGATTAGGTCTGCTTCATTGGGAGTATCTCCTTCCCTCACACTAACCGTATGTATGCACATGTGAATGCATGGCTTCCAGATGTGCCATGGTGCAACTTTCATTAAAGTGGATAAAATCTACAATTTAAAGGATAATGCTCCTGCTTTGCTTTTCCAAGGTATAGCATTATTCATTCATGCTGAAAGTAAGATATAGTAGGTTTTTTTACCAAAGAGTTGGAGTTAATAGAAACCTTTGCTTTTTAGATAATGGAGGAGGAATGGATCCTGGGTGTCTGCGACAATGCATGAGTTTGGGGTACACGGAAAAGAAGGCAAACACAACAATTGGACAATGTAAATTTCATGAATTTTATTTGATTTTTTATCTAGTATTACTCTGACAGAATTCCTTTCATATTTTCTTTTATTATTTTTCCCCAGCTTATAGTATTTAATATAACGTTGCAAAAAAAAAAAACTTTGCCGCAAATTCTCATAAGCATATGTTTCAAATAAAAAAAGCTGTATTTAGCATATTAGGCCCCTGGCTTTATGGGAAGAAACTTTTTCCTTGCATTGTTGAGAGGCTATTTTTAGATCTGAACTAACAACCTCCAGATTTCAATGGAGCAACCTTTACCATTATGCAAAGGCTACCTTAAAGTTTGTGTCTTGAATCTTGATTTTTAATTAATTATTTATTTATTTACATTGAGTCATAATGTAAGAATATACTAACCGTAAGTTAAAGAGACAAACACATAGAATTTGCTCTTGGTTCTGGTATGTCTATATGTGTTATATAGTTGGTGTAGAACACAAAAAGCATGTCACATTCTCTTTCAATTTTTGAGAACTTTGTGTGCTACTGTGTACTATTGAGATTTTAAACAGTGCACTAGTCCTTCTTGACAGCGTATGTTGTCTTCCAAGAAATATTTCAAATGAAACTATGTTTTAAACCAATTTTGTTAAAATATGTATATCTTCCAACAGTTTCTACTTTCTAGAAGGTTGCTTGCTTTGCATTTCAACCCATATGTCTTATTTTCTTTGCATTCTACCTTTTTCTCAAGTATATTTTGTGTGCCAATGTTGCAGATGGTAATGGGTTCAAGACCAGTACCATGCGACTGGGTGCTGATGTAATTGTTTTCAGTCGCACCATTTGTGGAAGGTAATATTTACTCCTTAAATTATGTGCAAGATAGGTACTTGGAATTGATTATAATTCACATCGTTGATCCTTTCTTTAAAATTCAGAGTTTTTAGGGAATGAGTAGGATAGAAGTTGAGGTTGTATCTAAAGGTGGAGGGATGGAAATGTGCTTTCTTGTCTAAAGGTGGTAGGCTAGCTTTGATTAGGGCGGTGCTAGAAGCTATCCCAACGTACTTCCTGTCACTCTTTAAAATTCCTTGTGGAGTGACTCGCATTGGGAATATCATTTCGAAGAATGTGGCTCTATGCGGAAAATGGCTATGGAGAATGTTGAATGAACAAAATTCTTTATGGGTGAGGGTAATTGTCAGTCATTATGGGAGATCATCAGCTTTATACCAAGATGATAGGGAAAGTTGTAGGAGAAGATTCTCTTTCAGAGGGCCGTGGAAGTTCATTGGGTCTTTGGCCGTGGTGGTTGCTGAGCATGTTCGACCTATGCTTGAAGATGGGGAAACCTTTCGCTTCTAGGAAGATAAATGGGTTGGCGGGTGTTCTTTGGCATCATCCTTTTCAAGATTGTATAGGCTTTCTACAATCCACAACCAGCCGGTATCAAAATTTATTAGCACTAACCACACATTTTCATCCAATACTATCTCATGGAACTTCCACTTCTCGAGAGCCTTAACAGATAGGGAACATGGGGAAATAGTCAACCTTCTAGCGACCCTACAACATTGTCAACTATCAAATAACCTAGACAAATTCAAATGGATTCTAGAACCTAATGGGGAATATTCATGTAAATCACTAGTTGAAGCCCTAAAACCTCAGCCAATCAAACCACACCACACTTTCCATTAGCGGCAAATATTTGGAAAACTCATATTCCATCTAAAGTTAAAGTGTTTGGTTGGCTACTGGCTCATAGGAAAATTAACACTATGGATTTACTTCAAAGGCGCCTTCCTAATATGTATTTGCCTCCACAGTGTTGTGTTTTATGCTTTCAGACGGAGGAGAACCCAGATCATCTTTTTCTGCAATACCCGGTGGCAGTTGATTTGTGGAAGTATTGGCATAGCTTTTCGGGGGGAAGGTTCTCCATACCGTCTTGTCTCATGGAGTGCATGTCTATGTCCCATACTTCCATAACTTCTAGTGTAGCAAAAGAGGTGGCCTTAATAGCTTCTTTTTCAACACTATGGCATATCTGTCTTGAAAGAAACAACAGAATTTTCAATAAGAGATATAAGGAGATAGGTAAAACTTGGGAGGACATTAGGTTCGTGGCTACTTCTTGGGTGCACGTGTCCGATCTTATTAGAGGTCCTACGCTATCAGATTGGGTTTTGGATTGGGGTAGTTGTTTGTTTCAGCTATAATTATAATGCTTATGGTTAGAATTGGGTATCTTGTTGTCCGGTTTACCTAATGTTTGGATGCACTTCTGGTGCCTCCTTGGATGTACTTTCAATTTACTTTTACTTGATATAATGATAAAATTTGTTTCTGCTCAAAAAAGAAGTTGAGGTTGTATCTTTCATATTTTCACTTGCTGTTGTACAAGAAAAACTGTGGGAAAATAATTATAGACCTACAAGGAAACAAAAAATGAAATTTAGAATTAATCATTTGTGTTCCTTGATGGTAATGCAAGTGCATGCGACATCTTCTATTTAAATTTAGACCTAATAATTAGTCACGTAGCACAATTTTTTAGTTGGAAAATCTCAAACCTAAGTTAGAGAGACTTTTTCATGATGAAGCAACCTCGGAATTTTACTAGAGTATTGCACAAGTTTCGGTTTTTTGGCACAACTTGGAAAAACTCTGTGCAATTTGGAACTTTTAGGCAAGTGTGATCAACCCACCATTTCAGGCAAGGTCTTCTTAACCTTTTTCAACCAATTTATATATATACTTTATTGTGCTTTTTTAATTGACTCTTTTCTATAGCATATAGTTTTTGGCTCTGGTAAGCCCTCATTGATCTTTTATTTCTTTTAATAATTGTTTGTAATTGCAGCCATGCAACACAAAGCATTGGTCTTCTGTCATATACATTTTTGAGAAGAACTGGGCAGGATGATGTCATTGTTCCAATGGTAATTCTTCCGCATGTGGTGTTTCTAGTTTCAGTGTTTTTTCTTTTCTTTTCTTTTCTTTTCTTTTTTTTTCTTTTTCATACGGGGCCTTGCAATGCAGGTTGATTTTGAGTTTGCTGAAAATCAAAGGAAACCAATAATATACACCACACAAGATGACTGGTCTAATAACTTGAACATGATCATTGAATGGTCTCCTTTTGCTACAAATGAAGAGCTTATGAGACAGGTTCTCTCAAATATATGAAGCTTTCCATTTTAGCCCTTCTTGGTTTATTTTATTGTGTGTCCATGTATTTAGTATACTTGTTCTGTTTATTTGTTTGATTTTTCTTTCATATATATATATTTTTATTTTTTATTTTTTAATTTCACTATATGTTTCATTTATTTTCCGTTCTAACTTCTATCTTATGAAATTTGCAATTCAAAGCAATCTGAATATATATATATATATATGAAGAGGTACATTGAGTAAAAATATCCCTTCAAAAGAATTTATGAACATTCTTTCAATGGCTCCAGTACTTATCAAGAAGCAACCTTTGTGGGGGCAAGGACAAGTGATGGTCAACTCACAAATGTTAGGTAGTTGTTTTTTCGCTCTTTTCCTCCTTGGCAAAAGGGAGAATCAATGACTCCAATAACCCAAAGACGCATTAAAAACAGGAATTATAGTAGAACCTATTTCATGTCAATCACCCATGAAATGTAAGTCCATTTGAAAAGTTATGTCTCAATTCCAATGGAGAATGCTTTACAGTTGCTCTTGATGGGCTTTTGTTTGCTGGTAATCTTGCATGATTCCTCAATCTTCATAATCTTAAAATTGCATCTAAATAATCCTTGAAAAAAAGAAATCTTAATATATGCAATGTGATCAATCAACCATTTATCTTCTCATCTACAATTCAATTACGCGATCAAATCTTTATGCTGTGCGTAACCGAAAATGTATTAAATTTCTAAACAATTCATTGACTTTTAGTGATCAATCAATCTTTTATCCTTTCATTAATAATTTGATTATATGGTCAACTCTCTATGATGTCTGTTGCTGGAAACATAGTAAGTTTCCAATGATTCAGCAACTTTTAGACATCATTCATTTGTTTAACAGTACACACGTGCACACTCAAACACACACACACATAATGCATTACATTACAAAATGAAATTATTAATATATAAATTTTATGGCTTGTGCAAAGTGCAGTCTTCTCATTTGTTGGATGAGAAGTCCCCCCTCTGTACTTGTTGTATTTTGCTCTTTTCTATTAATGAAGTCCTTGCTTCTTTCTTCTTTAAAAAAAAAAATTGTATTACATATAAAACGGTAGGAGCCTCGTGCACTAGATGTGCTCTAAAAAACAAGGAAAAGTTAGGAATATATTGGGAATAAGTTTAGATTTGGGATTAAATGAAACAAGGGAGACTTTGTAAAAATCAGCATAGTCGTGAAAGAAATCAAAGATAATTTGAAAATTTAACAATGAGCTTATTAGTTATGACTTACAAAAAAAAATAGTAGTGTTTATGGTCTGTATGGAAAATCACATAAAAGCCCCTTGAATCATCTCCAATAGGATGGCATCGTTGGGAATTTGAGACTTGGGGTGAGAGTGCATTTGGCAAGTTGTGACTTATATTCTTTAGGGTTTTAAGTTAAGGTGGTGTTGGGTAACTCTACTTCTACAACTCAAGTCAACTCAATTAGCCTTTTCCCAACTACATGGGATCAGCTACATGAATCCATTTCGTCCACTCTACTCTATTGAGAGTTAAGCCAATACTCAAATTACCAAAATTGAGATCTTTCTTAATTATCTCTGTCCATGTTATTTTAAGTCTACCTCTACTCTACCTAGGGATAGCAATTTGGCCCGAGGCCCATGGGTCCGGCCCGGCTCGATCAAAATGGCTCGACTCAAACCCGGACCCGATTATTATATAGGCCAGCCTGACCCGGTCCCAAAACTTATTGGGCGGATCCAAGATTACATAGCTAGACCTGGCCTGACCCGCAAACCCAGTCCAAAGGCTTGGCCTGAAGGCCCAGTCATATGTATGTATGTAATTAAGAGTATATAAAATGAAAAAAAGACATGATCAAGATTCAAGAGTGTTATATAATTATAATATATACAATATATATACATACTTACACACACACACATACATATATTGTATATATATAAGTAAGAGTTTCTAAAGTGGAAAAAAAAACATAATATGATAATCAAGAGTGTTATATAATTAAGAGTATATAAAGTATATATCCACATATATATGTAGTAAATGTATATGTACCTAAGAGTATATATATATATATATATATATATATATATATATATATATATATATATATATATATATATAAGAATATAGTTTTAGAATTGAAAAATTGTTGTAACATTCTAATATTTAGAATTTCATAGTAAATTAGAAAATTTTAGGTTTACAAATTATTTGTTATTTATTTAGAAATCAATAAATAATATTTTTATTTCTATGTTTTATTTAATTATTGAATTGAATTTTATATTTTATTTTAATTTTTTTAATCTTAAATGTTTTGTTTATATTGTGGGTTCAAAAGCCCGATCTAAATCCCAGTCCAAAGACCCGGTCCATATAACTCTTGGGTTGAGTTTGGGCAAAGGTTTTTTAATATCGGCCTGGCCCGATATTTTTTAGGCCCCTCTGGGCCCGGCCCAAATATTCTTAGGCCTGGTGGGGTCGGGTCGGGCCGGCTCTAGTGGGCCAAATTGCCACCCCTACCTCTACCTCTATTGTTACCACTTAGCATTAATAGGTCACTCTTCCTAACTTGTGCATCTAAAGGCCTACGTTGTTTGTGTAAACCACCTTAGTCGGTTCTCTCTCAATTTATCTCCAATCGGTGCTACTCCTACGGTCCTAACATTTTCTGAATATGCTCATTTCTAATTTTATCTTTTAATGTTTTACCACACATCCATCTTAGCATTCACATTTTTGTTACACTTAGTTTATTAACATGTTTTTTAATTGCCTAATATTCTGTACCATATTGGTTGGCCTAATAACAACTCTATAATTTTTTTCCTTTCACTTCAATAGTTTTAACATATTTTGTTAGAACTACTTTCAAATGGGTTTGCAAACTCCTTTAAAAACTGAACTTTATATCTCCAATTTTCTAGAAAACCATCAAGAAAACGTTTGACTAAAGTTGAATGTGGAAAAGTTAATCCAAGACTTTCTAACTCTTTAGATATGCCAATAAACCTATTTGCTGCTTCACTTATTGACTCTCTATTTAGAACCCCCGAAATTTGTAAGAGAATTTTCCAACTCTCTTGCTTTATTCTTAGTCTCATCTCTAGATTCCATTGACTTCA
Organism: Paratinospora sagittata; assembly: GCA_035771175.1. NCBI lineage: Eukaryota > Viridiplantae > Streptophyta > Magnoliopsida > Ranunculales > Menispermaceae > Paratinospora > Paratinospora sagittata. Next base: position 35,071,051 of record CM069594.1, read on the forward strand.
ATATGCTGCAAAAATCTTCTAGTGTCCAAGGTTCACATTCTCCTATTTCTCCTTCTTTATGTATAAAGGATCTCAAATACCTAAAATTTTCGCTCCTTGGCATCTCTTGACTTCCAATCTTCACTATCTCTCGTTTGTATTTCTACTTTCACTAAAATCACATTTAACGTATTTGGTCTTAGTCCTACACTCCTACTAATGTTGAACCTTTTAGATTCTAGAGCCTCTCTCTAAACCTCTAGCTTAGCATTTACTCCAAATGCAGTTTCATCATTTGCAACCTCTAAAAAAGTAGAGGCTAGTATTTTTTTTTTTCTGTTTTCTTTTTTAGCTTTTTGGTCGGTATATTGACCATTGTATATATAATTAAAAGTGGAGGCATAACGTCTAAAAATAAGCCAGAACCTTTGGCTTATTGTATTAGAGCTTAAACCTCTACTACAACTAGAGGCTCGTTTTATAGTTGAATTAAAGTTACCAAATAGGCCATAAGATTTATTTATTTTTTAGTTCAATAGTCCTTTCTTGCTCACAAAAAAACCAACTAGCAGATGGCAATGGAGAAAAGAAACTAAGGGGCAGATGATCTGTCACTTCTTTACCCATTTCATCAAAGGGGAATGGCTAATCCCATCACACATTTCCTTGTCAAACCAGACAGACTTTCATAATAGCTTATGTCGGAATTATTTCTCATGCTTCAACTTTTTTTCACATCTCAAATTTTGATCCATCAACTCTTAGGTCAAATTTTTAATGGTGTTTGATTTGTTATTGAGACCATTTATTGTATAAATCTTTATCTGATTTCCCCTCAAGGGAAATTATAGAACTTTATCAACTGTATTATATCTCTTTCTTTTATGGCCCTTTGCATGTCACTTTTGTGTTGATATTCCCGTTCCTCATGCATTTCAGTTTGATGATATTGGATCTCACGGGACCAAAATTATTATATACAATCTATGGCTTAATGATGATGGTCTTTTGGAAATTGATTTTGACAATGACGAGAAGGTATGTTTAGTGTTCCTTTCTTCTTTAATTTTCAACGTTTTGTTTATCTAAAGGCATTATGTTAAGAAAAAAGTAAAAGATAAAAGATAAATCTGTTAATTGTGATCTAGACCTGTTTTTGTGATCTATTCTTAAGAGACACTTACGACCAATGCATACACACCTAAGCTTCAAGTGGATCTACAGACATTGTAAAACATGTGGTCTATTTTTTTTTTTTTTAATGCTATTTATTTTAATATGATATTTGCTTTCTGTTTGATAACTTCAGTTCCTGTCATTTTATTTTCAGGATTTATGTTTGAGAGATGAAGTTACCCGTGGAAATTTGTCTAAAAAGCATGACAGATTAGTTGAATCACATATTTCATATCGCATTCGCTACTCATTAAGGGTTTTGTTTTCTTACTTTAAGAATTCATAAAAAGGTTTGGCAATAATCAGTTTTTTTCTGAGTCATTCAAATGCTATTGATTTACTTCTGCAGGCATATGTTTCCATTCTGTATCTGAAGAAATTAACGAACTTCCAGATTATATTAAGGGGGACACCTGTTGAACAATATAGTATTGCAGATGAGTTGAAACTTTCAAAAGTCATAATGTACAGACCACACCTTGGGAGTGTTTCCAAAGAGGTATAATGCAAGGAAATGAGGAACGTATAAACTCTTTCATAGTTCTCTTTGATTAGTTACAGCATATTGTAATGAAGCACGATATCCAATAGTAAAAGCATTCTCCAAGAAAGAATTGAAGGAAAGAGGAGCAGCATGTGGAAAATTACATGGCTCCTCTTGATGAAAGTTTCTGCCATCAAACTCCTCCTGCTAAGTTTTCAGAGCCTCTATCAGAGCAAAAGCTGTATTACCATAAATCATATCAAAGTTTTACTTTCTATTTTAATATTTGCATATATATCTCCTTTTTGTTACTTCTCCACATGCATTAATAGACAGTAACATGGAATGTTTAGGTTTCTGTGGAAACAACAATTGGATTTGTGAAGGAGGCTCCGCTACTTCCAGTTAGTGGGTTCAATGTATACCACAAAAATAGACTGATCAGGGTATGTTTCTTGACAAGTTATAAGCTTCAAAAAGTTTTTATATAAATTCTGCTAATTGTAAATTTTCTTTCTTTGTGTTTGTTATTCCTTAGACCCCATGTGGTTGAGAAAAGGCTTAGTTGAGTTGGGTGTTTGTTATTCCTTACTATTACTTCACTGCAAATCAACAACATAGACTTTGATCTTCTGATTCCATTTTGATGTGTTTTAGTTATTGTTGATGCAAGAATCATTCTATTATTTTGTTCCTTATTCTCATTGTCAGCCCTTCTGGAGAGTACTTAATGATCATTCTAGGAGAGGGAACGGTGTTGTTGGTATGTCTGTAATATAATTATTATCATTAATGGTTTTTTAGTAGCGTCTGTTATTTATTGCCTTACTGTTTATGTAAGCCAGGTGTTCTTGAAGCAAATTTTATTGAACCAGCACATGACAAACAGGATTTTGAACGATCAGCTTTGTTTCTACGACTGGAGACGAGGCTTAAGCAAATAATTATTGATTATTGGTACGTTCCTTTGTCCAATATGTTTTGATATTATTGATATTTCAGATTTCCTATGGTCTTTGATTTGGTTGGCTCCCTGGACCTTGGTTGTTTGTTCGTGACAACATGCTATAGTGATTTTGTGGTTGGATTGGGCTATAAAGCTTCTTGATATCCACCTACTCTTTAATTCCTTTCAACGATGATTCTATCAAATATAAAGTTTAGCATGAAAACTAAATTAGGTGAAGGTCGACGACAGTGGATATTTCTGATTTAAAAGTTGCTCCACCTCACTCACGGAGAAGAAAGAAGAATATCAGCCTTGTAATGATGGAAGAATGTCTGAACTCAATAAAAAGCTTGCATTTCATTTTGGTCTTGCTATTTTTAACTTGGCTTCTTGCTATTATTCCTTTCAACTATCCAAGAAAATGGAATAATCCCTGTGCTCTCGTTATGCTGAACTTGAGAGCTGAGAGATCCTTGCTTACCTTGTATTAGTTTCTGTTTTAGATCTGGGGTTAGTATATGCTACATTTCAAGCATCAACTTGTGACTGATAAACAAATGGGAGTGAATTGGTGAACGCTTATCAATATTGTTGTGTTTCAAATTCTATTCTAAACATAATGACCCCGTTAGCATTACTTGTGAAAGTGGCTTAAATGTTGACTGCTTTTTATTCTTATTCAATGAGAAGGTGAATTCAATTAGGAATCCTCAGGTTGAAATTCTTCCCACTTACTGTTAGCATTGGTTCTCTCTTGAAAAATGCTACATTATTGATGCTAGGGAGATGATGTTCAACTCTTGATTGCAAGCAATGATAAGCGTGAAAAGATCTTGCAAGCATAACTGCCCCATCAGGAATTTCTTGGTCTTTCTGTATTTTGGCAGTGGGCGATATTCGTTGCAGCTTGGCTTCGAGACTAGAGACCAGTGATTAAATGAACCATTTAGGGTGGAGATATTACCACTATGGTCATTAGAGGACCCTCTTCGTTTAACATGATGAGATTTCATCACTCTACGAAGTTCCTAGATGTTGGTGGGTAGATTGAAGTGGCAATGAATCAGTGATAACTTTCTTGTAGCTCTGAGATTATCAACAGAATGGCTTTGATGCCATCAATTTTCCTTTATGTTGGCTGAATCACTGATGGAGTCTTGATCAAAGCGCAGATTGTTTGGGAAAAATGTTGGCATCTTGTCAAATTTTAAATTTGTTGTATTTATTCATTTAATTTGGATGCGTCATTGCATCTAGAGATAAGCTGGTTATTGAGTTATTTTCGAGCTCTTTAAGGTGCTTCTGGTGTTCATATTCTATCTAAGGAAAGTGTTCTGACATTGGGGACCACAATGGGGAGTATGCCATTCATTAGGTTGCAAATGGCTCTATATTTTTGCTCCTTTTTTTTTTTTTTTGTCTATCTGGTAATTGATAAAGGTTGTTGAAAATGCAGAGAAGACTATAATACTGAAAGATTTTTTTGGAATTTCAGAAAAGTATTGCTATGATTAAGAAAGTGCTGGCTATTCTATTCATATATATCAGGTGTGTCTATTCAAGATTCTAGGTTTGATGGCTAACTGTGTGTAATGTATCCTGTGGAATGAATTCCATCAGCTGAAAGTTCATTAACTAAGGTGAAATATTCTATGCAAATCGAAGGTTATTGCTACAAAGAATGTTTTCAAGAATCAATGGGAAAGAAATTCTATGAGGAGAAGAATGGTTGTGGAAAATTATGGTGATCATGGGAATGGGACGACAAGGATAGAGCTGAAGGGGTATAGAGAAGATTACACATTTGGAAGACAATGGTTGAAGGTGCAGTGTTGATGATGCGGGGATGCATGATACACGTGCATAACGTGTTTTAGCATTTTTTTTGTGCTTTCTATTTAAATTTCCTTTTTTTTTTAGAAGTTTTTATGTTGGTAGATTTCTATTTTAGTAGTAGTTCTAGATAGTTTCTAATTTTTTTTTTTATTATTATTTAAGGTGTATTGGAAAGTGTCTAGAAGTGTCTAAATAGAGTTATAATAGAATTAGAAAGTTGCTATTATGTTATATATAGCCTAAGAAACTTATTTTTTTAAGTGTTTTAGGAAGCTTCTAATTTGTTTCAGGGGAGTTATCTATATAAAGAGCTCCAAGTATGAAGATTTAATTCATTCAATCAATATATCAATTATCTTTCTCTTAGAGTATTCTATTGAATAGAAATCAATTTTTGGTTATTCCTTTTGGTAGATTTCTATTTTAGTAATAATTCTAGATAGTTTCTAAAATTCGTTTTTTATTATTTAAGGTGTATTAGAAAGTGTCTACAAGTGTCTAAATAGAGTTATAATAGAATTAGAAAGTTGTCATTATGCTATAGATAGCTTAAGAAACTTATTTTTAAGTATTTTAGGAAGCTTCTAATTTGTTTCAGGGGAGTTATCTATATAAAAAGCTCCAATTGTGAAAATTTAATTCAGTCAATCAATATATCAATTATCTTTCTCTTAGAGTATTCTATTGAATAGAAATCGATTTTTGGTTATTCCTTTTGGGTATCTTCGTTCTTGCTTTCACGACGAATTTACATTAAAATTGTTATCGGAGCTAGGTTTGATCTTGCTCTTTTCGTCAATGGCGCCAAAGATGAGAGAAAGACCCACAATCAATCCTTGGGTCAATCAACATGAGGAACTGGTAAGTCGGTAACCAATAATGCCAAAATCATGAATTAACTGTTGAAAGTTGTTTTTCGCTTGACATTGTCACAACAACAACTTCAAGAGTCAATCGTTATCCATGATTGGAGAAAGTTGCAGGTTCTTATGGAAATCCTACAATTTCACTCCACGATTCGAAGCAGCGGTTTGAATCCAACCAACCCCATGCTTTTAATCAAGATTGCAGGGATCGCTGCTATTGCAAACACTTGCCAGCACCACGACCTCGTTGTGAAGTTTGTCCCACAGCAATTGACATAGATAATTGGGTCAGGACTGGGGTATGATACAACCATCTTGATGATCTAGGCACACCAATTTGACATTGGGATATTGCCCATAGTGAACCAGCTTGTTCATTTTCTATTGGGGAAGTTGAGTGTGTTTGAAAATGATAGATGGGATTTCAAAGTATTTGGATCTTTTGGAGTGCCTTGGTCAAGTTTTTCTTTCCTAAGGAACAAGTGATTTATTTACTTCTTGTTCAATTGGATATGAAATTGATTAGCTTATGGAGGATGTCTGCACAGTCCTATGTATTGGAACATTCAAAAGCAGTTTGACCTAGATGATAGCAAAGCACAATCATCTTGGATTGGAATTGAATAGTTTTGGAGATTGGTGAATTGAACCAATGACTTAATGAGTCATAAAATTCATTGACATTATACAACTTTTGTATTTATGCACATAGGGATCAAGACAAGCAAAAACTCAACTAAGTGTAGTTTTTCTCAGCTACATGAGGTTGGCTACATGAATCAATTTACTCCTCTCCGCTCTATTAAGGGTTAGTTTATTTTCTTGATTATCTTTATGACTTATCTATGATATTTTATGTTTTCCTCCTTTGTTGTTGTCATTAATAGTTAATCTACTACTCTTCTTTACCATGTGTGTCTACACCACCTTAATATTTATTTTTTGATTTTTTATTTTTCAATTGAAGCTAATTCTATCATCTTCCATATGCATTGGTTTCTATTTTCTTATTTGAATAATTGAGTATTAATATAGAGAAGTTGGTTCCTTTATTAACTCTTTGATTGGTGGAGTATAAGGAACTGAAGCCTCTTTGGCATTAAGTTTTGAATGTTTTGCTCATCCTTTTTTTTCTCCTTCTGGTTTAAAAGGACTGTAGTTTTGATAGTTGGCATTATCATGCCGCCCATTATGACCACTCATTTATGTGGTCAAGCTTAGATTTTCACTTGGCTCAATAACTGCCATTACCCTTAACTATTATAGGATTGTGTTAATTCTTTACTTAGATTTTGAGTCTGATTTTCCATGATAACACAGGAAAAGCCACTTCCACTTGCTAGGATTCCAATCGCCAATCACTGATATTCGTAATATGCAGAAGGGATGCCCTACTGATCAACATTTGGCTGGGACTGCTACTACTCAGAAGGAATTGGGTATGGATCACCATGTCATTGATCTTTCGGCTAATGTGGAAAAGGAAATTCATCTAGATCAGTCAGGTATTGGACTTGCAGCTAATTTGCAGCAGGGAATGAGTAAATCTCAGCCTATTGTTGGTCTTGCTGCTAATTTTCAGGACTTGTCCAAAGGTCATCACGTCATTGGACTAGCAGCTGTAAGTGAAACTCCTGTTTTGAATAGATTTTTATGCATCTTGTCTTCCTCTCATAATTTGGGCATCTTGTGAGCATCGCATCTCTTTCCCTCTTAATTTCTTTTTATGTATAGTACTTGCAGTTCTCTATAATTGAATGTACAAGATTTTATCCTTCCTGGTATTTTCGCCTTGAACACTCAAACAGGCTACTAAGCATGTAAATTATTAGGGTTATTTGGGTAATGCCCCTCACAATTAGTTGGCAACTTGCCATACATGCAAAATCTTGTATTGATTGGTAATTGATAAAAATGAACCTTTTCCCTCCAAAACATCAATGAACTTCCTTAATGGGGAAAATGGTTAAAATGTGTTACCAATTGCACTTTTGAGGGCAGAATATCAATTATAGACAAAAAAAAGCTGGCGGTTCTGCCAAAATGACCCAAATTTTTACATTCTTGCAAGTGAATTAAATGCCTTTGTTGTGTCATTTGTAATGCTATACAGGACTCTAAAGAAGGGTCACCTGCAGCAGACCAAGCGGGTTCTGAATTAGTTGATAAGATAAGTAAAGAGAATATACAACTGTTCATGAGGTAAATGTTATGCATTTCTATGTCTAGCCTTAATCCTAGAATTGTGTTGTGAAGCAACTAGATGCCATCAAAACACTTAGTGGCCTTATTTTTCATGAGCAGCTTGCTTATTTTTCATGCTTATTATCTTGTTGGATTTTTCATATTTGTTTCTGATTCATTACTTATCAGAGGTCCACCCTGGACCATCCAGAAGCATGTAAGTGGGTGATTTCAACTTATTGACAAATGATGGGAATTTCAACATGATGCATATGGTCTGGATTTCATTTTATGAATTTTAGTTATACTAAATATTATATGCCCTTATCGAATCAAAGTTTTTCCTTATCTTTTTCATATAACTATGAACTTGTTTGAGCCAATGGCTTTCATTTCATATCCTGTGTAACCAAATTGACTTTTGGAGCCTGAAAGTGCATAATGAATCTTTAAGAGCAGTTCGGTTTTTCATTATTAAATAAATAGTGACAGAAAATAGTATGTTCAATTGTGCATATGAACATGTGTCTAAGACAATTTTTATACATTTTATGTTCATTTGTTTTGTGGATATGAAGAGCATCCACCCCCAGAAGTTTTGTCTATGATCTTATTTCCAAGTGAACTATTTTTTGATATTGAAATATATGGTAGTGGGAACTCTTTCTTCTTTGTAGTCAAACAAAAATATGCTAAAAATTATTATTTTCACTTAAGGCGATCCAATACGGAGAAAACAGTAGAGGGTGGTGGTTTAAAGCTGAAAGCATGATGTGCTGAGAGAAATTGTTTCTTATGTATCAAACCAGATGGCAGAAATGTGACCTGTATCTTAACAAGTTAATCGTTACTGAGTTCTAAGCATTGAAGAAAAGTGAAGGGGCTTTTAGCTTTAGGACTTTGCAGAATTTAATAAAACCAATCAATATCCAACTCAGATCCCTCACCTGCTTCCTAAGATTATCAAGCATTAATGCTGGTTTTTTTTTTTTTTTCCTTTCTATCCAGTTCCCATTCTTTTCATCTGTTTCTATCAATTCTGTAGCATTTTACCCGTAAGAAGTTTTTTATTTACCTCACTTGTGCTCCTTGTTGATTGGAGTTGCAACAATTCTGTGGTCAGTTTGAACTGACATGATGTCCTTTTCAACAGGTGTGACGAGCACAGACAGAAAGAGATCAACTTAAGACAAACGGTAGGTAAAACATTGTTTTTCTACCTTGTAGGTCTCCTAGACATTTCAGCTCTCAGTTGGCAGCTTATGTTCTTCTTTGAACTGAATGATGTGCATGTTTTTGATTTTGTGTTGCCAAACCTGAATAGATTGAGAAACAGGAAGCAGAATTGGAGGAAATGAAAAAGAAGTGTTCTCTACTTGTATCACACATAGATAAGCAAAAGAGGCAAAAGATCAACATGCAACAAAATGAAAAAGCATGATTAGCTCAAGATGGAGATGTGCAGAAACTGTTGGTATTGTGGCTTAGTTGTCAGCTTGTTTGCTTTGTTGGCTGCAAGATGTGCATTTTTCTGCTTCCATACAACTGAACGTGAATAGAATGCATCTTAAATCAGAGTTACAGGAAGCCAAAATGGAGCTTCCCTACTTGTATCATGTATTGAGAGCCAAAAGAAGCAAAAAATCCATGCAGCAACTACCTGAGAAAGTATAACATCTTCTGATATGGAAGCAATTTATGATCAGAACAGTTATGGAAGTTTCATTGGCCTCTCAAACTCGCGGAAAATATTGAAACTGTGGGTGCTGGTCAGGTGATGTGTAATCTCCTACTTATCTTCTTGGTTATGCTCCTTGTTTTGATCATCTGAGCCCAAATCTCCAGCTTCCTTCCGTATGCGTAGATGTGTGTGTGTGTGCATATATACATATATTTTGTTTTAATCAAGTTTGATTGCTGAAAATAGAAATAGAAATGAATGGATCTATACTACCTTGTCTCTTTATTTCTTCAAGGTCTGTCACTCTCTTTATTGTCATCTCCTGGGCATGATTGTTTGGCATTGCTGCGCTGCCCGCATTGGATATGGGGCACTAGGTGGTTGATTCAGCTAACTTGGATCATTTAGTTGAAAGAAAACTGGATCAAAGGTTTGCCAATACTTCTAGTTTTTTAGGTAAGCCCATTGAAGATCATATATAATCAAAGTCAAGCCCAGTTCTGGGGCCCACCCAATTGTGGGTATTGCTACAGATCTGTGCCCTAAAAATGTTTGAACCAGCCATGCTTGCTAACCTAACCTAGTTTTGGCATTTGGGTGGTTCACCAACCTCTTCTTCTATAGCAGTTAACCCATCTCTTTGAACCCTGGGTAAAAAATTCAAAAATTACAATCACACCAACTCTATACATTTAGTCTTTCTCTTCAAAAATCTCTTTCACGTTCATCTCTTTGGGTTTGAATCTAAGATGTGAAAAGTTTGATTAGGATTTTAGAAATGTGAACGAGTGTTGACTTTGCCCTTAATAGAGCTGAGTAGAGGAAACAAATATATATAGTCAATCCCGTATCTCACTAGAAAAAGGTTTTGTTTAGTTTTAATTGAGTGTGTATATGTGTTTATGTGTGTTTTTTCAGGTCTTTGTGGCTTTGCGCTTGATTTAGCTTTGTTCCATTAGCATTTGTTCAATCATATTGACTGAATCTAAAGCCTTCTGTTCTATCAAATAGGATCAAATAGAGGACTTTTGCTTGCTTCAGTCATAGGACAGAACTGAATCCCTTTCCTCAGTTCTAGTCGTCAACCAAACAAAGGCTGTATGTTTGATTAACCATGTTGAACAGAGGGATTAGGGTTTGGTGTGATCATCAATCGCACCAACATTTTGTATTAATCTTTTTGGTGCTTCATCTTGTCTACTTCTTCTACCCTGTTCAGCTACATAAAAACCTATAAAAAGGCCAATACTTGACAAAAACTAAGATACAAAGTCCCAAAAGGAAAGGAAAAACAATCCCAGTTGCTGCATGATTTTCTAATGCCATTTGTTACTACTGTGATTGCATGAATTGCAACCATGATGCCTACATTCAAACTTAGTAGCCTAGATCTAATGCTAGTCTTAAAAGTTGCTGCTTTAACATTTAAATAAAATGCATAATACAAGCCACCAGGAAGCTATTTTGTATTTGGAGAATATTGATGAAGAATGTGGTAATCATGTGAGTCTTGAAAAGGAAAGCAATGGATATGTGGAGTAGTTCAATTATTGCCAGCAGGGAACAAGCATTTTCTTATGAGAAAGTAGGAGAGTTTGGGTTGTTGGGTTGCATCAATATAACCAATTTGGTGTCTGTGACATCTTTTGGAGCATTTCTTTGCTTGGCCTGAGAGGGTTTGTTGTTGAACTTTGGACAAAAGTTTTTATTTGGATCCCTTTAAGCTGTAAGTGTTGGTGTTGGTGGTCCATTAATCTTCTCTATATAAAAAAAATAAAAAATAAAAAATAGTTTTTACATTCTAATTATTAGGTAATGTTGTCCAAAATAAGGTCAGAACATGGAGATATCTTAAAAAGATGTCAAAATGAAATTTGGAAATGCTTCCTTATTTGGTATGAGATCAGATCAAATCTATCAAATACTGTCAATGCCCAGTCATACCAATTCTTTGGTATATTCAGAATCCTAGACCTACCATAAATCCAGTATTAGTTTGTAGGAAATCATATGCAAAAAAAAAGAAAAATAATAAATAAATTTTCTACTTCGCATTAAATTTCAAAAAATATATAATAGTAAGTGAAACAGTACATCAGTGCTCTCCAATTGAGGTCCTAGCTTCTTTTGACGTATATGTAATAGAAAAAAATAAATGTATACTTGCAATAAATAAATAAAAGGAATATAGCACATTCAAAATTCATTAAAGATATTAAAGACCTCTTAATTAAAAGTAGTATTCTATGGTTGCCTACATGGGTTTTTTTGGCAATTACAAATATGTCCCATCATGAGGACACATGAACAGCCACTTCCTTAGGCTTTAGGGTTAGAGCGTTTTTAACGTTTGTTATCAATCAGAACATAGACAAGACTTGAATTCCCCCTCACAACCCCCACTTGGGCTCTTAAAAAGAAGAAGGGAATCCTTGCTCCTGAAATCAAATGAGTACATGTTTGTTTTTTTGGGATTGGGAGAATCCTAAGAAGAATTACATAATTATTTTTCTTGCCAAAAAGGGTTCCATAGAAGAAGGTGATTGGTTGCAAGTACCTACCCCCCCTCCCCCCTCCCCCCTCCCCCCTCCCCCTATGGCATCAAGGAGATGTAGGCAGGTTAGGGAATGGACCTTCCTAAGACATACGGACAAAGTAGCCACTGCCACTCTATTAAGAATTGGCTTGCTATTTCTCTCTCTATATATATTTTTTCATATTTGAGTTAAACAATAACATAAAATAAAGATTAAGGCGAGATGACAATAAAAGACAAAAGAAAATATAAGTAAAATGGAGAATGATGGTGTTAACTAATGAAATGATGAATACTGTGACCCTTGGGATATTTTGAAAACTTTAGTTTTTTGAACTTTTTAAATTGATGTAATGTGGGCAGATTTATTATAGAATTGTACAAATAACATTGAGGCCCAATGCACCAACTAGGTTTCTCTTCTCTCTATTATGGCCTTATTAGGATTAGTTAAGCCCAACTGATTATGGAGTAGTTATTAAAGGTGAAGGTCCTCATAAATAATTGGTGGAAAATTGAGGGTTCTTGTTTGGACTTTTCATATAGTTTTTAATCTCGAAAATAGGTAATAAACAGGAATATTTTGATAATTTAAACATAATAAAGTCTATTTTTTATATATGAGATGAACCCACTTCTTCATTTTTTTTGGACAATCGTTTCTATTCATAATTATGTGAAAAATATTAATAACCATATTCATGAAAAATGTTTGAAAAGATCTGTAATACCTTTGGTTTACACACAAAATTACACGTACAAAAATAATAATAATAATAATAATAATAATTGGGTAGCGCCTAAACGTTTTGCCTGAACTTTCAGGCTTTGGGCACTACCCGATTTTTATTTTATTTTTTTTTATATTTTTTGTGTGTAAACTAGGGGTATTACAAGATTTAGCTTAAATTTGGTTAAATTAAATTTTATATGATTTTGAAAATTACGTTGTATGTGACGAGTGTATAATGTTTTTGAGTTAGTTATGACATTATAGGAACATATTTTCCTTTAAAAAAATGTTTTTGATTTAATAATTAGGATTTTCTTTCAAAAAACAGGCACGTTTGAAATATAGATTTCGTATGGGAGAGTTTTTTTAAAAACACTTTTCATATAAGTATTTTTTAGAAAAATTGGTTTCTCAAATAACTTTAAAAAAATATTTTTACTTTAAAACTCTTCCAAATAGGATCATAATTGGCTCAAAAAAATATTATTTGCTGAAAAAGTGAACGTCCTCTTTGTTGGTGCAGCATGTGCAAGTAATTATACACCTACTTTCTTAACAATAATAATAAAAACATTTTTTTTTCTTTTTTTCTTTGTCCTTTTCCTTTTATAAACCCTAATGTGGCTCTAGGGTGGTCTCCTTCTTCCCAAGAGTGTGGAAATTGAAATTTTAGGTTTTTTTTTTCAAAAAAAAAACATCTTACATAATACATGTATGGGAGATTATTTTCTTCCAAAGATTCATTTTAAATTTTTTAGGTTGTATTTGATTTATGATTCAGAGAAAATTAATCTGAAAACACAAAAAATATGTTTAATTGGTTAAAAGTCAAAAATAATTTTTTGAGATTTAAAAAAAAAAATATGATGTTTTCAGAAATTGACAAAATATTATTTTGTATTAATTTAATTCTCAATGAACTTTTATTCACCCACCACCGTACTAATTGCTTATTGAAATTTATATATCATGCATGCTTTAGCAGTATTGATTCTGCAAACTCGCATTACATATTTTTATCATATATAGATTTATTTATTTTTTGAAAGAATATATATATATATATATATATATAAAAGAAGAAGAGCAAATCAATATCATATATTCTTGGGACCCGTTTGTTATTATCCATTAAAGGAAGAACAACTGCAGATTCCAAGAACCTGAGATGCATACGTGAAGCTCCATATATATTTGAACAGTAGAAAATCTAAATTATTGAACCTATGAGACAATGGAAGTCAGAGCTACCTTTTCTTTTTTATCACTTACTTTCTTTTTAAGATAGATTTGTATGGAAGTGTTCTTATTAGGTTTATTGAATATAAGAAATGAGAGAAATTAATAAATAAGTTTCAATATTATTTGCAAAACACTTTTTTTAAAATTATTTTTCATTTTATTCTAGTGAAATCTATGTTAATGTTTCAAACTAATGAAAATGAAGCTAGTTTGTGGAAAGAAATAAAAAATAAAAAACATTCAAAGGGATAGAATTACATATCCATGTCAATATTATATCTTAATTAATGATATTAATAAGAGCTTCTGAGTACTCATATCTTGATGAGAATTCATATGGCACGAAAACTTTATCAAGTTAAAAAAAAAAAAAAAAAAAAGGTTTGAGTCACCAAAAATGATATCAATTATAATACTGTAATAATAGATGTAAATACTTTGTCCATCCGTCATTAAAGTTCAAAGTGCAACACCGTAGGCAGTCAGAGGGTGAAATATTGTGTTCATGGTGATCTTAGAACATATTCTACTATAAAAGCTTTTTCAAAAGTTTGATGTGAATCGAGGGTCTCGATTCACATCAATATATGACATACATTGATGTGAATTATTTTCTAGTATCAACCGATGATATCATACATTACAATAATATCTATATCTATATATAATAATAATAATAAATCTAAGGAACTAAAAATAAACATCATTCAAACCAGCTATGAATCACATCGTATGAATATGATCATATATATCTTCAATTTTCTTTTATATAGATCAATATTAAAATCAAAAGTTGTCTTGATGCCATACATCTAGCATTTCAATTTATTATTATTTTATAATGCTTGGGGATTATTATTATTATTATTTTCTTATTGTGATATCTTAACAATCTTGTGTTCTACTAATTTTCATACCATTAAAACTTAAATAAATAGGTCATAAGAGTAGTATATACTCAAAAGTAATTCAAGGTAAACAAATATATATTAAAAAATGAGCTAAAGGCATCATAAATAATTTTTTGTATCCGAAAATCTCAAAACATAGAAAATCTATTTGGTTTAAATGAATTCGAAAAACTATTTTTTTAACTTTTTTATAAAAGAAACAGGTTATTTTGGCTCAGTGGATACTCAGATTGTAAAATCAACCTATATGAGGTTTGAAATTTGAGGTTCGAATCCGGGGAGGCCCTGCATTATTCATGATGAATAGTGTGGACAAATGATCTTAGGGGTACTAGACACTGTTGAGTGAGTTGTGTACTGGGATGAGACAATATTATGAGATCATAGTAGTTGTACGCTCGATGAGGTACCCATCACACTCGCGAGGTGTGACAAAAAATGGTGAAAAGTCATTTTCTAAGTTTGTAATTTTCAGATTAGATCCCCTCCAACTAAACACATCCTAATTTTCTTTAAAAAATAATACTATATATTTTAGATAACAAGAATAATTCGAAAGGATAAGAAAAATTATGAATGATATATAGGAATTTGGTGTACGTACCAACCAAACTGATATGTCATTTCATGGGTGTCTTGTAGTAATGAACAGCATGACAAAGTGCCACGTGCCAAGGCACCGAAGTAGGTGGTAGAAATGACAGGGTGTGACTGCCTCACTATTATGGTCGGTGCATCGCTTTCTCCATGCACAAAGGAAAAATACAAATGATGAAAGTTCATCCATAATTCATAATTCATCAATTTATTTATTTAATTTTCCCCCCAAAAGCCCCAAAAATAAAAATAAAAAGTCCAAACAATCGTAGTTGGACACCACGTGATCTGGTACCCTTTTCTCCCCTCTATTTGAGTTATATATGTAGCCAAGTTGCTTCCCACACCTTTAACTTAATACATTATTATAGAGGACTTATTTTAAAAAAATAAAAATCTTCCTACGTTATACATTATGTTGTAAATATATGTGGAGTATTGAAATAGTAATTATATGTATTATATACATATTTTAAATAGTATAATATACAAGTGATATATGTATCAAAATAATATATGTATTTAAGTGATATATATATGTGTGTGTGAATCATATGAAAGCATTGTTACTCATCATGTGAGTTAGTAATATTTTGATATAAATTTTTTCCTATATATGTGAGAGAGATCGTGAAAAGAAGGTGTAAGAAATAAAGTAGAAAAAATGAAAAGAGAAAGAGGAATGGAGAAAAGATGAAGAAATAAGTTGTAGAAATGTTAGAAAAATGATAGAAAATGGATAATGAAATTTAGCATTTTTCTTCGAGCATTTTTTTATTATTTTGATTCAGTTTACAACACGTTATCAGCACGAAAACTCTGCTCAATTAAGAAGTTTAATCATAAAAGGTATATTAAGGTAAAATTTCATGAATTTTTATCATGTTCATTTATTTATTGTATTTTCAGTTACACTGCAGTTTTTATTTTGATTTTGATTCTATAACCTGAAGTCATGTAGAGAAATTCATATAACATGAAGTTATATTGATATTTTGTTTACGTAACCTGAAGTTAGAATTTATAGCTTGAAGCTATATATTAAAAAATAATTTTATAGCCAAGAGCTATATTTTTCATAACCAGAAGTTATGTTATAATTTTATTTATTTATTTATTTCTCTAATATCTAACGTAATATATAATTTATATACTCTAACATCATTATAAATTTTCATGTGTAATCACATTAGTTTTGTTCACGAGACCTACATATTTGTGAATTTATAAATTAACCCAAAACTAATATAATGCATTAACACTAATATTTTATTTTATTATGATGCATTACTAACTTTTTCTTTTACATTTTCTTTTATTGTTGAATAATTATTTATGATTAATTGGTTATTTCAATTATTTAATTACTTTTAAAGATTTAATATTTTGAACTATGGACAGAAGACATAACCTGAAGTTTGGACATCTCATAACAAAAACTCATAACTTTTTATTTAAAGGTTTATCATAATTAATTGTACCTGAAGTTGCAATATTACAATCATACGAACCCAAAGTTTATTATCACTAAATGACTAATTACACTTGATGTTGTAATATTAAAGTTTCATGAGATAAATTATATATTTGAAGAAAACATATTTGAGAAGATAAATTATCTCGCATGTGCTCTTGAAGTTGCAATATAAAGACTGTTAAAATCTTTTCAAGAAAATTTGTGATGAAAATCACTATGCTCATCCACTTAAATTTTATATCATTCTCCGAAGTGAATGCTACTTTAATGATCATGAATATAACCTACAATAAAGACTATGATCATGGATGAGAAAATGAATATGGCAAAGGTCATAATTAAAATTATTATGAGAACCATGATAACTATAATTTGGAATATGGTTACAACCATATATTTAAAATAAATCTATTTTGTTCCACCAGAAGTGGAGTAATCCTATCGTAGCACAAGATAATTTTTTATTTATTTGTTTGCTTTAAGTGTGGAATGAAAAGAATTTGTGATGTACCTGTTGTATATCAAACATATGATTAATCTATCATGCCTCAATAAAGAAAGGGAGGTTAAATTGAAAATATATTCATGGCTCTAAAGTGAATATTATGTTGTCAAAATGAAACAAAATTTTCATATTTTGTAACGCCTTATAGTATATCAGATCCAAAAGACCTTGGTTGATTTTAAAGATATCTAAAAAGATAGATATCAAATATTCAAAGAATATATTTATATTGCGTCATTGATTATTTGGAAATATTTAGAAAAGTTTATTACTTGAATTTTTGGCTTATTAAATTATGAGGTCAATTGAAAAGATATTGTGATCATAAACTGTAAGTTCTTTGACAAAATATATTTATTATATTTTGGCATAACTTGCTACGTCTCTAGGACCTCAATGATATTTTAAATAATGGCATCACTTGGACAAGTTTCATTTGTTTATATGTCTACTTTATGACTAGTTGAAATATCATATAATTGCACAAATTTTTGAGATACTTTTAGAAAAGTATTAGTATAAAGTTAGATTATCACAATATTAAGTATATTCGTAACAGTATTGAAAATTCAATTATTGGAATGATTATCCAATGAAATTGACAGCTGCCAACAGATAACAGACAATTAAAGAAACTCTAATCATTCAATTAGAAATACTGAATTAAGTTAATAACTTTATAAACAACTTTAGCCCTCATCATTTTGCATCTCAAAGCAAAAAAGGAAAGTTTGTGTAGGCAATGACGCAAAACCGATCTAATACCCGAGGAATGAAAGGCGACTACCAATCACATCCAAAAGATGTGTTTGCCAGAAGAGTAATGGATCCAATGGTGATGGATCCTCTAATAAATACTTTATTAGATAATCTGTATAATTATGGAGTGGAGCGACGAATCTTAGATGAAGGAGGAAGACCGCTTATGAAAATTCATGAGATATACGCGTGGCGCTGGAAATAACAACAAACAAGCACATTAATGGTGCTTTGGGTCATGATCGGTAGCTCAATTATTAGGGTCATAATACAACATGTATCCAGAAAATATTTTTCAGAGTATGTATTCGACAATTTTTGGCACAGACTTTGGAGGTCTGGGTTGCCCATATTAGTTGTATATAAGTATGACTAAGTGTGAGTCGCAACTATGTAAATTCATATAAACATAAATAAATATATTATTGATAAATAATAATGAATACATTGAGTTCTAGTAATTTGACTTGCCCCTAGAACTTGAAGCTAGTTGGATCAAAAGTTGATCTCTATCCTCACAGAGCTCTTTGTTTTCCTCCAACACACGGTCAAAGGAATCTCCTAAATCGATACCTTCTTATTGTAGGGCAAAGTTCTTCTGTCATAACTTCGCAGTCTCTCGCTGCAAATCACTAGTCTTTTGATGAAGAACGACAATCTCTTGTTTTAATCTCTCGTTCTCATCATTTAAAGACTTCATCAAATATTTCGTAAATTTTATTTTATTATCTTTATCATTAATTTGTTCGGCCAAGGTTTCTACCACTTTTTCGATATAGATAACCCTCTGTCTAAGTTGTGCCAAATTTTGTAACTCCAAGAAAAGGGTATGGTATATAAAAGTTTCCAAGAAAATAGGAAAAATAAATTTTAGTTCAAAAGAAATATAAATAAAATAAAATAAAATAATTACCTTGGAAAGTTGGGACAAAGCTTTTAGCGAGTGTTCCTCGGGAGACAGAGACAAATATTTTTCCACCTTATAATATGATCATCATAGTTTAGGACAGTGAAACCAGGCGAAGATTTCATGTCGTCATCATTATTGGAAGATTTGACTACATCGGTATGACTAGAAGATCCGACCGTAGCAGAGGAAGAACTGATTTTAGGACCCCTACGAGGACATTTTGCTCTGGAAGGTCGTTGAATATATTTCTTTTTCTTAGCTTGCTCTAAAGGAGAACTCAGTACAATAATGATTGTCAGCAAGTCGGTGTTGAGATTAGAACTAGTTCCCTCTTCGCCCCTAGCACCAATTAATGAAGATATTCCAGGCAGAGAAACAAAACCGAATTCCTCCATGCCATCTTGAGGGAGAGAATTAAAAAGGAGTTATTGTTTAGTTCACTGTACTTTTTTTTCCTTCGCTATGGTTTTGTCCCATTGAGTTTTTCTGGCAAAGTTTTTAACAAGACAGTTCTAACAATATAAGACTCCAATATAATATTGCACTCTTTTTTCTTCACTAGACTTTTTTCCATTGAGTTTTCTCTAGTAAGATTTTAACAAGTTATATCCTACAATGATGGATATTTAAAGGGGAAGTGTTGTACATATGTTGAATATCTAAATAGTAATTACATGTACTATACACATATTTCAAGTGTATGATATCTACGTGGTATATGTATCTAAATAGTACATATATTCAAGTGGTACATATATCTAAGTTATATAAATATGTATGTATCCATATCCTATATGAATCATGTGAGAGCATAGTTACCCATCATGTGAGTTGGTGATCTTTTGATGTAAATCTCTTTCTATAAATATATGAGAGATCATAAAGAGAAGTTATAAGAAATAGTGCAGAGAAAATGACAAGAGGAAGAGAAATAGAGAAAAGATGAAGAAATGAGTTGTAAAAATGTTAGAGAAATGATAAAAAATGAAGAATAAAATTTAGTTTTTTTTTTTAGTATTCTTTAATTATTTTAATTTCGGTTACAACACATTACGATTTATTTATTTGTATCGCTGAGAATTTCAACTTGAGAGTAATTTATATCTTGATATATTGGGTCATGAGCGAGTCCAGTGGAATGAGCCATGATCCGAGTTGGGCTCAGGCCCATTTTGGTATTATTTGAGTCTCTTTTCATGTCATGTTCTAGCCGAGAAGGCCCAAAACTGTCTTCTTTTATTAATTTGACCAAGTTGTAAGTTTTTCATTAATTTTTAACTTTTTGGATAGGAAAATGATTAATTAGAAACACACTTGCGTTTGGAAAGAAAAAAAAAAACACTTGGCAAACATAAGTTGTTGACAATTTCCGGAGAGTTATTGGATTACCTCGAATTATGTATCAACATGTAATTTAAAGCGATCCAACAACTCTCGGGGGTAATATCAACAAAGTGTGTTAATCAAGCTTTACTCTATTAGATACTGTCTCATTATTTTGATGTGATAGGGGCTAAGGTTCTGACTATACTTGGGCTCATTTGGTATGCTAGATAGGATAACATTATTTTTATGATATTAGATTGAATTAAATTTAATAAAATAGGATATTATTAAAAAAAAAATTACAAAATTTATTACAATGAGATAAAAATAATCTTCTCTTTTTGGTCATCATTATTTTATTCTATTATAATGGGATAAAAATGAGGATGAGATTATTTTTTATCTCATCCTGATTTGCTGCCAAACATGAGTTTTAGACTAAAAAAAAGTCTTATCTTATCCAATCTTAGGCACCAAACAAGCATTTTTCTCTTTTTTATCTCATCAACTTTAGGATGGAAAGAAAAGAAGTCCATTAATCTATAAATCTAGACACGGGCACTACAATAAGAAACCTAACTTCTCTTTTTTTTTTTTTGTTGTTTAATTAACTTAACAAAGCTTTTTTCTAACTATATACGTGCATTGACTACACACATATTTTCTTCTTCTCCTATTGTCACACCCTGGGTTGTACAGCGTGGCCCCTACTCAGGTGTGGGCGCACCCCCTCGGGGCGAACGTCAGCCATTATGGATCTATAATATTGTCTCATCCCGGTACAGCCACCGCCACACAAGGACGTCTCTTGTACACGGGATCATTTGTCTCTACTATTCACTGATGAATAGTATAGGGCCTCCTATTGGCTCAGTGGCTACTCAAAATGCGAAATTAGACTCCTTAAAGGAGGTCTCGAGTTCGATTCTGATGGAGGCCCTATACTATTCATCAGTGAATAGTGGGGACAAATGATCCCGTGTACAAGAGACGTCTTTGTGTGACGGTGGTTGTACCGGAATGGAATAATATTATGGATCTATAATGGCTGGCGTTCTCCCTGAGGAGGTGCACCCATACCTGGATAAGGGGCACGCTGTGCAACCCAGAGTGTGACACCTATGCTCGAAGTTTGATTAAGTAGATTCATACAATATACAATTAATCTGATAAAGTTTTAACATAGGTAAGGTTATATCTTGAGAATGATTTTTGGTTCTTAGCTATCTAACTTAATTCTTCTACTATATCCAAGCTTGAGACTGGTTGAGTAATACTTTACCATAGACTAGTTGAAAATGATTTTCTAACATATAATAAACTCATTTTATTTTCGCACTACACAGCATGCATGCATTGTCAAATTTCTTATTAAATCATAAATTTTCATGTAATTCAAGAAATTTTGACAAACATATATAAGGAATGGAGGTGCAAAATGAATTTATCCCTTTTGCGCCGTAGCTTCAACTTGTAGCTTACAACTTTTACAAAAGTTTAATTAAAGATGTGCTTATGCGTAACCTATTTGACAATTCAATGTTTAAAAATTACTATTCTAAATAGAACCAACAGGTAGTATGTCGCGACCCTTCTGTAAGATGATGTCACGTCCGGCTTAAAATATCACGTATATTGTACACATATGTATATAATATTTTGTAAGCCTAATTTATACATAATCTCAATCTGTATAATCCATCATATCAATACACATCATACATCAGTATATAAGACTTTTAGGTATAAAATATGTATGTAATACACCTCAACATATATATAAGTCAACCATATTCTTTGACTAAAATTATCGGGTGTTACATATCATAGGAGCCCAAATGGATCTATATATTCCAATTACAACAACAAATAATAAAATAATAAAAATAAAGTAAAAGAATTGAGAGACATGAAAAGAATTGATGTGAAAAGAGTTGAAAAAAGCGTTGGCAGAAGAAAGGGCAGAAAAATTCATTGGTTAGGGTTAGATACAAGTATGAAAATCATTTTCATCTGTCATGTCTTCTTATCTTTTTCTCTCTATCACTCCTCTTAAATCTATTTCCAATCCAACAAAGGATGGGTCCTCTACTATACATGTCTCATGGTTATTAAATATGTTGGTGCATGATAAGACAATACACACCATATATGAATAAGATACGTGTACTAGATGTCCATGTCTTAAAAAAAAAATAAAAAAAAAGAGTGAGATGTCCGTGTCTATGATAGTACTTAAATGCAATGTAACTTTTCTTTACATACCTTCTTAATTAACTCAAAATTGAATAAGAAAAAAGGTATAAGTCATAGTTGAAGAGTGTAGTTTAGGCTTCGAGTACTCTGAGTATGTTCACACTTGTCGCGATCCCTTTCCGGGTGACGTCACGACCGGCACAATACCTCAGAGAATGTCACAACCCGACAAACCTGAGGCACTGATAAGCCTATACTCGAAAAACATAATATGTATATGATCAGGATAGTTGAATTAAATACCGAGATCTGGTATCATCATCCAGAATATGAGGTCATCGACCCAATCCACAAGATTCGACTATCCTTGCTATAAACATGGAACTTCAAAATATTCGTTTATTATTATTCCATCTAGCATATACATATCAAAATTTTCTCACGAACTATATGTTATATATCATAGTATCTGTGATAATTATACACTAACAAAACAAAACACAAATATCTTCTACTATTTTTCTTATGTACAAATCAAAACTCACATCAACAAGAAGTAAGGCAAGCTACACCAACTCTAAGCCTTGCCCTTTCCTTTACGATCTGATCCTGAAAAATATAAGGGAAAATGGAATGAGCTCAACTAGCTCAGTGAATACTTTTCACAAAAATCTCCACATATGCACTTATGTAAAACATGTATGTTGCTTGAAATAACATTGGTAAATTGAAATGCATTAAGAAAATATATGATTCATGCTTCCAAATTAAAGATATAATTATGCATCATTTTCATAAAAGATATGTAGAAAAGCCTCAACAGAAGGTCATATCAGGATAACATTGCCTACATTTCCCCCATTGCGCCATGGGTTCAAACCAACACGTTATCCAACTAATCCTTCTACCCTTACATTCCTTAGTGATTCGAAAAGTCTCTTTCACAAGACACTTTTCCCTAAAGAACAAGTAAATAGAAAGAAATCCAACGCCAAAGTATTTAATCTGAAATACCTAAGGCCATGTTAATGCATAAAATCCGTGCTCATGATCATAAATACAATGCACATATATAATATAATGCATATCATTCAAGAATTCAATTTCATATATCTACAATGCTATACATGGAGAAGTAAGGTGAGAAATACTCACAAATCACAAAATTTGGCCTAAGTCCACATTTTTTTCACCAATTCACCAATACTTCATTTGTGTTCACAAATCTTCATCCAATTCATAATTCATCCACTGCAAATTTCACATTGCACACACACAAATGAATTCGAGAAAAATGAATTTAATCACTTGATTAATTACCAAGTATTAATAACCCATTACCTTTAGTTACTAAGATAGAATTTCCACCACATGATCAAATTACTCTTTTGATCACCAAATTAACACAAAATGTCCATCTCTATAAGTTAATCAATTTTATCCCTAAGCAAGTTACCTAAGCATTCTTCAAATGCTCTAACATTTCCAGCACTAAATTTTCAGCCAAGTACCCATCAACTTGATCAAACTCTATCATTGAACAACTTACCAATGTATTGCCATTGCCTAATTTCTAAATTTCCAGCACATGAATTTATCATCTAAAGCATCAATTAATCACTAATTCAACCTAAATGTACTGGTAAGCATCTTACCAAATCAGTCTCAAATCTGAAATTTTTCCAGCAACTTGTATACATCCTTAAACTCAGAATTTCACATACTTTGCACTCCAATCTTTGTAAGTTATCATCACAGAATAGTCAAGACCAATTTTCAATCAATACACATAAGAAAAGACCACAAATGGTCACTCAAATTGGGTTCCAAAAACCCTGTTTTAACATGGCTGGAACATCATGTTCTTCCCATAAAAACCAGTGTTTTTAATCATCAAAATGGTCACCAAATATTCAAGACTAAATTCAGCAAATAACTTTATCAAAATAGCAGAATTCAGTTATTAAAATCAGGTTTGAAATCTGTAAATTCAGCCATGAACATTTCCCATTTTCATCAATTCAAATACATTAAATTACTACCATTCAATCACTGAAACTTAATGAATTTATCATTAGAAAACTTACCCATAATCCAGAAATCAAACCCCCATTGTTTGAGCTTCAATTCACCTCCATTTCAATCCAAACTCATCACTTTCCAGTTTCAAACTAGCCATGGAAAGTTGTCGCATGTCACATATAATGTATAAAATGAAGAGGAGAGTTTGAATATGAAACTTTCACATCTAAAACTATGGATCTCACCTTCCTTTGGAGCTCCAAAATCTCCTTCTTCTTCAACCGTATTCTCAATTTCTCTCTAGCTTAATATTTTGGTATGCACTTCACTTGCACATTTCAGCCACTAAACAATTCATGCCAACAAGCCAATAGGTGTCAATTTGCTTAAGACACATGTTACATAGCATGCACAAGCCAATAGGTGTCAATTTGCTTAAGACACATATTACATAGCATGCACAAGAAGCCAATAGGTGTCAATTTGCTTAAGACACATGTTACATAGCATGCACAAGTGTCAATTTGCTTAAGACACATGTTACATAGCATGCACAAGCCAATAGGTGTCAATTTGCTTAAGACACATGTTACATAGCATGCACAAGTGTCAATTTGCTTAATCTATTCATTTCATTATTTATTCATTTAATGAGCATGTGAACAGTATTAGATTTATTGCCTAATTGATTATACCACATGTAATTTAACACCTAATTGATCATAACACATGATTATTTCATGTATTCGGCCATTATACACTAATACATATCAAACACGCAAATTTATGAAACTACCTCGTACACACAGTATACGGGTATTTTACACATCGACTATGTGTACAAGACCACGTATTGGCAGTCCACATCATTATGACGTCAGGTGCGAAAAGTGTGTCGTTACAACACTTATCTGTATTCACTTTGAGAAAGGACACCTAACAATCTTTGTAATTTTTAAATTCTAAAATTGTCTCACTCCCGCAAAAGAGTTAACAAGAACACTGAAAAATTATAGACCCGAAAAAAAAAAAAAATAGAGAACCTTCTTAATTGTCTGTATATCTTTCTTTATGTGATAATCGTTGTGTAAATTATAGAAAACTGATTATGAATTCTATAAAAGTTGTAAAACTGATATGACAGTAACATTTGTTATAACATGATAATTCTGACCAATAAAGATCATAAATTAGCGA
Source organism: Paratinospora sagittata (assembly GCA_035771175.1). Lineage (NCBI taxonomy): Eukaryota > Viridiplantae > Streptophyta > Magnoliopsida > Ranunculales > Menispermaceae > Paratinospora > Paratinospora sagittata. Next base: position 35,096,617 of record CM069594.1, read on the forward strand.
AAATGATGGACAGACAAATAGTAGTTTGTGATAATTAATAGAGACAGCCGACTAACAACAACTAGTGACCTCTAGGATGTTGTTGGTCGCTAATGTGTTGCAGATGGCTGCGACCAACTGTGATTATTTAGTTAATAACCTGCAAAGACGACGACTAGATGTCGTTTCTAGAACAAAATCTTCAATACATGGTTTGTTGGTCACAATGGTCCTGTTTGGCACAGTAATTTAACAGAGGTGCGGTAAAAATTTTAGCGAAACACATTAATTAGAGTGTTGTTGCGACGAAGAGAGGAAACAAGATTTTTGACATTTTAATAAAACACCTTCTTACTAGCTTCTCCGATATATTCAGTTGCATTTAAAAAAAAAACTTCTCACTTTAATTGTAGAAGCTATTCTAAATAAGGCCACTAAATAATTTCTTCATTACTTAAAAAAATCCATCATTTGGTCTAAAAGTTAATCTTATTTTAAAGCGTAAAATCACTCGAGAATATAACTAATTAGCTTTATGTTTTCAAAGACCCGACATATTAACTCAACTCAACTCAACAAATGATCATTTCCTCTCCCATATATTTAAAATTAAATTCATAAATTTATTTTTTTTACTTAATTAAAAATGATTCTTAAAAAAAAAAAAAAAACAAAAATAGCGGTGGCTTTTGGCCTACTTGGCTAAACTCAAAAGCTCCTGTTGAAGGAGAGAACAAATCCATGAAAGCAATTCAACACCAACTTTCCCTAAAAAAACGGATGCCTCCATTCATTGTAAGTACGGATATCTCTACATAAATATAATGCCCTGTTTTATTAGTTTATATTTTTTAATCAAAACTTATATAGGGATTCTCTACCTTAATTTTTACAATAATCCAAAACACGCACATAAATTAAAAAAATAAAAATAAAAAATACATGTAACTATACATGTAAAAATAAAAATAATAAATCAGATAATTTGAATTTTGATGGATTTTTTGATTTTTTGATTTTTTTATTGGAAAAACCAGATAATTTAATATAGTCCGAGTTTGGCGGGATTTTCGCGGCCCGGTTGGATTCGTAATTTCTTTTTATTATGATGTCTAGCACGGGGAAATAATTTTGTCGCTCCATGGGATGGGATGGGATGAGTAGCAACACCCTGTGTTACCTCCTTCCTTTGCCACATACGTCATGTTCTTACTTAAAACACTTCTGTCTGCCATTTTTGGCTATAAATTTGGAGTTTCCAATTAAAATACAGATTACAATAATTTCACAAAATATGATATATATATATATATATTATACACTACATGAAAATATGAGTCCCTTGAGCCCAACAATGCTCAATAAGCAATAATTAATACTTACATCTATTTACTTTTTTCTTTTTCTTTTTTGGTCTGATTACAACAATCTTAGGCACAATTCATAAAAAGAAAAAAAGAAAAAAGAAAAAAAAAGGGCACAATAACTAAAGCTTATTTATTATTACTAAGATGATAACTATTAAAGAACAAGATAAACCTTGGGCAACAAGGGCCTTATACCCTCAACAACTACAACTTATTTTTGAGAAACTAGAAAGCTTGAGCCTAAGGAAGGAGGGAGGTGTGGACCCAACTGAATTACGCGTCATTTGCAATTCAAGTTAACAAAGTCTTTTTTCAACTATATAAACTAATCCGCTTCCATTATTCCATTCTAACAAAGGTTTCTACTTAATCCAATCCCATGTCAATGTAGTAAAAAATAGCTTTATTATTTATTATATATATATAGATAGACAGATAGATAGATTATATCAATTCTTCACCTTTTCTACCACATTCGAAGAAAAAAAAAACTACTTCAATTAGAGTTCAATTTTGGAATAAAAAATATTATTTTCCTGGATTAAATGCCAATTTGATAATTGGAGGTATATCACCAACATTTGGTTGGTTAGGATAACTTGACATTCATTCTCCTTAAGTGAGGTTGTGAGTTCAAAACCCTCATCGTGTATGAAGCTACTATTTGTTGGGAGATCTTTGTATCTTTGTAGTCCAATCTGAGCCCAAATCAGGTGGATTAGTCTCGCCGCAAAGCAGAGAAGGATATCACTTAGGTGTTGCTTAGCGGTGAAACCAAAATAAAATAAAATTGGAAGTATATCATTTGAACTAATTCAAATAATGTATTTTTTAAAACTAAAATTGTTTCTGTGCATGCACATGCTATGAACATAATTGTGCTTTTCTTTGCTTTTTTTTTTTCTTTATTCTTATTATTTTTTATTTGAATAGTACTTTCACTATAGTAATCCTTATGATACATGAACCACATACATGTTCTTTTGGATAACCATGCACTAAATGCATGGAATATGCTTGAGACAATCAAGGAGAGGGGGAATGTAAAACCTCTTAAAATCTTCGGAAATGAGGCTTTTAAGAAACTAATAAAAGAGGGGGTGCTTGTTCATTAATTGAAACCCATTACTTAGGAACCAATGAATTGAATTGGAAAGAATTTTTATTTTACAAATGAGCAATGCTACATAGATAAAATATTATATCAATTGCTATAAATTACTATTATATCAACTTTAAACTTTAATACACCAAAATAATACACTTTTCAATAAATTTATAAATATGATATAGATGTTTGACACATCAAATTTATAGCAATTGATATGAGAATTTCAATCATCTTAGCATTTTTCTTTACAAATAAGTAATGTCAAGTAATAATTAACCTAATTAATTAATTGCTTTTATATCAGTACAAAATGTAAAAAAAAACTTAATTTGAAGTATTAAATTAATGGCAATGGCCACTAGGTGTGCATTGGTGAGGAGATAAAATCTTCAGCATGCTATTTTCAGTAGTGTGTGTTTTATTATAAACATACTCTTAGCATGTAAGTTGTTTAGAAGCCTATTTATTTTGAGGAGTCTTAGAGGTTTACTTGCTCCTTATAGGTTGATATTTTTTCAACTTTTATTTTATTTTATTTTATTTAATTAGATCAACTTCACACAAGTTTTATGCAAACAATTGATTTTGTACCATGCAATCTATGTCATGAATCCAAGAAACTTCTAAACAAAAAAAAAAAAAGAAAAGAAAAGAAAAAGGAGAGAGAGAGAGAAAAACATCATATATATCAATTTGATGTATCTCCATACTAATCATTTGAAGAAAATGAAAGGCCTCGCTCATAGAAACTAGCTTTCTTTTTTAAACGAGTGATTCATTAATCATGAGTCAACTTTGGTCTTTCTCCAACTTGACCTATTCAACTCTCCCAAAATTATAAACATATATTTTAATTTCACATGTATGTTACATGTGTGTTCTTTTCTTATTTATTTTATTGCCAATGCTTTTATACTAATTCACCTCCACAAAAAAATATTTGTTTAATAGTAATCATTGTTTTTAATAAAAAAAACAAACTATATAAAATGAAACCTACCCCAACACTGCAATTTAAATTTAAATGAATCATTCTTCAAATAGAAGACTAAATGCAATTTAAGCTCAATAAAAATAAAAAACAACAAGGGCACATTTCAAATTAGATTAAATGAAATATTGCAACAATCTTCATTAAAAGGAGGAATGGTTTCTCTTCCAAAAAAAAAAAAAAGGAAAAAAAAGGAGGAATGGTTATTATGGAAGGAAGGTTGCGCGCTTTCTCCCAGAGCAAATTAAGAGCTAAAATACATCGTGTTACAACATAGATGATCGAAGATTTATACATAGAGATGATCGAAGATTTATACATAGACGAAGAATATTCGTGTCCATCTTAGTCATGCCCTGTTAAAAGAGTTAGTGCTCAAATTCGAATTAGCCTCTTGAAAAAGGTGAAAACACGGAGAAACCAATTAAAATAAAAAAATTAAGAGCCCGTGACACTGGAGCATTGCAACGTGGATACAAGGAGAGCCATTAAATCAACAAGAGTAACAGTGAAGATGAAATTGTAGTATTGGATGAAAGGTGAGAATATAGAATTACTAATAACAAAACAATTAGATTTGAGAGAATAAATTAAAGAGAGGGAAAGCGTGTGATGATGTGTAGTGGGGATGGGATGGTAATGGGAATGGTGAGGGGGTTGGGAACAGAAGACTTAAATTGAGGTTGCAGGAGAAGAAGGGCCGCTGATATTGCCATGGCGGCGTTGCAGGGCTGCTGTAATTCCGTGTCTTTAAATACTTTCTCAGCCGCAGAAAGGAAGTTCAGTGAGCAATTAAAACACAAGCAGCAGTAGCAGTAACAGCAGCAGCAGTGTAGCAGCGCAGAGGACCAAACAAACCAGACGTGTTGCCCTCAAAAAAGCTGCAAATTAGCCCCACACCGCACCTATTGCAATTGCTGTTGCAATTGCTGAGAGACGAGAAGAGAAGAGAGAAAGAAAGAACTACTCTTGCAAAAACAACAAAAAACAAAAGAAACAAACACAAAAATCCTCTCCTTCCAAACCAACAAAAACAAAAACGAATCAAATCATACCCCCAAAATCACTGAGAAACACACACAAACACACACTAGTACGAAACCAGAAACCATCAATTATCTTCTTCTTCTTCTAAACTTCGTTATCTGATCAAAGTTTTTCAGACCCATATCATCATATAACTGAAATTTGTGCTTCTGCTATGGATTTTCAGTTTCAATTGGTATTGCGCTCAGCTAATTGTTTGAAACGATGGCTGGGGGGTTTTCATTAGGTGGGGGTAATCAAAATCAGCAGTACCCACCAAACGAAATCCCTCCTGAGACCCTTTTTCTTTGCAGAAACGAAGAGATCTCGTCTTACAACAACAACAACAAGGGTTTCCAACTATGGCATCAACAACAGCATCTGAACCGCCATCTTCATCACAACCCAGCAATAGAACAAATCTACTCCTCAGCCTTAGGAGGAGCAGGAGTATCAGATCATCATCATGATTTGGGTTCAAGTTCAGTAGTACCCATGATGATGACGAGGCAAGAAGGAGGAGGGTTTAGTTGCCAGGACTGTGGGAACCAAGCGAAGAAAGATTGTGTTCATATGAGGTGTAGAACTTGTTGCAAGAGCAGAGGATTGCAGTGCCAAACTCACGTTAAGAGCACTTGGGTCCCTGCTTCTAGAAGACGAGAACGCAAACAACACCAAGAACAGCAACTTCGTGCGGAGAATACTAAAAGGCCGAGAGAGAATCTCGCTGCTTCTGCTCCTCTCGCCTGCACCACGACTCGTCTTCTCACTGCTACCTCGTCAGGTATATACAGTAGTAGTAGTAGTATCACAAGATCATACACTATATATCTATCTATCATCTTCACTGTATAATTTCGACAGTACCCATCAGAAGATAAGACCCATCAAGCCTGCTTTATCGATTGCGTGTGAATCAAGTGAAATCTAATCGCTTTCTTCTTCTTCTTCTTCTTCTTCTTCTTCTTCTTCTTCTTCAGCTTCTTTCAGCAGAAGCAGCAGCAGCAGCAGCTTTTTCTTTTTTTTTTTTTTTTTTTGCTTCTTTTTTCTACTACTGTTATCAAGTAAAACTGACGAATCAGATGCACAGACTCACACACAGTCTTTTTTTTGTTCTTTTATATGAGTGTTTGTGTTGTGTTGTTTTGTTGTTGTAATTTGATTATTCTTCTTGTTCTTTAGGTCTAGAAGTGGGCAACTTTCCTGCTGAAGTGAACACAGCGGCAGTTTTTCGTTGCGTAAGAGTCAGCTCCATTGATGATTCTGAAGATCAGTATGCTTACCGAACGGCTGTGAACATTGGTGGGCATGTTTTCAAGGGCATTCTCTATGATCAAGGGCCTGAAACTCATCATCAATATGGTGAAAGCTCTTCTGGTGGTAGCGGTGATCATGGCGGTCCTCGTAATAACCTTATTACTTCTGCTGCTAATAATAACACTAGTACTACTACTACTACTAGTGCAGCAGCAGCTTTGCTTCTTGATCCTTCTTCTAATTATCCAACTTCCCTCAACGATTTCGTTGCGGGTACGCAATTCTTCCCACACCACAGATCTTAAAACAACATTTTTTTTTTTTTTTTAAATTCCTTCTTTCTTCTTTTTTTTTTTTGTTTGATCATCTTTGTTATCATCTCTCCTTCTGCGAAATAATCTAATTATATCTTCCTGATCAGTACTCTCTATTGGTCTCTTCTTCTCTATTCTTTGTTTCTATCAATCTGCATTGTTGTTGTTTGTAGTACTAACGCCAATTGAACTGAAAGAAGAAAAGCAAAGGAGCATGAGAAATGTGGGTGTTCCATTTCCTATTCAGAATTTGCTTAATCTTTCTATTTTATTAATTCTTTTTCGTTCTTGTTGTGTTGAAGTTGTCTTCATGATTAACCTTTTTTTTCGTGTTGTTTGTGCAGCACCTAGCATGTGGATCGGCTCTCTTGTTAAATATTTCTTTGTAGTTTCTCCACAATTAGTTTTTTAATCATTTTTCTCGCATTCTGCAACTTTGAAGTCACTTTTTCCCCGTTTACCCGTTTCTTTGCCGGTCTCAAATGGAATTCTTTACGTGTTTCGGTGGACAAAGATACGAGTTTGAATTCAAAACTTAATGGGTTTTAGCCCTAATCAGTCTTCGGTTTCTGGGTATTCAAATCCTAGCTAGCTAAAGGTAAAATCCTTCTGACTTTCTTGTGTTCTTTATGTTACAGTGATTTATTTCCAGTTCTTGTTATTTAGACGTTCTTAACTACCATATCTATGTTTTGTTTTATCACTTTCTTTAAGTGGGCGTGCAAAGATGTTATCTTGTTCTGCTAACCATACTGAAAGCAACCGGGTTTTGTTGATTCCAAGTTTATTGTCTTCAGTGTATCTTCAGTTTTGGAACTAATGTTAATAAATATGTGTGAGGAGAGGATATTGGAAAGATTGAAAATAATAAAGTGACAAAAATAGTACAGCTTTTCATTCTTTCGAAAAATAGCATATGAGTGAAGAGACATAAAGATGGATAGAGATAGTTTCCTTGTTATACAAACTTTCTGACGCATGACATGTTTTTGCCTTTCTGACATATTTGATGGAAACTCTTATTGCATTATTACTTATTGTTGTTTATTGATATTATTTGTTTGTGATGTTGTTATAATACAAATATTGCTTCCAGTGATCTTGATTATATACCAAGCTTTTTTGAGTTAAAAGCAGATTTTTCATACTAGATATTCTATAGAATCTGCATATGCAATCTTGATCTGACAATATTCACTAGATCAAAGAAACTGATCAATAAAGATAAAACTCAAATCGTTACAGAATATCCAACAGTTTTGTAGGTGGGTAACTTTGTCAATGTCTTGGAACTGACACAAGGTAATGATGTTATTACCATTTAATTGCAAATTTTATTTGATAATTGGTGAAAGTTACTTCCAGTAATGAAAACAACTTAATTCCTTTAATTCACTTAGAATTTGATCTCAAATTTTCAGAAATAACTCTTATACCATGGCAATCTTTGAATCCCCAAAGATTTATGTTCACAATGTATGTTTGAATTAGCTTTGGTTCCCATATCAACTCGAAAGGACTGCTGACTATTTATGTTAGTTTTTCAAGCAAATGACAATAGAGGTAAGTGCTAGTGCCAAGTTTCTGGTATATCAATCTTGTAAAATGAAGCTCTCAGTGAAATTGATCGAAGCCAGTGAAAATTGATCCTTACATTGTTTAATTTGTTTAAAGATTTAATCTTCCAACCTCTAGGTTTTTCCTAGCTTTACTTCCTCTAATTTTGTACTTGAGCTTGATCCTAAGTATAGTTATCTTCATTAAATTCAATTGTAAGCACATTATATGAAGTTTAACAACTTGCTATAGTTTTTGTTTATTGGAGTTAGTGAACCTTTAAAACCTACGTATTATAAAACAATAGTTAGGGGTTGAGCTCTTTGCTCAATGGTTTGACAAGTGAAATGCAAGCCTAGAGGTCTTGAGTTCAAATCCCACCACTTACCTTTCAAAAAAAAAAAAAAAACAAAAACAAGAGTTATACGTGTGATGGATTTTTGCTGGTATATTTTAATGTAACTAGTAATAAATGCATAAATTTTCCAAGCATGTTAGATGAACTATAATCATGTGCAATGATTTTTGTTTTTTTTATTTTTTTGGCTTTTGTCCAATTGATAATTTCAGATATCATGCTAGCATCCGAATGGAATCTCACAACCCTAGCTTTCCTCAAATTATTATGTATAGCATGAAAAAGATTGACATCTTATTACCATTTGATGGTGTTGATTATGATTATTGATTGTTACATGCCTGGCACTTCTTAGTTTTTCAACACCAAAGTTTTAAAGGTGGTATTGTTTTGGCATGTGCTAATCTGTGTAGTTTTATGAATTACATGAAAACTTTGCTATTTATATAAATATAAGATTGAAACTTCAACACATCTTTTGAAGCCCGACATTCGGGTTTTTTTTTCTTGCTCTTCTCCGTTTCTTTGGTAACAGAAGTAAGAGGGAGTAATGCATCTTTTTTAGCTTTTTTAAGCAAGCTAAATGCAAGCAATAGGGAGTAACCATCAGGTGTTCAATTAATGTTAAGGTAGTGTTTAGATCCCTAATTTTTTTTCCATCACTGCCTATACTAAAATTTTGTTAGCATGTTTATGTAGGAAGGCAATTGAGCTGGTAAAGAATGTGATCAAAGTGTTACTTGCATTTTAATTTAATGACCTGTGTCTGACAGTTTGTCAAAAGAAATAATTACTTTAGTTATAAAGAATGAATTCTAAGAATAGTTGCACAACTTTGTGCACAAGAGAAAAAGAAAGCAGTGTCCATACTAATCTATTTGTAATGGTGAAAAATAGATCATAAGACATTTTTTTTTTTTATCCGAGTTAAACTTATTCATCAACACAAATTGTTGAAAGGGTTAGGTATGGTTTGTAAGTAATCTAAAGAACAGTAGTGTCTAGTGAGACATTGAGATGCTGTAAGTTGAAGGTAACTCAAGGGCTGAAGGAAGGTTGTAATTGAATTAGATTAAAGTAGGGAAGGATAGAATAAAAAGGACAGATCCCTATAGCTATGGTGGAAACAGCAACCTAAAGCAATTTGAATTTTTTGTGGATGTGCTTTCTCAGTGTCAATTTATTTGGATAATACTTGTTTGTTTTAACTTTTAAGTGCAAGTAACACACTGAAAAAGTAATGAAGTAATTTCATTCAACAAATAAAAGTTGACATGGAAAGATGTTTCTACCATAATATCCTTCATTGAAATATAGATTTAAATCCTAAATGCATTTTGCAAAAAAGGCGAGGGAGAAATAATTAAGTTTATGAAATGGACATCTTATATATCTAAGAAATGATAAAAGCAAAACACAATCATTTTGCTCCCTTATTCTGTAACTGTTATCTATTATATGAGTTTTATTTTGCCATTTTTGTGCAGTGAGGCTTTGCATTTCCCCTTTCCTAGACCTTGAATGGCAGGAGCTCATGTACTAACAGTGCCCTCTTACTCCACTCTTAAAAGCGTATGCTTAATTCAACTTGCACATTTTGATCTTCATTTTCTAGCCCCATCCACGTCAGTTCTCCTTTCTTTGATCGATTTTTAATTCTCTTGAACATTCCCATTGTGTTCCTTACATTCCTAAGTTCTCTTGAACATATATATACTCAGTACTTCGTCATTGTCAATTCATGTATCTGATCTGATCTGCACAAGTGAAATAATGAAGTTGTGTTAATAACATTCAAAGAACCTAATAATGCACATACATGAATTACTAAAGCCTATACATGTACATGAATGTTCCAATAAACTAACATGCATATACAAACCATAGTTAAATGCAAATACAGGACTCATGCCTAAACGCAAATGCATGAATCATGGTTATTACATAAGCCAACACTATTACCTTGATACAACTCCCAAATCGATTATTTACTATAATTAAAGCCAAATAGGGTTTTTCTTATATTTACACGGTCTAAATTTTATGCTAGACAGACAAAGATTACATCTCACATTTAAAATGTTCAACAAAAAGCAACCCAATAGGCTTTGTATTAAAAGGAGTTGTGCAATTAATTTCTAATCATAAAGTAGGGCAAGGGCAAAGTACTTATATGTATAAAGGACAGATCGATGCTGGAAGCTCTTGCTTATGCAAAGTCCTGGGGAAGGGTTGGACCATTTTGGGTCTATTAATTTACGCAGTCTTACCCTACAACATAGGTGGCTATTTCTATGACTCAAACTCGAGATCACATTGTCACACACCGACAACTCTTCCTTATATGAATAATTAATCTAATCCTATTCGAATACATTTTTGCATCTAATATATTTTGGTGAATCTTCTGTACTAATTCCTAGTCTTCCTTTGGTTTTGTCATTCGAAAATTCAAATGGAGTCCAAAAAAAAGTGAAAATTCTGACAATAACTTTGTATTCAGAATACAGCCTGCATAAGTTCCATAACTAGATCAACAATTAGGGAATATAGTTTTCCTCTGAATATGAAATATATTTGTGCAGAAAGTTCTCTGTGGTATTCTTCCACTTAGTTTTTAGTCGGTTTTGTATTGTTGAAATATAAGCTGTAATGATTAGAATACTGGAGGGAAGATATAATATAAATGGATTTTTTTTTTGTGGTGGTGTGTCGAAGGAAGACTAGAGAAGTTGTCTCTGTGAGAACTGCTCATGGGTCATGATTTATTTATTTATTTTAGGCGTTACTGAAAAATAGTTCCTTATAGCAGAGAGCTCAACCTAGTCAAGAATCTGTTCAATCTCGGGTTCATTCATTAATGCCCTTTGCCTAGACTAAGGTGAAAGAAACTGAGTGGCGCTTATATTTGTTAGAATGATGAATTGTAGGCCGCTGTTATTCTTTTGTTTACCCTGTGAGCTGTGTATTATATACATAATGTTTTTCCTCCCATAGTTATTCAGTAATTAACAATGTCACCGTAGAATATTGCATTCTGTTTCCATCTATTTGAGCACCCTACAATGTGGTAGGATCTTTAAGGTGTTTCTACCTGTTTTGGGTTTCTGTCAATAACTATATATAGTGATTATGAAGCTACCAACGAAGGATCCTTTGTTCGAATAGGAAATCAATTATGTGAATTTTCTTTTCAAACAGCATGTTTGTAAAATTTTTATTATTTTACATTGAATCATTCTCAACTATTCTCAACTATTCTCAACTGGTAAAAAAGAGTATGAGATGCAATCAGTTCTCGTTTGTTCAGATTTTGTTTTCTTCAATTCAAACAGAGTGTTTGATTCTTAATTAGTCTATACTTTTATGGAAAATCAGTTTGAACCTGACTTGACCTTGATGCCCTCTACAACAGGTATGAAGAACAGATGGAGATTTGAGGCAAGCCTTCCTGGGTGTTAATGCTGTATTCTGCTTACTTGTACCCAATATTAAAAAAAAAAAAAAAGATCCATTGGTACACTATACACATTCGAATCCGGATTTGAATTTGCAATAAGGATGTCCAAGCTACAAAGCTGCAACCCAGTTGACAGGTTCAGTCACTTCGGCAGCCCCAGGATTTTCACTCTACAAATCTCCTAGGAGCTCATCCAGGTCTTCCAACATTTGGAAATGAATTCTTATCTAAAGGTGGCCGGCTATGGAGATGTCAAATAATCAACTGACTTGTTGGAAATTATACTTTTTTGTACTCTTTTAACATGTAAAGTAATTTAATATACATTGATCTTAGATTCTTTTTTAGTTGATTGTGTTAGAAGAAATTCGAAATCCAGCTTTCTCCATAACCTCAAGACTGGGAAACTTAGTCTAGCAAGACCTCGATCACGTGGCTTGATGGTTAAAAGATGGAGAATGTGAAGTAAAAATTGCAGGAATATTGAGGCAGTTCTACTTCAAAACTTCTTCTTGTGTATATATATGCACCACATGGACTTTGCTAAAATTAATTCATTTTTTAAGTATGTGACAATAGTTTATATAAGATTGGCAATATCATGAAGACCACAAGCTTTTCGGGTGGAACTTGGTTTGATTCTTGCTGTTGAATTTGATGTTCATCTAATTGTGGATCTGATTCCAAACAATATACATTGGTTGCTTTCTGGGTGCGATTGTATTTACTTTTGTTCTTGAATTTGGTGCGCTCTTTTTAGAGTTTTGCATCAGTTCTGCTGCTTCCACTTGTTATGTAACTGAAACGAAAGTCTGTGTGCCTTGCATTCTATTAAAATCCGTCGAGCCAATGTGTAATTGTCAAATTGATTATTGTACTTTGCATGTTAATTTAGGAATCTGTATGTATATATCTATATCTATATATATAGAAAGAGAGAGAGAGAAAGGATGAAAGGTGATGAACGTAGGGTTATGTAAGAATGATTGAACTTTATGCTGGTTGGCATGTTATGCAACATGTGGAGCATGCCCAATTGTACTAGTACCTTATATTTTATGGTGTGCTTTATGGGCTCAAAACCAGCTTTAGAATTACTTAGTGTCAGAGGGCAAAAAACTAGATTTCATGAGTTGTTCTGATCGGTGGATGCTTCTATATTTATGGGCATGGTAGGCCCGTCACCGTTGTTCTCCGGAATAATAAACAATAAAATCGACACAACTTCTCCAGCATTACTACCTTATATTTTATGGTGCTTTATAGGCTAAAAATTGCCTTTAGAACTTAGTAAATATTGTAGGGCAAATAGAATGCAAGAGGTAGATTTCTTGAGTTAGGTGGATCAGTGGATGCTTCTAAATTTATGGGGCGTGGTAGGCCCGTTTATTTCCGTTCTTCTCAACAATAAACAATAAAATAAATATGAACATTATTAATTACTACTCACAGTTCCATTCAATCAAGAAGATCGATCTGGGGCCCAAAGTACTGATTATAGCTTTGACAATTGGTATGAGAAGCCGAATCTAGCACAATCAAGTTTGCTAGAAATTAAGCTGCAGGCACTCTGGTCATGAACTTGGAAGAAAAATGAAACAGTACTAACATGGAGAGCATTGTACTAGCTGGAAGAGGATCTAGGTATGGAAGAGATGAGTGTGTGGGTTAAAAGAGGGAATATTTGTATATATGGATACTAATCATGACCAGCTCATATATTCAAGATCTCTTCTTGTTCTCTATAATAATGAATGCTTATAATTATTTCTTAATTTTGAATTATTTAATTTCCTTTAGTGTTTGATTTTTATTATATATTATGAGATATTAAAATAGGAAAATGCTAAAGTGAGATCAAAAGTACACATTCAAAATGTACATAACTATTAAATACTATTGAATTATTTTGAATCATGTATTAACACATGATTCGAAATAATCTAATGGTGTATTTGGGTGATGTACACTTTGGATGTACAGACACTACAATAAAAATAGTTTTTTACGATAAAATTTTCACGGCATTTTATGAATATGTGTCATTAAAACGGGATGATGTATACAGTTTTATCTTCAAATTAGAGAAATTGGAGTTAGATTCAAATTTGTGACCTGTAGATTATGATGAACAACCTCATCAACTGTTGGACGCTATAGCAGCTAAAAAATAAAAAGATAAAAGAAAATTAGAAGGAACTATTACACAAAGTAAGGAAAATTTGTAATATAAGGTAGTGTTACAAGGACGCTAGCTGAAACATTTGAGTCCCTTAGATCAGCCTTTCGTAACTCTTGGACAATCAAAGGGATTCAGGTGCAACTGTACACTAGATAAGTTTATCACTTAAGTTCTTTTATCTCTTCGGTAAATACATTATTCATTTAGTATCCTAATTAAAATTATTTTTTTATGTCAACATGAAGTTGATGCAGTTGATAAAGAGGTAACTTTAAAATTTAAATGTTTTAGGTTCAACTCTTGTCACTATCTCACTTGAGGGAGTGAGAAGAATTAATAAATCAGAATGGACTTGATAACTACCCGAAAATACGATTTTATGATAGAGCTGGGTATGTAATTAACTACTAAAAATAAAATAAAAAATAATAATACTAAAAAAATTTTTTTTATTAATTACTTCTTACTTTTTCTAATTAAACTCATGCGTTATTAATCTTGGCACTATGCTTATTTAGACTGTAACAGTTTGCCATTCAGAGTGTTGATCTTGTAATTGGAAACGTGTCCCATCAATGAAGAGAGGAGCCATTTCTTTAGTTGTTAGGTTTAGGGTTTTCATGTTTGCCATCAATCAAATACATACATATATATATATATATATAGATGGACATGACTAATAATTAATTCATTAATTAAAATGGTTGGTTCTCAAATACAATATGTGCATGTTTGGCTGTTTGAACGTTTGAGGTTGGGATTTCAGAATCCAAAGAGAAATTTCATGATTTTATTACCATAAATGGTTTGAAGATGTGAATATGATTGGGTAGCTACCAGGAGCCCAAAGCTTCTGTTATCTGGTCCCTATTACATCAAAGAGGGGACGGCACGTGGGTTGTGAACATATTATGATATAGTGACACGTGACCAGTACTGCCACATCAATTAGAAGCCACCCACCCAGAGTCTATGCAATTGTACATTTGTCCTCATCAAATTATTCAGTTTTATTGCTTCGAGAGAAAAAATAAATTTTAAAAGAAGAAATATTAAATTTGAGTCAACCGTATATATGAAATTATATGATAATTAAGTGTTTAAAATGCATTTTTCAAAAAAAGATATATAGCCGTTAAATGTTTGAAATATATAAGCATTTTTTTTTACCTTACAATAGGATGTGCATGCCCTAAGTGAGATAGTTGTAAAATCATATAAGAAGATTTGAACTTCTTTGTGATAGATACAGTTCGATCACAGTTCAACTTTTATGAATTTAATAAATTAATGAAGGATTGGAATCCCATATCTCATTAGATTAATTTGAGATCGAGATTTATACTTTTTCATTTCTTTAATTGTTCTAGCTCTTTTATAATTAGGTATGTATATATGTAACATTGTTTGGCAGAGGATGCAACTAGTCTATTAATGTGTGCAAATCTTTCTATCTTAACACATTACAAATTCTATGATAGTAGATTTGAGATTTTAATTCAATACTCTTGCTACTTGCAACAAATTTCTAACTGCATGCCAAATCAACCCTGAGTCGGTTAAGAGATTCATAATTAGAGTAACGTTACATTAACATTTTTAATAAACATCTATTAATTAAACTTAACGTTTGTTACACTATTAAATTACTTGAATCATTTGTAGGTACATAACTCAATACAATCTAATAGTGAATTAAGAAAATTTTTTTCTCAACTAGGAAAGGAATACAATTCAATAATTTTTTTTTTTTTTTGAGGTCAGTTGATATTGGGGACTTACGTCCCTCTAATTCTTTAGGAGCACAGCTACAAACATTTGAGGACACTGTTGATCAACAAATGGTGAAAGTTATCTCGAACCCAAAATTTTTAGGATAAATACGCTTGCATCAAACTACTGTTGATTGTTGTACTTTCTTATTAATTAGGGGTCTTTGTTGGCTAAGACCCACCAGGTGTCAGCCCTAAACAATAATGAAAAATCAAGCACAAAGGTGCATTTTGGATTCATAGGAGGTGACGCCACAACTTAATTAGCACCAAAGTGGGCAGTAGTGAAACCTACATGTTGTTGACACTAGAAAGTTGCCCAAAAGAGCTTTCTCTTTCAAAACACCCCATTTAGTCTTCTCGTTTCTTAATTACCTTCTTTAACAACATACACATGGAGGTAGTTCACACATTGTCCTCGTGACATGTTTTAATGAAGATTTTTTAATTTCATTTTTTCATCAATCTTTTTTTTTTTTTTTTTTTCTGATTACTGGAATTTTGATATTTTGTAGTTTCCTCATTCTCCTTCGAAACAAGACTATCCTACGAACTTCAGAATTCTGCAAAGGAGGGGGAGTCCCTCCTAATCAAAATTTTGTCAAGAGAGGGTTTAAACTCGAAACCAAGTCTCTCAACTTCCCTTGAGTTCCGCCTTCGAACCACCGAACCAATCGATGGTTGGTATCTTCTCATCATTCTACTCTTCTCGTATAGTACCTTGTAATTAATTACTTGAAAGAGACTTCATCGAAGAGTAATGATAAATTTAGAAATTAGAATTATTAATGCCTTGGTGAAGATGATCATCATCATTGGAGGTCTATACAGGGACAACCTTGTCCTGAGTCATACGATCGTCTCTGTATAAAAGTTTAAGTATTCGATTCTTAAAGGCACCTTCGTTGAAAAAAGTCTACTATTTCGCTCTCGTTTGAAACAAAGATTAGTTTCTTACCAAAAAATATAGGAAAACTTTGAGAAAAAAAAATTGAAGATGATCATCATCATGTTGTCACAATAAATATTAAATAGGTTCATTAATACTACTGAAAATTGACACCATGGTAGAAATGAGTCTATCGGTGTGACGACATAATATTATTACTACTTTGGGGAGCGAAGCTGGATCATGGAATGTCAGTAGTACATTGAGAAGGTCATGGCTCGGTTAATTACATGCTGGCGACTGAGAGACAATAAAATATCATCAACACAATATACATATATAGTGGCTAGAAATAAAGAGTTAAAGCAATAATGAAATCATGCAAATGCCACGCCTAAAAGTGACGTTACAATTATCATATTTTGGCAACCATATAACATGGCACCCATCTATCTTTAATTTGCCTCGTCTCTTATGCTGTCCGGGAAACCATGTTATAAGTGTGTATGAAAGATGTTAAAATAATCTAAAAATAAATAAATTCAAATTTATACTTAATATAAACTGAGCAATTTAAAAAATAAATTTAAAATTAAACTCATATTAATGTGGCTAATGATACTAAAAGTTGTTTATTTTAGTTTTTTTTTTCTTCGTTGATAGGTGACTTATCAGATCAATATGAGTATGATTTTAAATATATATTTTTTATTATTTTAATATTTTTTGAGTGAGAAATGCTAATTATATAGACTACGCGTCTCATATATTTATTTATGTCCAGTGGTATTAAGAGAGAAGTTTCTCAAACTAAATTATGATTTTCTTATTTTCAAGGAATTTATGATTATTATATTTTTATTGAGGGATTGAGTATTACTATACTTGAGTATTTTTCTCCTTTGAAAGTATAAAATGGTTATGACTCAGATGATCAAAGACAAGAAATTTAACAATTTCAAAGGTCAAGTAAAAGTTGAAGGTATATTTTTATTTAAATTTATTTTTCTCAATTTGTATCAAAATAACATAAAGAAACCAACGAAAAAACCAAATTGGCACAGGACGTGTGAACGGGGGAGTGCGTGCAAAAACGTCCCTTAGGCTCAGATAAACCATTGAATTTAAGATGCTTACTGGTGAAAGCGTTAAATCAATAATAATGTAGGGGAGATGCAGCATAGTTTAAATGTCTAAGCATATTTGACTTAACACTTCACATGCACATGCTGCCTGCTTCTCTCTCTCTCTCTCTTAATTACTGAGAAAGTGACTTCACCCCCACCGTCCATCGTCTGCCTCTTACTTCATCTTCTTTTGTTTTTTTTTTTTTCTCCCTCGTTATTCTCTCTAGCCATAGCCAAAGTCGCTTGCAAATTCTTTCACCATCGCGCGGCACCTTAATTACTAACCCCAATACATATATAGTTAGTTAATATTGGGAGTCGTGTTTCTAGTGTTCTCATTCCTCAGCTTTTCCCTCTCTCTTTCGCGAGACAGTAGTAACGTAGAAGTTGTGGTGTGTGTCTGTGTAGTATACTTGTATTTTTGTTGTGGTTGGGCGTGGAGCATAGCTTTAGTACTACTACTACTGCAACTATCGAGAGAAAAGAAAACAGAGAAGAGAGTCAACTCCCCAAAGAAGGCAGAGAAGGGACAAGGGCAGAGGCACTGGGCTCGAGGGTTGCATGACAGACAACAACAGCACAATTCTTGGTTGTCCCGCGCATCATTTCATTTCTTTTTTAGCGTACCTTCTTGCCCATATATATATATAGATATTATTCTTTTCTTTATTTTAATAAATTAATTCTATTCCTGCTACACTCTTAAAAACTACCCTATCCTTTCAAGCTTTCTTTTCAAATTATTATTATTATTAACAACTAAAAAAAATTACCACCATTTATTATCATTAACGTTCACATGGCGATTAAAAGATGCGAATGGCTAGAGGTCGGCAAGATTTTTGCAAAGAATTCTCTGTACATAATTTATTACAAGTAGTACTGTGTTAACAAATGTCACACGGTATATAATTCAGATTGGATAATAACAATAACATGACTTTAATGATGGAAGCTATGAATGGGAACAGTGTTTTGTCTGGGACGTATATCTGTATATGTGTGTATAGATATAAGAAAGAGAGGAACTTTTGTGCATAGTTTACTCGATATAAGTTGCATCCTTATTTGTTGGGCAGTCATTATATTACATTAACTATTAACTAATAAAACCGGAATCTTTTAGTTATAATGTTATATGTAAGCCTATTACCAACCCTATTTTTTAAAGTTGATATTTAATTTTTTTTAAATAACTTTTAAAACATTTAAAAAAAGTTTGGTGTCTGCCTTAAAAAATGGTATTAACACATAATATATATAAAACATTTATCTTTTAATGATAACATGTTTGGATTGTAACCCGTTACAGTAATCTATCCTCGGCAATCAGCTTACTTGTAAGTAAATATTTTCTTCAAAATTTGTACACGAATCATGTTTTAGCTCGTACTCAATTGGACCTATTAATAGTGTCATTGCTTGCAAAATAAAATAATTAACATAAATTGTTGAAATATATTTAGCTCATACTCAATTTGATGTCCAACCAAATACTCGTGCATCTTCCTTTCTTTCTTTTTTTTAAATGGCAAATGATTATATAGAAAATTTTTGTTTCTTGATCTAGATTCTTATTCCATCAAAAAACATTTGAATTTTTATGCTTACGTACGTATAATATTACACACTAATTAGTTCATTCAACCACTATTGTACATAAATATATGGCTTAGCAATTAATGATGGTTTTTAGCCATGAAAATGAACTTAATTATTATTCCACGCGGCATGGGACACAGGTGAATGGCCAGGGTTGAAACCTAGGCGAAGGAGGAGAAACCTTAAAACCTATTGATTAGACTAAAGAATTAAAGATTCCCGTTGTTGGCCCAAACACTCATCATAACTGGACCCATGATATATAGGATTGATGTAAGATGAGTTTACAAAAGTTCAACGAGGTAGAAAGAAAGTAAAATCAGATAATTATATCTCTTTAGATAAAGATGCATGCATGTTCAATAACTAGACTTCTATATAAAAGAAAAAAAAAGAAAAAAAAATCTAACTTTTATAAATATACTTGAATATCATCATTTTATGTTTCAGAGAATATTTTATAAAATCGACATTAATGAGTGATAGATTTAACTTTGTAATCATAAAATTAATTTTGAAAACATTAGATTTATAATATATTGTAAATATAATTTAATTCTTTCATTATTGCCATATGAGTCTATTTAAGTAAGTGCTTGGACGGTATATAATACAAAGTAAAAAATAAGGCTTATATAAGTCTAAATTCATACAAAAAATATATAAAAGAAAAATATTTTTACGATTTAAAATTTATATTCAAAACTATTTTTATTTTTTTTCTGATGATATAATGATGTGATGTATTGACCCATTAGCTTGAATGTAAATTTATAGCTTTCCCTTATTTTACAACACAACCGATAATTTACAAAGTTTTATTTTTACAAAAAAAAAATTGTTATTTATAAATAGTAAAATAACGAAACTTATCCACAATATATCTACAACACAACAATATCTAGATCTATACAAAATTTCTTAGAAAAAGAAAAGAAAAGAAAAGTAAATAATTTATTTTTATCGTTAATATTCCTTCATGCAGGCTTCAGTAGAGAGAACGTGACCCTGTCACGTACAAAATGTCGAGGAGATTTAAACGCGTGGAATAAGGGAAAAAACACAGCGTCTTTTCAGGCAAGTTGGCAATTCCGAGCCTTCTTTTCCCAACTTCCTCTTCGTCACGGGAAATTGGGAATTTTTCCTCAGAAAAATATAAAAAATCCGAGCCGTTTCGAAGCACGAGAACGTACGTACGGACCGCGAAAAAGCTCGGCTCAACAAAATCCTCTGTTCAATCGGACGTGGCATTCACGCTCTCTGGGAAATTGGGATTCCCACAATTATTTTTAAATAATTAACAGAATGATTGAAATTATTTGGCCTTACTTATTTATTTATTTGATAAATTTTCCATTTATTTATACTTTTATTATTGGTTTTGCCAATTAATTAAAAAACAAATATTATTTATTCTCGAAATCTCGGCGCGTCTTTTCAAACTTCCGTATACGGCGCGAATTCAGGCTCGGTCGGCTCCTTAAATCCTTCCCCGTAATTATATCTGACCACCACGGGGAATCAAGTTACACCTCCAATAGGAAGGAGTATGTACTCCTCATCTTCCTACCGTCGCCTTTAAAACTAATCTCCCTACGTCTGCATGAGATTATTGAGCGTTGGATTGCCTCCAGATTAGCTCATGGGTGGATGACACGTATATATATATATACAAAGAAAAAGGAAAGAAATGTAAAGGTATATAATAATAAGCCATCAGTACTTGTATTATTAATTGTGTTTTGAATTATGATATAACACGTTGACGGTATAGATTCCAAGTTTCAATAATGTTGGTTTTGATATAATAAATGTCCGTGGAAATTAGAATAACCTTCAAACTGACAAAAAGATAAAAAGCTTAAACTTTTTGACTAAGAACAGATGGAAATACAAAACAATTGGTATTAGATAGGTAGACATTTACTCTAAATTGGAAACAAAAAATGTTAACCCTTCTATGTGGCCACAAATAAGACAAAATGAAAATGCTTTGACGATGAGAAATAGGGTTTTTCTAAGAAGAAAAACCAGATCTGGTCGCGTTTCAGGAAGAATGTTCAAGGCAGGTAAGAAATTTTCGCATTGTACGGACAGCTTTTTGAAATAAAAATATTTTTAAAGTTATTTGACAATATAATTAAGATTATTATCTATTTGAGCATTGTATTGGACAGTTTTTCCTAACTGAACGTGATTAAAATAAATACAAATTTTTATTCTAAGATTTTTAATATTCAATTACTTATAGCACAGACTCCGACCATTTATATTATACCACGTTGGGTAACTAATTATTTAAATTTACTTGTGTACATTAATGAGTACTAGTGCGAGACTTAAGCCCTAAGTATGCATTTTATTTATAATACTTTTATCAACATTGATAATAGGTCACTTACCAGAGCCTTTTCTTGTAAAATTGTATTAGAGTTGTTGTTGTTGTTAAATCAACGTTGAATACAACCAATTTCCCATTGGCTGCAAAGTATAAAGGTGGTCTTAAGAATGGCCTAACATGAGAAGAAGGTTAACGGGTCAACATTATTTAAACTTTTATCTCGTCGTTATTAAGTGAAAAGATTTAAGGTCAATTGCAATTTGAATGGGAAAATTTTATAATTACAAGTGTCTTAAGTTAAGTTAAGTCAAAGTTTTTGGCTCGCTTTGTTTTCATAGTAAATTTAACTTTATTTGAAATCATCTTTTCTTCTCCTTTTGCATATTTTTTAAACATCTCTCTTTAATTGCAATTAATTTTGAATGATTAGGAAGTCAAATTACATTTATCATATATTTTGGTCTGTCTTCCCAAAAAAAAACTTTTGAAAAGCATGCACTTATAAAAATTGAAAAATATTTTTTATATGTTTTATTTTAACGTTATTTTTTAACATTATTACTCAACTTTTTTAAATATTTTTAAAATATGTATATATTATATAATTTATATCTCTAAATATATATATATATATATATTTAAAACAGTACATAAAGGTTAGTTATCAGTGTAAAAAAAAAAAATTGGCGTTGGCACCAATAAGAAAAGACATTACATCAACACCCTGCAACCAAAAAACATCCCAGCAAGTGGCAAAATGAGAGTGCAAAGCTAAGGATGCCAACTCATGCAGACGACCAAATATCTTGGAGAATAGGAACAGCATGGGCTAAGTTACCTCTCCAAGATGAAAGCTCCTGGACAACTAATAGAGAATCAGACACAATAAACATATAGCATTACTCATAACCATTAAACCGGAAGAAAGAATAGTTAGCCAAATCAGTTCGTCATTTTACGCATAACACGTGGATCACAGCATATCATCCACGTGTATGGGAGACATGCGTTGAAAACACATCATGTCGAATTAGGGATTAGTCACACAAGAAGTTGTGAAGCACCGAACGATTCCTTATTTCCATGTTTGTATAATACTATGTTAGATGTGTAGCATACTTAATATTAAACCGGTGTTTTGACACGTAGTGTTGCTTTCACGAAGAATTCAACTCCTTGTGTTGACTGGTCTTGATTGATTCAAAGACGATTCCTTGTGATTGGTCAAGTTAGGCCCTGATCCAATACGGGTCACATCCAGTCTCCACCGGTTCAACCCAATTTGAATCAAAACCTAGGTGGCATATGAAATCCATGTGCTTGATGATGTGTCACACGATCTGTTATGTCATTTCTTAAGATAAATATATCCATTCATATACTAACGGTGACGGGTAAGGTACTATTAGTATTATTTCTAACTTAACTAAGTGTGAGATTTTAGTCGGAAAGATCTTGATTCTAATAAGAGTGAAATCTCAATTTTTATTTTATATGATTAACATACTCATATTTAACGTAAGACTATTATTTTAGTTCACACATACCCAACATATACATTATAATTAACATCTACATTACATGTATCATAAATACAAATTAAGAAAATGAAATGCACTTCTACATTACATGTTCATTTACTCACATATGTACACTTCATTCATATTACCAACTTAACCGTTATATTGAGCTAGCTAGGAGAGTAATTGGGCTCAGTGGGCTTGAAACCACATGAACCCAGTCCTCATGGCCCAACCCACCCAACTTACACTCAAAGCCAGCGGTATTGTTGGTACTAGTGGCAAGTGGAAACCAGTAAACTTAATCATGGGAGAAATGGCTGAAAGAACCATGAAAACGTCGGTGTAAGAAAAATTGATCATTTGGGTTTAAAATTAATTTGGTAAGATCTCATAATAATCAAGAAATTAGACAAGTTAACAATCTAGAATATAAAAAGCAGGAGGAGACACGATATAAAGTAGCGGGTTTTCCGGTGCAAGAAAGAATTATCAAGCAAAATGATATAATTTCATAACAACCGTATTATCAATCTTCAAAAATAAAAATAAAAAATTCCATGTAAGATGAATCAGAAACCTTTGGAGTAGAGTAGTGGTGGATTTGATGAATTGAAGAAGAGAGACAGAATTGTCAATTGTGTTGTTACAGTACTAACATAAAATAAAGCAAAACTCTTGTGATCAGAACAAGGAAAGGAAGAGGGGTTTGTCTTAAATTGAGGTTGCAGAGATGCAGCTGTTTCCATGGCGGCGTTGCAGAAGGGCTGTAAATTCCGTGTCTTTAATACTACCAACACACAAAAGAAGTTGAAGAAGAAGCGAGATTAGAAACAGCAGCAGCAGCAGCAGCAGCAGCTCGAAGGCCCAAAAAGAATCCGACGTTTTATTTTTTGTGAGTAGAAGAGAAAAAAGCTGCAAATAATCGCAACCCCACAACAACTGACAAAAAACTCACAAGGAAAGAAAACAACCCTTCTTCTCTTTTCCGAAACAACAAAACAAATCAAATCAATTCATACCCATTGACCTCAAACCACAAACAAAGAGAGAGATACATAGACAAAGTACGAACCCAGAAGAAACGATCATCATCATCAACAACAACAACATCATCACTGGCTCTCTCAATTTCTTTCTACCCATCTCTTCAAAAACTGAATTTTTTACTTCTGCTATGGATTTTGATGATCTCTCTCAATTGAGCTTTTATTGCTCCGTTAATTCTCTGCAACAACAACAATGGCTGGGTTCTCGCTAGGCGGGGGTTATAATCATCAACACCCACATAACGAAATCCCTCCCGAAAGCCTTTTTCTTCACAGAAACGAAGAGATCTCTCCTTACAACACCAACAAGGGTTTACAACTATGGCACCAACAACAACAAGAACTGCAGCGAGATATCTTCTCCTCCGGCATGACGCCGGGTGGCCCTAGTCAGAGAACCAACGCCTCTGATGAGTTGCCGTCGAGGGTAGCTCCGGTGACCATTATGATGAGGCAAGGCAGTGGAGGGGGAGGGATAAGTTGCCAGGATTGTGGGAACCAAGCAAAGAAGGATTGTGTGCATTTGAGGTGTAGAACTTGCTGTAAGAGCAGAGGGTTTCCGTGCCAAACTCACGTTAAGAGCACTTGGGTCTCTGCTTCTAGAAGAAGAGAGCGGCAACAGCAACTCGCTGCAGCTTCTATGCAGCATCAACAGCAACAGCAACAACAACATAAAAGGTCAAGAGAGAATTCCGCTGCAGCTGTGGCTGGTCATCTTGCGTGCACTCGTCTCCCTGCAGCAGCGGCAGCAGGTATAGGTACATTCATTAAAGAGATAGATCATAGAGGAAGAATTGAAGAGAGAAGACTACACGATAGATTTGTACTCATTAGAGATTAGACCCATATCGCTTGCGTGTGTGTGGTGAAAATGATGAAATCCATTGCTAGCTACTGTGTTCTTCACCCGAACCGCAGCAGCTTTTTTTTTTTTTTTTAGCTTTTTAAATTTTAAATTTTCTCTTCTTCTTTTTCTACTGTTAGTAAGTAAAACTGACGAATCAGATGCACAGAGCCTCCACCTTTTCCTTGCCCCTATTTATCTTTCTTTCTCTCTTTCTTTCTTGCTTTCTTCTGCTTTATATATGAGTTTCTGTGTTGATTTCTAATTCTATATATATTCTTCTGTGTTGTTGTTTGATTACACCTTACTTTTAGGTTTGGAAGTGGGCAACTTTCCTGCTGAAGTGAATACACCAGCAGTGTTTCGTTGCGTAAGAGTCAGCTCCATGGATGATGGAGATCAAGATCTTCAGTATGCTTATCAGGCCGCTGTGAATATTGGTGGGCATGTGTTTAGGGGCATTCTTTATGACCAAGGGCCGGATAATCCTCACTATGGTCACGGCGAGAGTTCTTCCGGTGGAGGCGGCTGCGGCGGCGGCGGCGGTGGTGGTGAAATTAGCCGGAGTCTCATTG
This sequence comes from Paratinospora sagittata, assembly GCA_035771175.1. Classification (NCBI taxonomy): domain Eukaryota; kingdom Viridiplantae; phylum Streptophyta; class Magnoliopsida; order Ranunculales; family Menispermaceae; genus Paratinospora; species Paratinospora sagittata. The sequence goes on from CM069594.1 coordinate 35,121,938, forward strand.
CAGTTAGCACCGCTAGCACGGCCAACACAAACACTGCAACTATTAGTACTGCAGCAGCAGCAGCTGCATTGGTTGATCCTTCCTCTTTGTACCCAGTTCCATTCAACGCTTTCATAGCGGGTACGCAATTCTTTCCGCATCCAAGATCTTAAAGCAAAGGTGTTTTTCTGATCTTCTCATGCATCTGTATTCTCAATCTTTCTGTGGATTCTGCATTGTTGTTGTTGTTGTTGTTGTTTGTAGTAGTAGTGCGATTGGAACCGGTTGAAAGAAAGAAAAAAGAAAGGAGCATGGGAATGTGGGTCTTCGTTTTCCGATTCAGATTTGCTTATATTAGTATTCTATTTTTCTTATATCTTCTTCTTGTTAATGTCGATGTTTTCATTATTAATCTCTCTTTGTAATTTGCAGCAGCATGTAACATGCGGGGACTCGTTATCTTGTAGAATATTATAATATATTTATCGGCAAATAATCTTTTGCATAATCTGTGGGTTGGTTTTGAACTTAGAAGTTGCTTTTTTTATTTTTCTCTTTTCCCCGTTTATCCGTTTGTTTGCCGGAGTGAAATGAAACTGGAATCAGCTATTCGTGTGATTGGATGCACAAAGAGGATATTTTTGTTTTCGAGATTTAGTGGGTATGGCCAGTGCAGACGCCTAGCCCTGCAGACAATTCCATGCATGGGCACTCAGCTACTAAAGGTGAAAGAAAGGAGAAAATTCTCCTCTCTCTCTCTCTAGATTTGTCTCTCTAAGTTTCTCTCACTTCTGTATATCTTTGCAGTTTCTTGGGTAAATTCTTATATACGTATTTAAATATCATATATACAGATTTTTGTTCAATTTTCATGAAAGGACTTGAGAAGATGTGACTTCAATGTTGATTAGCTTAACCGTACGTGTTTGACAAAAATGAACCTGTTGCTTATTAGCTCCTTTGGTTTAATATATATATATATATATATATATATATATATATATATATATATATATATATATATATATATATATATATATATATATATATATATATATATATATTAAGTTTGGGTGATGATACATTTTATGTGTAAATAAGCAATGATTAAAATAAAATTTGAAGATGGTCTTCGTCATTCTTTCCGAAGAAAGATAGCATACATAGAAGGCAACAGAATAAAAGATAGAGAAGGTTCCCTTGATTTACTCATTAATTATCTGGATCAAATCATATTCTCATATGCAGAAACACTTTGATAGATGCACGGATAAATGAAAGCTAACTTGCATGATTTTGCCTTTGTGTTTTATTTTATTTTCTTTGTTTGTTGAGATGCCTAGATGAATAATGGATCTTTGCAAGCATTTCATGCATTCCTTGGTAAATGATTGAGAGAGTATATTCAGTGATTGGTGTATTATGACTTTGCTGTGTAACATGAAAAATCTAGCTTATTAGGAAATGAGTTTTCTTAATATTTGATTTCACATGTAAAAGATGGATAGCTTTGATGTCATTTGTACAAATACTATATTTTTTGTAATTTTACAGTGACATCCTCAGATGAATATTCGTTACACATACCAGGTTCCTACTGTTATATTACAATAATATATATATATATATATATATATATTTTTTTTTTTGTTTAGGTTCTTTTAGCTGATCTGTTTGAAGATAAGATCTTTTCTTTTCTTTTTTTAATTAATTGAAGATGATCCTATATGAGGATCCAATTTTGAATATTCAATGTTAGGGAATAAAGGGTCACACCTTATATTTAGGAAGACCGAATCAGGTTAGTTGAGTATGGTACAGGACTTTCTGATTGCTACTTTTCAGCGACGTTTACCCAAAACTGAAGAAATGGTATGTTTCATGTGTGATCTTTTATTCTTTACTCATTTATACCCTACAAATATCCATCATATGCTGGGAGCCACCTAAATCCTAATAATAAAGTAATAATGTACCCAAGAGAGTAAGGGAAGAAAAAAAGGAAGTTGTTCTTTCTATTTTAGCAAGTGCTATAGAATGGTCTCATTGGGGAAGGGCGTGGAGTTCAGTGAATAACACAAGGTATTATCTACTCATCTAATTAAACATGCAAAATAAAAAATTATAAATTTTATAGCACATAGTCCTAGAAACTTCAATGCTAATGATATGGGTAAGTGATATCCGGGGAATTATCGGCCTACCAGATAGATGTGTCTGCACCGAAATGATAGTCCCACATTGAAAAGTAAAGAGTTTATCTTTGAGTTATTAAGTGGATCTCTGCCCTCATTAGTATCAAGGCCTTTTAATGTAAAACCCCACGCTTGACTTGATGCTAGGTGAGATCTAGGCCCCCCAACACATAAACATAAACATCATTAGCATCATTTCTATATATCATTAGCAACCATCCTCATCTTTGTTTTATCTCAATTAGAGAGTTTTGGAATATAAATATCTACGCGAAGTACTCTCTTACCTTCTACCTCTATGGGTTTTAATTTCGATTTTTTTTTTTTCATGATCTTTGGACCTTCAAACCCACTTCAAGGTGATTTTTATTTATGATTGCACTTTCTTTTTATGAAAGTTTATGAGTACCCTTGACAGTCTCAATTGGAGATTATATATTTTACATGTGAAAAAGAATTTAGTTGAAATAATTGTGATCATTGCATGATGAAGTTTCAATGCAAAGTAAAATTATAAATGCTAAATATTCATAATTGATTTGAGTATATATTAAGTGAAACCTAAATTCATTATTTTACTTGCATATATTTTAGTACTTCTCATTGTTTTGTAGAATGGAAAGAAACTTCTGTAAAGTCGCATTGCAGATTTCTTTGAATTAATGCTTTACATCCAAATGTAATATATGCAATGCTTCTTTTCAATATGATTTCCTATTTTTTAGAGAGATTTTTCTATTTCCAAGCTTTATACTCCCATCTAATTGCTTTTTGTTTTTCTTCCTTTTGGACCACTTATCATATCCCCATCTAGTTGCTGTTGAAGATTTTTTAGTTTGTGTATCTTTAAATTTGCGGTTCACTATTAAGCCAAAAAAAATTGACCTTGGCAAGTTATGTATTTCGTTGACTATATGTTTTTTAGTTTGTGTATCGTTGACTATATGTTTTATATGTTCCTATGTTTTTCCCCTTCTGAACATCTTCATTTCTATACAAAATCTGAAAATACTATCAATGTCTTGTCTAGAATGTTAATGAATGTGGTTACCTTTGAGGTTTTGAAGTCGGAATTGTTTTAGAGATGGTCAATTCATCTGTTAGGATCTCATTAAACTTTTAACTTTGTTATCTTGTGTTAGTTCTAGATGGTCAATTCATCTGTTAGGATCTCATTTAATTTTTAACTTTGTTATCTTGTGTTATTTTTAGTGACTTATCAAGCATTTTATCTATTTTGTTAAAGAATTTTAGTGCATCCTACAGTTCTTTAACCTGTACTTGGTGTTTTTCATCAAGTATCGAATGAAGTCTCATTACTTCACTAAGCAAAACTTTCCTTTAATTTTGTAGGCACAACGATTCTTTAATACAACATGTAAATTAAGAGCACCATTTATATTAAATATGGTTTTAAGGAACAAAAAAATACATGTCATTATTCAGTAGTAATGCTTGAGCGGGATTAAGCATGAACTTGGTTCTGTTTGTCATACATCAGCATTTTTGCTATAGATTGAAAGCCGCCTAGTCATAATTTTTGTGACTACAGCTATAGAAAGTCCATAGAGTCATAAAATCTCCATTCCCCCTACAGTATTTATTTACACGAGAGGATGCAGTAGGTGCAATACTGTATTTAATATCAGGATTGATTTATGATTGTAGTAGTGTAAGAGAAACATTGTATTACTGGTTGATCTTGCCAATGTTAATCATTCAAACATTTACAATGATTTCTTGGTATAAATGTTGTAAGTTCATGAAAAGATTTACTGCCATCACTTGTGTTGCGAAACTGTAATGAAATGGTGAATGTACTTCGATCAGTTTTATGAGCATTTATCTAGTAATGCTTGATCAGATACTGATGGAGAGCTCTTTTTACTTCTATGATAAAATCTTTTGTAATTAAGCTATGATATCAACAGAGTGATAAATGGTTTTCACGTCTGAGATATTCAGAAATTCTGTCCAGGTTGTCTGCATATGCTTTGTGCATCTAACTGTTCTCTTGTTTGTACTTATGAATTCTCTTCTGGTTTGAAGCTGTTATTGTGTCAGAACTGAGCAAGAATGTGAGCCAGTTTGAAAATATTATACTAAGTGTCTTCTAAATCATTGTTCGTTCTAAGTTGAATTAAATGTCAAAGTTAGATGATTAGTGTTTTTCATAGACTGATATCGATATTCAATGTAATTTAAGTTCACTTGTTTAGAACTTAGTTGCTGGAGTCATTTTCATTTGAATAGCCTACTTAATTGATGAATTCATCTTCCAGTAAAGACAGAGTCAAGGGGAGGTTTTGTTCACTGGTTCTTTTATTTTTGTAGCCACTGTGCTGTAAAACTCTCATGTTCAATCACCCAAGTTTTGAAAATCACCACTTTGACTGTATTCACTGTTAAAGATAAAATGACTGAAGATCTACCGGTTGATTCTACCTTTTGCTTGATTAAAGATGAATTTGAATGATGTAGAAAATCTGGGTGTCTGTCTTTGTTGGAGACGTTGATGTTGGAAGCAATTAAAGTGGGTAAATGCTACTCATGCATAGATAACTGATTCTTCCTTTTGCTTGGCTAATGTCAGAGTGGTTCATAAATTGTTAACTCATGTCAATGATCCTGCAAAGGCGTATGAAAAGTGCTAATGTGAAGTTGGTATCATCCCGTATATTGTTATACTATAGACCTATCTAGCAGTTCTTGTCCGTTATAAAAGTGTTCTTATGAATTCTTAATCCACGCCTCTGTAACTGTTTGAACCTGATAATTATGTACAGTAATATATAGTTATTGGTACCTATATATGTGTTATGCATCTCAACGTAGTTGTATTTTTTTTTTTGTAGCTAGATAGAATTCTATTCCTCATGAATTATAATTATGTAGCCGGAAGTTACCCTATGGTTGATTACTTTTAACCTATTTATCTATATGATTATCACTCATTTCATCCATTACTTTTGTACTATCACAAAGCCTATCATAACTTGTTTTTTGTGTGGTGTTGGTTAATGTCCTTAGTGTCGCCCTGTAAGTTAATAACAATTCATTCTTGTGTGTAGAGCGTGGGGCCATGTCTCCCGACCGATCAAAGGAAAATGTATTTGACAGTTGAACAGCCTTTTGTTTTTTCTAGTCCGTAGCTGATCTATGAAATGATATATCTTGCAGCATTGTCTTCTACAGTCCAATATATCCTCAAATTAACCACCTCACCCTCACTGTTTTAAAGCTGATGTTTTTCTTTGCAATCCCCTCAAGAACTTGAAACTTTTGGTTTTAAAGTTACCTCTTTACCAAGTTATTGTGCAACATATAAATTGGGCAATACGGAAATATGTTGTTTAAGCCATAAATTCAACCCATTTAATTGTAGAACATTTAAATGGAGCCAAGGCTTTTAACAAGAACCAAGTTTTATCTTGCAGAATGTTGGGAAGGTGCAATTGTAGTTACAGTACTGTGTGTACATTGAAATGTGTAACTATACGCATTTAATAAACATGATAGCTTAATCTCTGTTTTATTTCTACTTCTTGCGGTAAGGTAAGAAACTCAACGCTCTTTTTTTCTTCATTGGCCCTGCAATTGCCCAAACAAGGAGGCTGTTCAAGATCATTACTGCAACCAACCCAAACAGGGTCTAATGAAACCTCTAGTCCAAGATCTAAACCGGCCAATTTAACAATGGCTAGAAAGTTTTAGAACAGAGCATATCAAGGGAGGTTTCATTGAATCTATGCAGATGAGAAGCTACAAAACCATTTACATTTGGGATTATGTTTCGAATGTGGGGAAGTCACCTTCAACAAAAATATCACTAGTGTCAAAAGATCTGATCAGGGAATCACAGGTATTAATTTAGAATAAAATCTGGACACTTTTACTAGATAGGTATGGAGCACCCATCTGCTACAGAAGCTTTTGCACAAACCTTGTACTTCGAATAACCGAGGTTTGAGTAAGTTAGTCATGTTTTTTCTGAGCTCTTCGTTTCATGTATAAAAACAAAATTCTAAAAATCTTAGCAAGATTTCAGCCACGGATTGACTGAAAAAAAAGTACTGCTTTCAACTACAATCACAACACAATCTTGATAATAGAAGGGATAACGGATTCAGAATTGTATAAAGGACAGGATATAATGGTAAAGATAACGAGCCCAAGCGATCCAGAATTATCAGTATTTATGCCGAGGATCAAAATATCCTGAGATATAAGCTCATAAATGATCACATTAACCTAATCATATTTAGCTGCCAGAAGCGGTGGAATTTTATCACCGAGGGTGCTAACTCCTCCTTCCTGTCTCTTAGTTACTCAAAATTGCAAGGCACAAGCTGTAAACAAAATCTTCAAGTAAATAAAAATGTAATTTGATTTCAATAGGTGAGAACAGAGAAGAATAAAAAGTAGGTAAAAGTTACTATTACTACCCAGCAATTCAAACACAAATGACCAAATTCTCCTAAAGCTATGACTCACCAGCTTCATCTGCACAGACCAAGGATGAAGTTGTCTTAGATACATCAACACTGGCCTCAAAGACAGCCCTTTAACCATTCATACCAATCAATTAACGAGGGCGGCCCAGTCAAAATTCTTAATATTGTTTATTACAGTGAAATCATAAGACATCTAAACAGTAAAAGAAAAGACAAAAAAAAAGACACAAAACCCCGGGAACAAAAATAATAAAAAAAAGATTACTACCAAGCAACTCATAGAATGGATCTCAAATTTTTAATATTTCTACCTTTGCTTGTAGAAGTGAAGCAACCAACACGATTGCTGCTAGAATCACCAGAAGTCTCAAAATGTTCGAGTCCAACGGAGCATGATTATTTAATCTGGGAAGGAGAACATAACAGACCCGATGCATCAGATCCAACCACAGTAAGATCACAAACTGCACACAATTGCCCCTCCTGGGCTGGCACAAACCGTGAACCACAGTATGGGCACGCAACATCCTTCTGTCCACGATATATTGGCACATGCGTAGCCCCACAAACCACAAAAGGGTTCCTGAAGTCGTAATTGAGCTGGTTCTCATCTTTCAAGTTTCTCTCAGCACTCTGGAGGACTTGTCGGGCGGTTTTTGCTTGACTCTCATTCGTGGGGTTGGTCTCTAGCAGACGCCTGGCAAAGTTAGCCGCTGTGTTGAGGTTCTTTGCCTTGTAACAAACAGTCATGGCATTCAATAAAGCTAGCCTCAAATGAGGCATCTGAAGGTTGCAGTGGGTGAAGTAGGCTGCAAGTTCCTGCTGTCGGATGGGGTTGTCCTTGATTTCCCTCCTCCTAAGCTCCATCTTCAAACCCAAAACATATTCCTTGGCTATGATAATTAATTCCTTGACTTCGTCAACCTCCCTCCTTGAATCAACCACAATCAAAGGAATAGTGTGCAAGATCCCAAGGAAAAGCCTCAATGCTTCTGTGAACTTCCCATTTGTTGTAGCCTTGTAACCAGCCTTGAGCTTTTCTTCCAACTGAGAGAAGTTGAACACAAGGGCTGGGGGCCCCCTTACATTAGGGCTGGAAGACTCAATCCAGCCTCTTTCAACAGCCAGTGAGATCACTGGAGCTGAAGAGAATGCCCGTAGATAGGAATGACTTCCACTGTGTAGATCAAGAAACATGGGCTTCAAAGGAACAAAGTTCTTTATACCCAATTGCCGGTTTAGCAGCCGCATTGCAGTGTCAAAATTGCCAGCTGCTGCATGCTCACCCGCAAGAGATGACTTCTGGATCCAGATCTGGCTTACTGGCATGCCTGGAGTTGGGGTGACAAATACTGGAGAGCGAACATTGACAGCAGCCTTGGGGGTATCAAGCTCGGGTGGGAGCTCCAGGTCTTCAAGGTCCCATCCTCCTTCTTCCTCTTCATTTTCTTCATTCACTTCACCATCCTCAACCACTAATCCAACATCCCCATTTTGCACGCCATCCACATCAACAATATCCAGGTCCTCACCCCAATCACCATCAGCAGCCTCTTCATCTTCCTCCTGGATTCCTCTGCCAACATTGTCAAGCCCACCTTCAAAGATGCCTTTCATGACCCTTAGCAAGGGCCAATCTCCACCACATAGGACAGGAGTGGGAGGCATCAGAAGTGAAGGCACCTTTCCCTCGGGCAAAGGAGGAACATTATCCCCCAGCTCAGCCGCCAACCGTTCAGCAACATCCTGGAGACCATGAACTGCAGCTGTGACATAAGCAAGGGGCAAATGGCCAACATTTTCCAAGATTTTCACACGCTCACGGACATCCCCAAGGTACAGGGCATTATGGAACTGGCCCATCACATCATTCTTCACTTCGGCAATTTTCAGCATTTTGGACAGCTTGTCCATATTGCCTGTCACAAGATACAAGAAAGAAAGCCTCTCAAAGTTCTTAGTCCTTTGGTATGCATATTCTACAATGCCAACATTTCCCTGACGAAGAGCCTCTACTCCCAACCTATACCAGTGATCCTTCTCATCTATTTCTTTTGCTGAAGCAACGGCAACCTGAATGTTACCACTCTCTAGTGCCAAGTTGAACCGGGTCCTTTCATCCTTCACAAAATGGAGCGCTACTTCTGGAAAACCTTTCTGCTGCAAGTAAGCTATCATGGCCTGCCCACAAAGCTGTGAACTTCGGATCATGCTCATAACATGGTCGTATTTCTTCTTCAGAAGGGAGAGCTTGAATACATATTCTGTAGCATCAATAGCTATTGCTCGATTCTTCCCATCCCGATCCAAGCAAAATATGGTATTTTCAGAAACCTTTGTGATGTAGATCGGAACATCAAGGGTTCTAATTATTCCACTGTCCCCATTCGGAAGACAATATTTGATGTGGTTCAGGGTTGTATATATAAAGACACCATTGTCATCCCAGGCTCCACTCTTCACTCGGATTGTCTCATGAAGGGTGCATCGATGCACAAGTTTCTTACTGGCAATAACTATAGCATGTTTGCTGAGCAGTGCAACGCTCTCCATGTCATTTGACCAAACAATGTATTTAACAAAAGGAGTTTGAAGATCACCAAGAACCATTCTCTGCTGTAGGTCAAAAATAACCACTCTATCTTCTGCTCTACATAACAAGTTGCCAGTTCCTGCATAGAATATTGCATCAGTAGCAATTGGAAGGGTACTTTTCTTCACAATTTCGTTTTTAAGGCTCTTGACTAAAACTTGATTGTTGCTCTTGTCAAGCACAGCAAACCTATTCCGAGCCACAAAGACAGCAGACCCTCCAACTCCCCTTTTTGACTCTTGAGCTGCATCACCCCTGGAAATACTGTCCCGGGGTACAATAAAAAGTTCATATGAACCTCCATCCACATCTGAACAGACCAAGACAGCATTTTCTGTTGGGCTATAAGAAAGCGTTCTTGGGCTCTGATTCAAGCTGGTTGAACCAGGCCTTCGTATTGGGATCACCTGACTGTCTTTTTGTGATGAGAATTCATAAAAACGAAGAAAACGGTCTTTAACATAGTACAGTGAATCACCACTCACAGAGAAAGCAGGACGTTCCCTCTCCAACTTAAAGACGATCATACCACTATCATGACCAGCAGCTAGGAGGTTCATCTCCGGATGTGATGCAAGGATCCAGAACCGATCATGCTCCCTACGAAATGTCTGGACACCAGTCCGCTTGGTTACGTCCCACACACGAATACTCTTATCTTCTGAATTGGAGACAATAATGTCCTGCTTAGCATGGAACATTACACAGGACACATTATTCATGTGTCCTCTCAATGTGTCTACTTCCCAAGCCTTTGTATCTGAAAAAAAAAAAAAAAAAAAAAGATTAATTGAATTGAATTGAATTGCTGATATCCCAACATGAAGTTTTGAAGTGATAAAAGGAAAGATGCACGCTAAAGCAAACTAAATTAAGCAGGAAAAAGTAGACTTTTCTGGTTACTACCATTCATGCGCCATAACTTCACTTGGCGGTCATCAGCTCCAGACACAATTAGAGGTAGGGTGGGGTGAAATGCAGCCCAGTTGACTCCCCGATCATGACCTTCCAAGACATACTTGACCACAGCATCAACCCCACCAAACAAATCCGTGTTCATTGTACTCAGCCTCAGGATGTCATCTGCTGGGGAGACAGTCTTTTTCCTTAGGGCACCAATATCCCACACGCGAACTGTCTGATCTAAGGAAGCTGACACAACCAAGTCTTCTTTAGGGTGAAATGAGGCACACATGACATAATGATTGTGGCCAGTCAAGACAGAAATACAAGTTCGGGATTGCCAGTTCCATATTCTGATAGTCTGATCATCACTAGCGCTAACAATCCAAGGGTACTCATTGTGAAATTGAACAGTGCGGATATAATCAAGGTGTCCAAGAAGAGTAAACAGACACCGATTCGTCTTGTAGTTCCAGACTTTGATCTTGTAGTCATCTCCTGCAATTGCCAGTTATTTCCATAAATCATGAAGTATTATTGTCCCCAAAGTTCTCAATGGTATCAAAAGTATCATAAACACAAGAAACCACAATAATCAGTTAGCTTCTAGAACCAGAACTAATTGTAAAATTGTGAATGACAACATTATTCTCCAAAGAAAGTGATACAGCATATTCGCATACAGATCTACGTATTAAGTGCAAAAACAATCACTAGCAAGAAAAAAAAATGTTGGAAATCTGACCAAGTGTTCTTCTCTAAAGCAATTAGACAAATTCTTAAGACAGAAATGAAAAAATATCACCTAAACAAAAAATATTGAGCAGTGATGTATAAATAACAAGGGATATAAGATCCAAATGATAAAAAATTGAGAATCAAATAATTGGTAAGCGAAATTCCATACCTCCGGAGACGAAAAGTGGCTGAGATTTGTGGAAATGGACACCACGAACAGGTCCATCGTGTTCGTCGAATCTGTCAATAAGAGTCCCCATCCTGTAATCCCACAGCTGGATCACTCCACTGTGAAGACTGGCAAGGATCCATGGCCTCTTACTGTGGAAACTCAGGCCTTTCACACGATTACTCTTCGTTTCAAATTTCGTCAGCATCGTCTCCAATCAAATCTCAAACCCTAACACAACACTAAAAGCTGCAAACACAGCAAATGAACTTCATCACAACTTCCTCCACCAAGATAATCCTAAACTCCTACACTCCTCCCTCTAATCTCTCCACAGATCTCACAGATTCCCAATTCCCTCTCAAAATTTCGTTAATAACCAACTGGATCGCATCAGTAATCGAAAGAATCCATATAAAAAATAAAAAGAAAAAATCGATGGAAGCTTTTGAGATACCAGAAGATCCAGATGATATAAAATGAAAATTACCTCAGATCTGAGTAAGAGAAAGATAGATCAAGCCGATTCTCCAACTGCCCCTGCGATCGATACCATAACGCCCCGAAACGAAGAGGCAAGAAGCCGCGCGAAGAAAGGTGTGCACGATAAGCAGAGAGTTGGCGCAAGTTAAGGCCAGGAAGATTTGGAACAACTGAGAAATGAGAGGAATTGAGGATTTTTAACCTAAAGAGAGTCGTCTCGTCTCGCAGATCTGGCGTCGAAGAGTGTGTGTGCAAAACGATCCTACAGAGCAAGCGAGAGTAAGAGAGAGAGAGATTAAGAATTACGCGTTGGATGTTATGGTACGCGCGATTGATTTATACGCTTTGTAGGTTGTAAGTTCGAGGGTTCTGATTGTGTGGGTGACGCAAGTGTTAGGACGGAATGCGGTTATCAGACGGTGGAAACATGACTTGATTTGTTGTCATTTAAGCCATGGCCCACCATCACCATGTGATAGATCTATCGGTTTCTCACAAGGTAGGAATAGATTTTATTAGTCCGCAATTCAAAATGATGAGAAGATTGCAATTTAGGAACGGAAAATGTAAAAAGTGATATTTAAAGTATATTTAAAGTATACATTATTATGTACATCATTAAATTGTCTTGAATCATGTATTTTTTTTACAAATAATTTTTGATAAACTTGTATTTAAGTAGTTTACGTGCACCGACTAATCCTATAATCAAGTCCCAAAAAAAGAGAGCGGTGTATTCTTATGTATTCATAAGTGTTTTAACATGTAGTTCACAATACAAAGAATTCTTTTTCAGCCAAATATCGTACCCATCCCACCTAACGATAAGACTTAAACTCTATCACCGTGGTTCATGAGTACGAGTCATAACCACTCTGTTATCCCATTCAGATTGAATTTATTGGAGTGTTTTATTAGCTCTTTGCTTCATGGTAAAATATGGTCAAAGTTTAAAAGTTTTGTACACCTCGTACGAGATCATATTGGATGAAGCACCAAATGCATCATTATCATTCGATACATTTTTGTTGGAATATGTACATGCATTATAAATATAGAGTTTGAAATTTATAAAATTGTAAAAGGTTGAAATTTTCATTTAGCATAGAAAAAAGTGAATTATGATTCAATCAATGTGATATTTCATAATTGGTAAAATAATAAAACAACCTTGGCAAAAGAAAGTAAAGAAAATATAATAATAAAACGATAAATATAAAAGTGATAAAGGAAAATAATGAATGAAATTATTCTTTGTGCTGATACAAATAAATAACATCCTCTATATAAATAAATACTAAATGTCTGTATATATTAAGAATGAAAACGTCTGATTTGATAATGACTTTCTATAATGTAATGACATGAAAGTACGTGCTCCTATCCATGTAAGCAAATAAGTGATAATTTTTTCTTTCATGAAAATAGAATTATGATAGTTAGTCTGGAACAGACTTCATTCTGGTTATTATGCCCTTTTCTTGTTGTGCTCGCTTTCTTTGCCTTAACGAGACTCTGTGTAAGTATCCTTTGACCGTACGTCGGTATCATCTTGTTTCATGATCAATAAAACAAAGTAGGGGGGCATCATAAAAATCTCATATTTTCCTCTCTTTTTTGAGTTCTAATCTAATATTTTCTCAAGCAATTGATACAAGAAAAACTTCAGCTTGAACTGTCAACGTATCATACAATTAACTTTAAAAAAAAAAAAAGATTTTCAATTTGCTTGCTAACATTTTCGCAATCAAGAGAACTTTGCACACATCCTCATCAAGATTTTAGATGAATTTAAACTCACTCCTGGATCTGTGAAATTCCAAACTCAACTATGAATACATTCAATTAGCTTAAAACTTTCTTTTTTCTGATCATGTATGAGTTTCCCTTCGACATTGAAGTAATGAAAAAAAAAAAAATAATAATAAAAAGATCACAAAAACAATACAAGAAGCCGAAGAAGAAGATACAGATCTACAAACGCAATTTGAAGCGTTAAGATTTGGATTCAGCTATATTCTTGAGGCGATAGTTGTACTCTTCAAGCTCTTCATAGTAAACATCCCAAACACATCGAACGCAACCGCTCCCGCAACAATCTCCCGGCAGCGGCTTCTCCGGCGGTGAAGGGATCTCCGGCTTCGCTTCCTCTTTCTCCTTCTCCTTCTCCTTCTGGTCGATCAAATCGTCGGTTTGCTTCTTATCATCAGCCATCTCCGAGCGAAGAACATCGCCGTATTTACAACGGAGAAGAAAAGGAGGACGATGGATCGTCGGAGTTGTGTGGAAGCTGATGATGGTCTTAGAAGCAACAGATGCGCCTTGAAGATTCAGAATTCTTCTTCTCATCACCCATTCAACGCCGTCCCTAACCTCGTGCTTATAACGCGTTATCCAGAGATGAGAACGAGATGCAAGGAAACAGACCCTTTGATCGGTTAACAACCATGACCTCAACGCCTTCGTCGAACAATCCATTCTCATTCATCCCTTCATGTATGTATTATTTACTAAATTTTAGCTGTTCGGGCTACGACGCAGCCTTTTTGGAAAGGTCCGCAAGGAATAGGGCTTTTTGAAAAGATATCAAACCAGGCTTATAGATTTTAAAATTTTGAAATATAAAACCAAACTGAATTTATATATAAATCAAGTTTACTAGCCAGTTTGATTTCAACGTACCCTCATTATTTTTCTTATGATTTAAGAAACAATAATAGACTATCTTTTATATTTTCCAACGCTACGATTTATGGGCACTTATGTTCATATGTTAAAAATGTCTTTAATTACAAAAAGTGATTGACTCGGTAAAAACAAGTTGAGTCCCAACGTCATCCAAGTTCCCGGAGTCGATTCTTAAAGGCGTCCCAAGTAAGACAGGTCTATCATTCTTCTCTCGTTTCAAACTAAGACTAATTTCATACCCAAAGAATGTAGGATACCATGTAGAAACCTAAAAAAAAAAAAAAAAAAAAATATCTTTAAGATTTCTAAAGTATTTTATTATTTTTACAATAATAATAGAGACATAAAACATAAAACATAAAACTTGTCAAATCTACTAAAACAAGCAAACCCCATGTAACTGAAAGACAGGCATAGTTGAGTTTAGTAGGATAATAAGGTTGTAGTAACAAAATAGTCTTGCATAAAAACGGAAGAATTAGACAAAGATGTAAATCTTAATGTCATTAGTATCAAGGTCTTTCAGAGTAAAAACTGTACAAAATTAGACCAGAGGTGGTGGTTAAGTGGGGAAAACATGTTCAAAAATAAGGCTGCACCAAATAACAAGGTAAAAAGTTAAAAGAGTAAGAATGTTAGGGTGAAAAAATCACAGTTATAAAATGAATAACTAATTGGATTAATAATCCAAAACATGCACAGTATGCTTATGCTTTATCAAGAAAAGCAAGTTCTCAGTCCATGCTTAATTTTTCACGGTTCCTAGAAAATGCAAATCTGCATTATTTCTTTTAGTAATGCCAAGGACTCTTACTATATCAATTAGGTATTATTTTATAATACAACTTCTGTAAGGAAATTATTGTTGCTTGCCCTGAATCACTTGGACAATCTTCTCTGCTCTTGATTGGATTCCTTTCAGATACTCTGTTAGAACTCTCTGCTGGTAAGACCCTCCTTCCTGCAGAGAAGCAATTTGAGCATCATCAGGAAAAGTAGAGGCATCTGAAGAAACCACATTAATCTGGGATTGAAAGATGTATTTCTTACCGTTCTTATCAGAACCCTTTCAATCCTTTTCTTAATAACTGCGTAGAGTTCCTCTGGGGTAATTTCCCCCTTTCCAACAGTAAGACCATTGATCAAAAATCCATTCCATTCTCCCTCAGGAGCTGCAGCTCAAGAAATTACTCTGTCAGAAAGCATAGAGTCCGGTTCCAGTCCATTAAACGCTTTAAACTTCAACAACTGGAAAAAAAAGTTAGCTTAAAGATCATGGGAATAATATGCTTGAGCATTTGAGGACATAACAAAAGGTTCCAACCAAAAAATTCCTACTTGTTACATGTCAAGCTCCTACCAAAAATTTCTTTGGTAGTAGCCTCATGCAATCCTTTTCAGAAAAGATATTTATTCAAGAAAATAGGTAAAAGAAATAAATATTTACCACCTTATTTGTGTTCATGCATCTAGTCATAATTTGTGAAATAATGCAAGAAATAAATTAAGCTCTGTATCTCTTTTGCATAACTTGAGAGAAATTGTACCTTTAATGATGGACTCAAGAAACTCTTCAGCCTTCAAAACGTCGTTCCCTGCACCATAACCATGCATTGGGAGAAGTTCACACAACTTGTACATATGAGATGAAGCAAACAAGGAAAGACTTAACATGTTTCTTAAGCAAAATCCAATCACCCTTCTTAAGAATCAGCCCTATTTTACTTGAAAATGAGAGGTTGATGGCACTTTTTTTTTTTTTTTTTTCAGACAACAGGTGGTATCCGGGCTTACACCCGACTAATCCACCACGGGGTACACACGCCCGCCCCAAGGCCAGGACCCGGGAGAAATCAGGAGACTCAATTGGCAGATGGGTGACTTGAACCCAGGACGTAAGTCCTGGTTCTGCGTTGATTTCCGCAGCATTCGAGGCAACCACCACGCCAATGCCCCTGGGACTTGGCAAGTTATCAAGTCCTAGATTTTTCAACTTCAATAGAAAGCCAATGTGAATAATGTTCCTCCAATAGCCTTCTAAACCATTGATTTTTCAGGTGAGACAAGAAAATTTTGGGCCACATAACCACAAATTACACCTTTAAAAAATGCTACTTGTCTACTAAGATGATTACAAATTATTCTTTCTCTAGTCAAATATTCAACTTGATGAGACCCAAACAGTGTGTAACTAATATTTAGAACAAAAACTCATCCCTAAAATAAACAATTTTGAGGTAATGAAACAAGAAGAAAAAACTCCCACTATGATTTTACTAGTAATTTTTGGTATAGAGAAAATATGAGGATATGCCTTGCATACAAAACAAGTTTTTATGAATCATTTGAGGCTTACGCCAAAAGGCCACAAGGTTTAATGCAGACACGCCTCAAGGAAAAGGACTGAATCAGTTTTAATGCTTAATTGACTTCAAAATTTATTCATGATAGGTAATGCATACTGCACAATAAGCACTTTATATTCAAATCTTAACACTCAAATTTTGGAATGAAGTATACAAATATGCCTATCAGGAAGACTTTTAAGTGCAATAAAATATGACCAACTCACAGTATCAACACCATTATTACAGTCACATAACTTACAAGAAGACTAGATGATGTTTTAATTACATGGCCAGATAATGTCACCTACTAGTTAACGAGAATTAGACAATTCACTATTTCAGTGGTGCTAGTATCCGAACACCAAAAATTTTCCTTCCATTTCCTTTGGTGAGAAAATTAAGAGTTCATTCACATCATGTGAACAGATAATAACCATACTATTGAATCAAAAGCATATTGTGAATAATATATCAAATAAATAACTGCATTCTCATTACCTTTCTTTGCATAACTACGTTTAGAGAGAACTCCAGAAGAATAAAGCTGCAAGACTTTTTGCAACATAGCTTCTAGCCCTGGCTTATCTCCATCTTCTTTTGCCTGCAGACAACTGAGAACAAAGTCAGAAATTCCATCAAATATGAATTATCAACAAAAAAGTGCATCTAAAGATGCATGGGAAAAAATGTCCCAAAAAAGTACGTGTGTATCAATAAGCAACATTTTATACAAAAGATAATGCTTCCCCAAAATCAACCTTTGCCTATCCCATGTTGGTCCCTTGATTGCATAATTTATTTTCTGATAAATACATGGTGTAAATGCGGCCTTCTTATGGTTGCACTAACAAGTGTAAACATGTTTTTAAGAAAGCATTTCAGGGAGGAAGCCTAAACTGAAGTCAGTTGACATTTTAATAAGAACAAGAACAAGACTAACTTGCCGCAATTGTGCATTGACTTCTGAAAGAAAGCCCTCGTCGAGTTGACCTTCCTGTTCCCTCTGATTTATTTCCTAATGGTCCATCCAAAAAAAGAAAAACAAAAAAGGAGAGAAATAAGCTGCACGAATTTGATTGAATTTAGTTACAACTGCAATTGTGTAAAATAGGATTTTCAAGAATGAAGCAGAGAACAATCAGCAGATGAAACCTCTTCTATACTCCAATTCCCAATGATGTAACTCAATTATGAGCCAATTTTAAGCAAACGAGGTTAAATTGTAAACAACATGCTTTCTTAAAAAAAGCAAAAAAGACAATATTCTATAAAATATAATATTGAAAGAAAATAAAAGAAACCAGAAGAGAAAATCATTGGTGCGTGGACAAAAATAAAGTTAGTAATTGCATCACTAAGTTAACAAACATAAAAATGGGAATGCACCAACATGCTCCCGTCTAGGAAACAAGATCTGCATATACAAATAAATGACTCTTTTCTGTTGGTTGCAAAATGACCATTAGAAAAATCTGTAGGATTTAGAACTTTCCACCAAGAATAAGTAATCTATGCATCAACTATAATGTGAATCATCATTTACTTTCTCCATTAGAATGAGAGAATTGGGATCTCTAGGAGGCCACGATATCTCTTCAACTTCATCAACGACAGGTTTTAAAATTTCCTTCAAAACATCAGTTGATGATTCTATTTTTTCCTGCAAAACATAAGAGAATGCGACGAGATATATAAATAATGAATAAAAGAGGAAAAATACCAAAAAGAGTATTAACAATGAAACGGAAACAAAGGAGAAGTTGATTTAAAAATCAATTATAAAACTTCAGAGAATATTACATTGGTCTTATGGACAAGATGATCTACAATGCTCATCAACAGTGAAGCCAGTTCCTCATAATCTTTCTGCAGAACAGAATTATTATGGTAAGGTTCAAATTTAGTGCACAAAACAGGATCTGACACAGGACACAAACATAAGAAAACCAGTAATAAAAGTGACTCTAAGTCAACCAAGTTAAAAACCATGCTTTATCGTCCTCGAATTTTGATGTCTCTGTTCTAGCTGCAAGTCTAATCCAGAAACCCTCATTGAATGCAAGAACATTTTCGGTAACAAGTTTTTGAAGCTGTCCAAAGAAAAAGAGAGAAAGAAAGTGCCAAGTCAGTAGACCAAACTTTTTAAAAAAAAAAAATAACAAAAGTTACAAATTAAATATCAGCTTAGCATAGCATGAGTAATAGCCTATTTGTCCAACATTATTATTTTTTTTTAAAAGGGCGTACACATGCACAAGGCTCTCGCCTATTTGTGGTTCAAATCTTTAGGTAGAATTTCCTAGAAAACCAAATCACGCAAACACAACGAATGAACCCAAGTTGCTCAAAGGAGAATAAAATAGCCTTATATATGCAATCTACGAATTGCAATCAACATGGACAAGCACGTGAAACAGATTGCACAAAGAATAAGGCCCAACAGTTGTATAATTGTGATCCTCCCCAAAATTACCCCTCTTAAATCGATATGATTTCTATTCAAAATCTAAAGAAACAACATTTTCTATATGCATCAAACAATATAAATTGGATAGTCATAATCATTGATGGATGAATTTTTGCACATATTTCACAAATGGTTGAGACATCATACACAAGGAGTAGAAGTATTATAATACCTATCTACAAGAATAACGAGCACATTCCAAGTAAAAATATCAAATTGTATTATACTTGGAGATAATGCCATCTACTTACCTCATTTACATTTGCATCCCTCAGCATATCTATTAACCTATCCACTTCCACGGTCTTTTGGAAGGCTTTCTCGGCATCTTGATTGACTGCAAAGATCAAAGTTGTCCTGTTTATTAAATCCAAAATATTGTTTCACTATCAATTGTTCCATTCATAAGACACTGAGTAAAGCTATTATTTACATAATCACATGTAACAGTAATAGTCATGTCTTTGGATATAGAATAAAAACAAAGAAGAAAATCATGGAGACGCCTTTAAGTGACTATTTTTAATTAAGCTAAAAGATTTAAATAATAAATCGCAGTAATAAAGAAAGCCAATCTAGTAAAATGGGAATTTTCGGTAGCAAATGGTCGTATTTACTGTTTAGCTACCAAAATAACATGATCAAGAATAATTAAGAAAGATATAACTGCATTTAATTCAAGTATTGACTTAGCCCTTGATTGAGCACAGTAAAAAAAAGTGGATTTATGTGGCTGACCCCATGTAGGTGGGAAAAGGCTTAGTTGAGTGGAATTGAGTTGAGTATGGTTGTGTTTTCGGCTCCTGTTGTAGAAACCACTTGACTTGAACTTTAAAGCTGTTAGGTAGAAGCTCAATCATGTATATCAAGCTCACACACACATTAATAATCCTCCACTCTCTTGTGATTAGAGGTTGAACAAAGTTCGAATTGAGAGAAACAAGCAAATTCTTTCAAAGAAGTTTCAACACAACTGCACAAAACCTCCAATTTCCAGAGCTCTAATACAATCTAAAAGCTATATTCGTTAGATAGAGGCTCAATTTTGTATATCAAGCTGAAACATACTTAACAAGTACCTTCTTTTCCATTCAGTTGCAACGGTAGCAAAAGGAACTGATTCCTTCCATCTTTGAAGCCCCCAACCCTATCCTCCGATCAAAAGAGCAAAAAACGAAAAAGAGGGAAAAAAAAAAATTAACGATAAGAAGCAATGTAGTCAAAAAGAAAATTACAATTAGAAAGTGGGAAAAACAAAAGAAAAGTAAAGCAAGCAGAAGTGAAAGAGAAGGATACGCGAAGGCAATGGTAGTGGCGTCGGTTGAGATGCGAAGCGAAGGCGTGTCTCGGTACGGTGGGAGCAGCACCGAAGGACGTAGTAGCCATGGGATACAGACTACAATAGCGTCTGCACTTTTTGTGAGTTTTGTGTGTGTGTTGAGACCATGGGTGCAATGCAATGCAATCAGATAAGATGCGTGACCGTGAAATGCGCTTCGCAAGATGAGTGAGCTCTTTCTGGCCACCGAAGTTCCCCTTTGAATTGTAAGATCATATAAGTCGTTTAATTAACGAGTCATATAGAATGTCTAAAACATTTTATTTTGTTTAATTAGTTTAGAAATTTCTAGGTAAATTAAAATATTTTGTTTAATTAGTTCAGAAATTTCTAGGTAAATTAAAATATATAAAGTGAAATTAGATGATATTTAAGAAAAAATTTATATGTCGAAAGCTATACCATATATCTCTCAATAGCTAAAATTTTGGTTTTATGTAATACGCAAATGAATTGCGCATGCATTCAAAAACATTTACAAAAGTGAGCATTACATAATCTTTTTTTCACTACACTAGTATTATTAGTCTTTTAGGGTCCCTTTGATAAGCAGGATAGGATAAGATTATTTTTGTAAAATTTGATAGGACAAGATAGAAAATGATATGATAAGATTGGAAATAGTGTAATTCTATGTATGAAGTGTGTTTGAAATTAAAATAATTAAATCTTTTTTTACAACTTAATTTTAAAAAAGAATTCTATTAAACTTAAAGACGACGACGAGGAGGAAAAAAAAAGGAGGCGGGATCGAAGGGTGAGGTGGAATAATTTTTATCTCATCCCACCCCACTTCCAAACACAGGATAAGGGTTAAAAATATCTCTATCCCATCCTAATTCTATCCTATTTGGGCTGCCAAACAGGCCCTTAAAGTGCTTCACTGGTCCCTTGGGATGAAATGTTTGCTGGTTGGCATCTTATAAGCTTTAGCTAAAATGATTGTTAATCATTAAAGAGTTTGATCTCCCTCTACTCGGAGTACATCTAACCACCAAACTATAGGTAGATTTGCAAATAGTTTGAAAGGTGGAGTCTATATTAGGTCTGAATGACAACTCTGTGGATCTGTTTGGTACGCAGGATATGATGAGATTATTTTTGTAAAATTCGATAGGACATGATATGATACGATAGGATAAGATTAAAAATGATATAATCTTATGTTTGAGGTGTGTTTGAGATTCAAATAAAAAAGTAATTAAATATTTTTTTACAACTTAATTTAAAAAAAAAATTATATTAAACTTATAAAATAAAAAATAAAAAAAATCAAAACCACATATTTTTGCCAAAAACTAGTCAACACCACTGGTTGGTTTTGTGATTTACAAAACCAGTTGGTATTTTTATTTATTTATTTATTTTTAAAGAAGAAATATGCAGAAGGAGGAAAAAAAAAAAGGGGGCCTTCAAACAAAGGATAAAGGCTAAAAATATTTCTATCCCATCATAATTTTATCCTAATTGGGCTGCCAAACTGCCCCTTAAAGCATTTCACTGGTCCTGGCTTGGGATGAAATGTTTGGCATCTTATAAGTTTTAGCTAAAATGATTGTTAATCATTAAAGAGTTTGATCTCACTCTACTCGTAGGAGTACAACTAACCACCAAACTATAGGTAGATTTGCAAATAGTTTGAAAGTTGGAGTCTATACCCTGTGGATCTGTTTATTATATAGGACAAGATGATATTATTTTTGTAAAATTCGATAGGACAGGATAAGATAGAATAAGATACGATTAAAAATAGTATAATTTTATGTTTAGAGTATGTTTGGAATTAAAATAAAAAAAAATTAAATATTTTTTTTACAACTTAATTTTTAAAAAATTATATTAAACTTATAGAATAAAAAATCAAAACCACTGGCTGGTTTTTGCAAAATCAGTTGGTATTTTTTATTTTTAAAGAAGAAGAAGAAAAAAAAAAGGGGGGGGGGCGGGATAGAAAGGTGGGATAGAATGGAAAAAAAATTATCCAACCCCACCTCACCTCTAAGCACAGTATAAGGGCTAAAAATGGCCTATGACTTGGGCCTAAAAAAAATATAATAAATTGAATGTTGATATTAAATAAACTGAAGAGCTAAGCTCTAATTTTTTGAACCCAAATCTCTTATAATGGCAATATGGTAAATTTATAAACATTCTCGTGCCAAATTGAAATCAATTTGGAACGTGGCGACGTGGATTACTGGTAATGGTAAGCCGGAGAAAGTATTCCACGCTTCGTCGAACATCATAACAAAATGAAACCAACATAAAAAAAAAATGCGGGGACCACTTCCCTCTTTCTCTCACTTTATTATGGTCCCAGAAGGGATCCACAGCCGCATCGATAAAAAGCTCGGACATGTCACATTGCGAGTACCAGTAAACACCTTGAAGAATTTAGCTCCATTTATGGAAGCAAAAGCTTCTGGTTCTCTTGCTAAAAATGGCTTCATCTTTCTCAATCGTCTTCGTCGCATCAGTATCATCTTTGTCAGAGAGACAAAGCACTATTTCTCAGTCTTCGTGTCTCCGAAGCCTTGATTTCTCTACTGCTTTAATTTTCATCGTTAATCGTAGAGGCGGTGGCGGTGGTACGCGCGGTAGTGGTGGAGTAATTTTGCAGGTGGTCGGAGATGGGGCGAGGAAAGATCGAGATCAAGAGAATAGAGAACTCGACGAACAGGCAGGTCACGTACTCGAAGCGACGAACTGGAATCGTGAAGAAAGCTCGAGAACTCACTATTCTATGCGATGCTGAGGTTTCTCTGATCATGTTTTCTAGTACTGGAAAGTTATCGGAGTTCATCAGTCCATCAACGACGTAAGTTTGTGATCCATCCATATCTTTTCTTCCGATCGATGGATGATTTACTTTGAAAATATTCCTGATATTCTTCTTGCTTGGATCTTTAGAATGAAGAAGTTGTTCGATCAGTATCAACAGGTTTCAGGTATTAATCTGTGGAACTCGCATTACGAGGTGAGAGAGGATGATTTTGGTTTTTATTTTATTTTATTATACTTTTATCCTTTTTTAATTGATATCTGAAGTGTGCGAGTAGACTAGTAGTGATCTGTTGATTTAACTGGTTGATTGCAGAGGATGCAACAGCACTTGAACAAGCTGAAGGAAATCAATTTAAAATTACGGAGAGAAATCAGGTATGAATCGTAAACACTGAAAGTCCATGTTGGAAACTTGTATCGTTGTTTATATTTTTGTGGCACTAGTAATGTACTAATTAACCGAAGCGTTTTTTTATAGTCAAAGGATTGGACAATATCAGGATGGTCTGAGCATCAAGGAACTGCGCTGTCTTGAGCATGATCTGGAGAGTTCGTTAAAGGTTGTTCGTGATCGAAAGGTGAGAGATCGAGTTCATATGTATGGACTAATATATCTAGCTAAGTTCTTGAGTAATTTTGAACATTTGTTAGTTATATTTTGGTAATTTCAACAAAAACACCGGTGTCTCGGTGTCAGGGTTTTTCTACTAATCTTTTGATATATTTTTCCTCGTTAACCACCGAAGAATTCCATCTGAGATCTTCCAAACTAACATGACCGATCTTTATTCTGCAAACAGTATCATATGATCGCTACTCAGACTGATACTTACAGGAAAAAGGTGAGTTAAAAATCCGTATGCCGGTTCTCTTACAGCCTTATTTTATTCTTCTGTTCATTTTCTTCCCTGTTGTTGCAGCTAAGGAACTTGCAGGAAACGCACACAAATCTCCTACGTGAATTTGTAAGTCTTTCAGGACATAATTCTCCTCTTTCCTTATTGGTGCCTCTAATGAAGCATTTAATTACAACAACAATATTGAGATTCGCAATTCGAGTTCAGGAAGCAAGAGGTGAGGATCCTTACTACAATGAAGGGGAATACGAATCCTTAGTTGGGTTGGGGAATGGCGGGGAAGACATCTTTTCTTTCCATTTCCATTCCAACCAGTCCAATCTTCCCAATGGTGGCGGTTTCGGAGCGTATAATTTACGACTTGCTTGAGCAGAGTTGGATCATATAATCTTTTCAGACATTTCCTCATCAATGTTTACGGTCAGCGTTTATGGATGGTAACTAATCCTACTATTCTTGTTCTAGAAAAGTTGCATCATGCAACTATATATGTCCCCAGTACTTGCATCCCTCCAGAAAAAAGGATTTGCCCATCTATTTTGGTGAACTTTTTAATATGATGTCGATCATCTAAACCTGAAAAACCTTATAGTAATCTAAATTGATGGCAGGAGCAATTCTATATATGTACTGTCAAGATTTTCTAGCTAGTGTTTCAAAAAATAATAATAATAAAATAAAATAAAAAAATTTAGCTAGCTACGAGGCATCATATATGCTATGAAAATCTCCTCGTATATTAAGTACATTCAATGTCCTTAAATCATGCTAAAATTATGTACACTCGTCACTTTCCTAATAATAAATGTTACAATTGCACAACATAATATCAATCAAATTGAAAATACCAGCCGTGGGTTGGTCTGCAGGCATAGGAAGCAGACCCGAGGTAGGTTGAGGGACCTGGTCACAAGTTAGAGCCCTGCCTCGGCCAAATTCTGAGTGAGAGATGCGCCTATAAACCCCTGCATCAAATTCTGAAAGGATTAGTCTCGACCCGAATGGTAGGAGGACCCCTCGAGAGGGCCGGAAAACCTGTAACCAAAAAAAAAAGAAAAAGAAATCATAATCGATTGACTTTAGAACAAATATAACTCCAAGTTGCAAATATTATAATTCTACTCTAATAATTTATTAAAGAAATGTGCAACACAATGAGTCAACATTCTATAAGTATAAAAATGATAATTGAGAGAGATATAAATTTTTATAATACTATTATCAAGTTAATTTTTAATAGAATAAAATAGAAGAAATAAATTTACATAGTTGACCCTGGATTGAAAGAAAAAAAAAGTTTTCTTAAATTGAGTAAGCTATGAACAAAAGAAGAAGAAAAAAACCAAGACAATGGGTTGAATTTTTTTTTTATTTGCATAAGATTTAAAAAATGGTAAAAATATTGCAATTGTACATGAACACAGACCAATCAACCTTAAATCATAAACTTATAATACTTTTTGCTGAACTGTACATATATATAATCCACCAGGAAGATTGACCTATTAATAATAATGGAAATGACGTAAAAGAAAGACCAAAAAATAACATATATAGATATAAATTATGAAAGGTGAAAGTGTCGTTCGAATGGCTTGCATTTTTTTTTTTTTTGGAAAAAAAATAAATAATTGTACTCAACTCTAGAAGCGACGTCAAGAAATTTTCTTTGTTAAGTGACTTGCCTAGATATTCATTAACAAACATATTCGTCTTTTAAATGCTAAATAGATCAATCAATGGTCCCATCTCTTAATGATCTGATGAACTTTGATTTGACGAAGCTGTACTGTATTCATCAGTTAACATTTTGTGTTGTTTTTTGCTCGAAGTGCTAGAACAACTAAGATAGTACGCTGCCCTGTTATTCGTTGTAAAGGTAATGTTTATCTTTCTTCGATAAATAACACTGCATATCACTAGACATGTGTATTCTATCCAAATTACTTTAATATTAATCATTATTAAATGCTCTTGCAACCTTTACCTGCGATGAGATGTTGGAAAAAGTAGGAGATTAATGGCACCCTAAAACCCTCTGCCAAACCTGCGTAGGGTTGTCAATGATCCAAGTTTAGAATCTTTAGCGACAACAGATGTGATACATGAGAAAAAAACTCGAGACTAGTCTACACATTCATTGACTACAGAATTTAGTTTAGTTTGTAGGAACTCCTATTAAGTCTATTGTAGGTAGTACTTATGCAAGGAAAGAGACCTATTGGAAGAGAAACTAAAAAGTTACTGATTATTTGTTGGGTAGGGAGGGTAAAATTGTTTTTTTCCCGTCAGAGGAAGAAATGGATACAATTGTCTTAGTTTTACTCATGGTAATGAAACTTATATACAGTATAAATAACAAAACATATACTAAAACTTGGAATAGTGATCATCTTCTTTGATATTATTTACTGAGTGATTTTATTCTGTTAATGTCATTTGCTTGATATACATGGTTGAGCTTCCACTTTTGAGTTGTAGTTTTTTAGGTGTTGTGATTTCTAAGGCATTCCTAGGTACTCCTGCTAATTTAAGTAGATCCAATTACACTAGCAACTTATCCGTACTGTAACTTGCTGTGTTTGCTAGGTTTCTATGGCATGTGGTCTGTTGTAAACAAGTTAGAATTGCCCCACATCATACAAGAGGCTGTCCAAGTTCTTAGATTTAGTGGCCCAACTTCCTAACATTATTCTATCAAAAAAAAAAAAAAACTTCTTAACATTAAGAAAAATGCATTTTTACAAGGAGATAAACAAAGCATTGAGGTAAATCACCACTTAACTTGGTGGTAAAGACATCTTCATCCTGAGGTTCAGGTTTGATTCTTCTTAAGGAGAGTTGTGCCATAGGCAATGAATTATAACCCCATGATTTGTTGCAAGCTTCTATAAATCTATATTTGCCCTTGTGCGTTCTGTTAGGTTCTTGTGCCCACTTTGTCCGGGTCATCATAAGCCTCAAAAAACTACTATTATATATATGGAGGGTCCGACCTTTCTTGGCCTATAGAGCCGTTCTCCTCTGGTCCACACGGCCAGCATGACACCCAAAAAAAAAAAAAAAAAAAAGCCTCGAGGAGAATGTAAGTCCTGAGGTCGTGTAGAAAGAATATGGTAGAAGGTGGGATTAAGACCCAAATGCCAAGAGAATAAATTGTATGAAGCGTGGGATGACATCAAAATGGGGGTTAAAACAAGGTCAGACTCAGACCATATATTTCCAAGGAAACATCCTTTGAACTCAGACCAAGAACACAGTGCCACTTATTATCTAGAATAGCTCCATCTCCCAAGTAATAATCCCTTTTAAGCCACTAAAAGAAATTGTCAAAAAACAGAGGAAGTAGACTTCCATTATAAGTAAGCCTCTAACACTCACATGAACAACTGTTTAAGCAATAACTTTGGTTTGACAAGTGGGCCTCGAACTCACTCTTGAAACATTAAGTTTGGATTGAAAAGAACCTTCATCAAACACCAATTATGAGGAAAATCAACAAGGCTAACCACTTTGTCAGATAAATTAAGAAGCAACAATGTTGTTGCTGTGCTGGGGCCATGATTGTAGTGGCCAGTGGGTTTCGTCTAACTTGGAATTCAGTTAGCCATTTCTCTTTTCCTTACCTTTTAAGTTTCCTTGTATCCTTTTTCCAATCTTAGAGAGGAAGATATCTTTTATTTATTATGGTTCACTTGTCTTTGTTCTTGTTTTCTTCAAGATACATGGTTTTGGAGTCAACTCGTTGGATAACATAGCAAATATCCGAAGAACTCTTTTAGGTTTTTAGTGAAACACACGTATTTAATTAGTTGCATTCTTTATAAGCCTGAAAACTTAGCCAACATTTGTCCTGCTTAAAGTAGCTGCAAGAACGTGTAACTGAATCCTAAGAATTTGTGAGGCTTGTGGGACAAATTATGGCATGATATTTCGTTCATGATTTTAATAGGTTATATTCTAGCAACTTGAATTCCTGAGAATTTACTTGTTGAATAAAGACTTGAATTTGATCAGTTGGGTGGCTAAAATGAGCTACCAATAAAGAAGTTGTGTTAATCCAAGGAAACTCTCGAGTCTTGGGAAATTCTGTGATAGACTTGGACAATATAGAATAGAAGGGTGGGGCTTCATGGAGTGCTTAATGGTAAATTCGAAAATGTCTTTTCAATATGAAGATAAGGCTGAATACATTGTATACTCCCACATCATACAATCCCCAGGGTAGAAAACCCCCTCAAAAGGTCTTATACAAGAAATTATGGTTGACGTGTCAATTAGTGATTATGCCTAATAAAAGCTGCAACGCGTAGTAAGATTTTTTCACATAAAGAGACCCAAATTAGCGGGATATTACTACTACTGTTATTTTACACCCATGTTACTTTAAATTTCTTGAGATATAAGAAGGGTTGAATATGAGTTGGGTCGGATCGATTTGGAGGCAAAATTTAACTTCTAAATTTAAAATTTAACCTAATCCAAATAATTCATATTCAGTTTAAGTTGGGTTGGGAGATTGGGTTAGACTTAAACCTAATTTTAATAATTTCGAACAATAATTTATAAAATAATTACTACAAAATAAATTATGATGACATTTTTCTTTTACTCAATATTTATAGTATGTTATTATAATAGTTTAGATTAGTGATTATAAAACTCATGTTCATAATGATGATTTAATTTTGTTGTTAGTTTATATTTTTAAAACTTGATATAAATATAACTTGTTACAGAGACTTTCTTTTATATTGCTAAAACGTGTCAATAGTTAAACATTAATTTTTTTATCAAATAATTAAAAAAATACACATAAAAATAAATAAAATAAAATAAGTAAAAAACACAAGTATACGATTAAGTAAAAAGAAACACAAAAAAATAAAAAATAAATTAATTTTAAGTTATTATGATTGCTAAATTTTGCATTAATAATTTTTTTTTAAATTACTAAAGCTTGAAATTATAAGTATATAATTGTAAAATTTTTAACTTTAAGACTAATACTAAGGTTCAATTTGGATCGAATTATTTAATTTTTTATAGATTAAACTCATGATTGAACCCAAATTAATTAAATTAGATATTTTAAAATTTAATTTAACCTAAATTATCTATTTAACTTAATTTAAATAAATTAAAAGGTTCGATTTGTTGAGGTTGTTAACACCCCATCATCCAAGGATAAGATATAGAATTGGGTTGACATAATCAAACCCTTAGCGGCAATAATATATGCACACGTAAGGGGGGAGCAGCAGCACTGGCTTTTCCCTATGAACACAGAGGGGGACCGACCCTTCAAACTTGAAGGCCCCATACCACGTTCTAGAGCTTCTATTTCAAAGGTCTAACCACCTCCCTCCTTCGTTGAAAAGTGGTAAAAAAGTTGAATGAGATTATAAGCGAGCATACCCACACTGACCCATAAGCCACATAGCGATAGAATGCTCTTTTAACCCTCTGTTCAATTCAAACACAATAATAAAAGGATACTCTACATAGATATCAGTGCGTATCAGATCTCTCTCCTTTGAAGAGCACTTTAGATGGGCTCACATTTTGCCCACGAAAAAGGAAAGAGAGAGCTACAAAGTTTTGCGGAAGCGTTGATCCTCACGAAGCCAAAGGTGCTCCACGAACACTCCAGAAAGAGGAAGATTTAAGATTTGAACCACAAAAAAGGGAGAAAAAATAGTGAGAAATAATGGGTAATCTTTCTCTCTCTCTTTACTCTCTAGTTCTGTTGGTTACACTTTCAGGAGTGTTGTTCTTGAAAGGAGATTCAAGAACTTATTGGGGAGATATTGAAGCCTTGAAACAGCTGAAGAAAGGGTTCGATCCTGCTTCAGTCAAGCCAGGATCTTGCTTGAGCTCATGGGACTTCTCAGTAGACCCATGTGACCATATCTTCAGCGACCGCTTCACCTGCGGGTTCAGATGCGACTCTATAATCTCTGGGCTGAACCGGGTCACTGAGATCAGCCTCGATGAAGCTGGTTACACCGGTTCCATCTCTTCCTCCACCTGGAACCTCCCTTACTTAGAAACCCTCGATCTCGCCAATAATTTCTTGTCTGATTCGATCCCAAACTCTCTATCAAACCTCACTCGCCTCCGCCGACTCACTCTTTCAAGAAACTCTTTCTCTGGTGAAATACCAACTTCTTTTGGCACTCTCTCTAGTCTTGAAGAGCTCTACCTTGACAACAACTGGTTTCAAGGCTCAATCCCTGCCAGCTTCAACAATCTGGTGAGCTTGAAAAGGCTAGAGCTTCAAGGAAGCAAGTTCTCTGGGAAGTTTCCTGATTTGGGTTCTCTGAAAAACCTTTCTTTCTTAGATTGCAGTGATAACATGTTCAGTGGTGAAATTCCTGCAAGTTTACCGGGTTCTCTAGTTGAGGTTTCAATGAGGAACAATAGTGTGGAAGGAAATCTCCCGGTGAACATTGGAGATTTGGGTTTTCTCCAGGTACTTGATCTAAGTCATAATAAGCTATCTGGCCCTGTTTTCTCTGTTCTGTTCAATCACCAATCTCTGCAACAACTCACCCTTTCTTACAACAAGTTCTCAAATTTGCAAATACCCGGGAACTTGGGTACCCAGAGCGAGTTGATAGCTTTTGATGTTAGCAACAATGAGCTTCGTGGTTTGTTACCAGCTTTTCTGGCGATGATGCCGAAACTCTCCGCTCTTGCATTAGAGAATAACAAGTTCACAGGGATGATACCTTCTCAGTATGCCCTGAAGACCGCAGTTCCTCCTGATGGAACCTCTTCTTTTCAGAGGCTGTTACTTGGGGGAAACTACTTGTTTGGGCCGATTCCAGCGCCATTATTGGGGTTGAAACCAGGTTCTGCAAATGTAAGCTTGGTTGATAACTGTTTGTATCGTTGCCCACACAGTTTCTTCTTCTGTCGAGGTGGGGTTCAGAAGTCTTCAACGGCGTGTAGGAGCTTTGGTCCTATGATTCCTTGAAGAAAGTGCTTCGATGGGATTAGAATTTGAATCTTAGTTAATGGGTTCCTCTTAGCTCTTACCTTCTCTGTTCTCTCTCCTCTCTTCTTCACGCTTCGGTGTTAGTGCGTATTCTGTACTCCCAAAGATAGAAATGTTTCTCTTTAACTCAACTTTCTCGTTTCACACTGGTTCTAATAGTGCTGTTGCGGTGAGTTTCCTTGTGGGCTTAGTGCACACATCTGGCCTTATAAGGTAGCCAATATGACTACAATAGCTATATCTGTTTTCGAGGTTGGTGACATATCCAACTCTTGGAGTACGAGATCACCTTGCCCTCTATAATTTTACTGTTATTTAAATCGAGGGAAATTTGTGGATGTGAATAGAAATATAGGAAAAGATCATAGAGGTCAGAAAGGGGCTCAAAGGGCCACAAACACTTGTTTTTCTTACAATAACAACAGCAGAGTTCTGATCACTGACAGTTACGGGACTGAAGCGTGATTGCGTCATTCTCTGCACGGGCCTGTGATCTTACTTAGTCTGATGACATTATTATAGGTTAGTATCTACATTTGTTTAATAATAGAGAATGAGGATCCGTTTTATGTGGAGCGAGTAAAACGGTGGTTGTGGTTCCAGTGCCCAGTACTATCCATTGTTCTTGCAGATATTTTCTAGGGTCAGCAACTTGATGCTAATGGTGCATTGCAGTGGTGGTGGTTTGTGATTTTAAGATCACATTGTCTCGATCTTGTATTCTGGTGTCAATAGTTGTGGTTGAGTCGGTATTGATTATATGACGTGATTGTGTATACCCGATTGAATTCAAGGGAAAATATTGCAAATCTTGGAGAGACTATAGAATTGGTAGGTCCAGGAGATCATACTACTGTGAGGTGTAGTTCAGGTCTCGCTTAATAGAAATGGTAAATGGCATTCAACAGGACTGTCTACGGAGAAGGCGTTAGATTCATTAAAGAAGTTGGGCCATTATGGCTGAGGAAGGCAAGTGACTGTCTGATTCGAGTCGAATTAAAGGAAATTAGTTCTGTCATACAAGGGAGGATATCACTTGAGTATTACACAGCGATAAAATTAAATTAATTAAATAAATAAATATTTAAAAGTTGGTTGACTTCGGACTTTAATAGTCAATGACACTTCGTTTCTAATAGGAAATATAGAAAAATAAAAATAATGCACGTCTAAGAAATTGGCTCGACGTGATGAAAACGGTCCAATACAAGTATCAAATTAGTAAACTAATTAAGGAAAGCACAAGCGCGTGCACTCAGTAATTTTTTGTTATTTTGAATGCAACACGTGACGCATAAGGAAAGTAGCATGAAAGTGAATTATTTTCAAATCGTAAAATATATACTTATTTTATGATCAGCATCCTAAATGACTCCCACAGAAATTTCATGAAGTTGTCTAAATTATGCATGGCCTAGCTGGGCTGAATAAAATTATTATCCGTCTACTTTAAGAACCTTTTTCAAAATCAGTTATGAATACGATTTTTTAAAAAGGACGATGTTGTAAACGCTCTTTTTATTTGATATTAGAAAGCAACAACATAGAGAATTATTTGTTACGTCATGATGGAAGAGACAGGTCATGTCAAATATCTGAATTTGATGGAATTTCGTAATCAATGGTTGAGAAGGCGCCGACAGAAACCTAAACCCTTTAGAAAGACATTCATAAGGCCTATAAACCAGCGCTTAATAAATTTTACTTTATTTATAAAAGAAAATAGATAACTACAATAAGTTTTCATACTAGTGGAAATTATTTTTTTTCTCAAGCCATACAGCCCTTTAGTGATATTAGAACATGAACTGCCTTTAAAAAAATGATAAAAAAAAAAAAGAAGAAGAAGAAGAGAGAACATGGACTACAATAATTACTTGAATTACCAAAAAGGATTGTATAGAGCAAAAATTTATCTTTTTTTCCTTTTTCATATTCATCAAAACTGAAAACTGTACGGACAACAAGCACGGATATATAGATTTGGAAAGTTTAAATGCCCTTCAATTTTCTTCCTCTTAATTTACAACCTTTTGATGTATATATATAAATATAAGAGAGAAAAAATACCTTTTACACAGCTACATACAAGTGATCCAATAAAAGAATTGTACCCGAACTACACCAGAGGGAAACGAATAGCTGGACAATGGTTAAACAACCTGAAGAAAACCCAAAAACATGCATAGTATATTAAATTCTTAGCCGTTTAAGCAAGAGTACCTTTCAGAACAGAATAGGTGGGGTAGAGCAATAGTTACCATAATACAAACTCATCCTGCTTTGTTAGGAAGGGAAAGCAAAGATCCTATCTGTGATCTTTGACCGGCAAAGTGGACATTCAGAGCAAGCAAGTGAACAAGGTTTGCACACTGCACGTAACAAAAATTTGTTGCTCAACCAACTGCTATCATCACAAGTCTTGTAAGACGACATGCATAACTCATGTTCTCCCATTTACATCTTTAAGAAGTCATGTTATTTATGAAAATTTTAAATATATATAGTTGAGATCAATTTTTACATTCTACCATGATAGCATTTTGATGTGTTCGAACTGCATAGATATGATGAACACTAGAAAGATCAATTTGCCTGACTGTGATCTAAATCTGTTGTACTAGAGCAAACTTTTATCATGGGCAAGACCGAAAGATTTGGTACATGGAGTCTCAAGCCACAAGGCATTGTTGGGTTGTTAGATCATTTAATAAAGACTTGCCTCTGTAAAGAAAGTTAAAATTACTTACAGCAAAAATGTCGACATGGAAGAAGTAGTGCTGCAGTCGGTGCTTCGAAACAAACTTTGCACACATGGGGATTTGCTTCCGTGTTCCCCAAGGACTCTTGCTGTTTTTCCTTCAACTCTTGAATTTTGGCCTGAGTATTAGTTGAAGAGAAATAAATCACCTTCAATTATCGTCAATAGATAAAGCTCGGTACCACACTATGTTCGGAAAAAAAATGAAGTAAACTGAGGAAATTATAATAAATGGTAGAAGCAAGATAATAATCCATAAAAAAGCAAGAAGTCTAAAAGGGTAGAAAAGGTACCAAATACACAATTCATTGTTGACAACCTTAAGAAAATGACCAAACCTAAATTCTCCTATCCGGATATGAGTAGCAGCATCAATAAAGAATTACAGCATAAACATTGTGATGCTCTAACAAGCCAATAGATAATATCGACCTAAAATAAGAAATGAATCCAAAAGATTGTCCTAGTTGTTTGTCTAGATATGAAACATCAAGCAATGGGAAAATAATGCCAATGAAAGCAGTTAACGTTGGACCACCCCTTTGTCAAAAAACAATGAAATGATCATTCTAGACTTCAAGCTTAGAACTATACTGAAAGATTAAAGCAATACAAGCTGCTCAAGTGACAAGATAGAAGTGGTCTAAGATTTACTTATAGTGTACCTAGTGCATGGGGTTCTGACCATAATGGGTTGGGGAAGGATTGACAAATGCAACCTGACCACCCCACAATGCAGAGAAGCTGTATTCAAATTCAAATATATAACCAATGGTGGGTTGGTTTAGTGGTTAGGTGCAAGCGCACCTATCCTAAAGGTCTCGAGTTCGAGTCATCTCCCACCACTTGTTGGCTAACGGCGTCCTTGAGTGTTTGTGGCCGTGCCCCAGAGGGATTAGTGGTGACGCAAGTCCCCGATACCCGCTGATCTAAAAAAAAGATCAAATATGAACCTCCAGGTCATACCTGACCAAGCTATACTCTTGTGCCTTTGACCTGCTTCTTGTTTAAGATTAACAAGTACTTGAAAAATTACCTGCGTCTAATAAGGTTTAGCTAGGGCAATATTGTCAAATATATCAGTGATGCATATAAATAGTTCTCATCATAATAAAAGAAAACGGCCCAGTAAGTACTCTTGGTGGTATACCTCACTATATCCAAATACAAGTAAGAGTAGGCATCAGAAAGCAACACTGAACTTGGGCAGCATTAAGAAAATGCCAGCAGCCAGAGCTAAGAATATTAAAAGCATGTAACTGTGCTCAAAAATAGATTACTAGCTACGGTATAAGCGACTACTGGCATTTAACATGTAAGTTAATAATGTATAAATTTACCTTCAGGTGAATAACCATTGGCTCTAGCACAGAACCATTATTAGCCATTTGTAAACCATCAGGAGCTTCCACTTCTTTAAACACACTGGTTTTGTACTCACCCTCATTTGTTTTCACGTTATTAACAAGGTCTGCACCATTACTAGACCTTTCATTCACTTTCATCTCTATGACACATGACCCCTCCTTTTTTAGCTTTGCAACAAGCACCCACATATTTGCTAAATCATTTTCCAGATCCGCCTCTCGTTTCTTTGCCTCATCAAACTTTCCCCGGTAGTTCTCTTCTGCAAGATTCTTTTCAGCTAAAGCAGCTTCAAGAGCTGCTTCTCTTTGTTTTCTAGCTTGCAACTCCTTCCTTATATCATGTGGATCAAGATTCCAGTGCTCAGTATCATCATTGACTGTCCCAGATATTGCATTACCCCTGCTGCTAGTAACCTGATCTTTTCTCTCAAAGTTCACATTATAACTCTTGCTTCCAGTGTAGTTGTGGCTATCACTCAGTGTGCTAACACCACAAGAGTATGTCATTTCTTGAGAAGCCAATAATTCATTTGCAAGTCTGTCATTCTCCATAGATAGCTTTGTTATCTCACTAGCCAAGTTGTTCAGCTCAACAGCAGCCGCAGATGCCAATTCCTTTGCATATGAAGCTTCTTCTGCCAACTTCTGATTTTCTACATGCAACCCACTGTTCGCCTCTATGAACTGAATGTGTTCTAGCTTTAGTTTCTCAATCTCAGTTTCCTGTATGCATAGACAGTTTAGTCCATGTGTCAGTTATCAGTCCCTACAACAGAGAAAAACTAAGTGTACTTTCCATTTATGTTTTGTAATAGAAACTCTCACAAAAGCTTTAAATAGCTAACCAGGAGATTCCATCCTCTTACAACATTCAACATTTGATACAACTCATGACACTTCTAAAAACGAATTGTGAGATTCCATCCTCTTACAATATTCAACGTTTGGCACAACTCATGACACTTCTAAAAGCGAATCGTGATGTATTACTTTTACTCAGCATTTCCCATATAAAATCAATGCAATCAGCTTTTCAATAAAAAAAATTCACTAGTGTGCAAAGCACATGCGTCACAACAGCATACATTTATATAACCATCCAAGCAATGGTGTGGTAATACCTAGGACCAACTCTAACCCTGGAAGTCTCAGGATCAAGTCTCATCCCCACCCAACAGAGAAGGCCCAATGCTTTTTTTAAGAGGAAACAAAGAACAATTTAGTAATGGTGAGGAGAAAGCCTAATGCTAAGCATGAGACTTGGATGGCCACTATATATATTCATGCAAATGAAGATCATTGGAATCACCTGGGACTGTATTTTCATGTTCAACTCATTCATGTATTCCTCAGGAACACACTGACCAGAACAAATGGTAGATTTGTCATCCATCACTGACGCCAACTGCTGCTCTAGGAGGAGTAGTTTCTCCTGCAACTCTTTGTTTTCTAAGTACTGCAAAAAGAAAAGAGAAAAAGCATAAGAATAACTCATGTTTTGATACCAGAAAAGGGAAAATGTTCAAGTATAAGAGTAAAAAAAAAAAATTGGGTAAAAAATTAAGCAGACGCATTTCCCAAGAGGATGAAAATCAAAAGGAATTTTGTAATACAGAACAGTAAAACACAGCGGTTCTCACAAACATAAAATCATCTATGCAGATATAATCCAATAAGATTTATATGACCTTATTCCACAGTTGATCCTGGAGAACACGATTATCTGCAGATTTTATCTGCATCCATCAGATAAGAACAATAAACCATATTATAAATATAAATAATTCCTTATAAAAACTTTGATGCTTAACAATTAACAAATACCATCTTGTTGAAATTAGGATTTAAATACAATGCAATGTGTACATGGAATGGATTTAGCTGATAGAATAGAATAAAAGGGTCACCTCAAGCTGAAAATCTTTCTCGTTGCACTTATTTGTCAGTCTCATAATCTCCTGTTTTACAGGGAAAAAAAAAAAGTTAAGAAAAGTGAATAGCCAGTAGCCACATCAAGATAAGAAAGCTAGAAAGAGGAAATGATGATGACGTGACAATACTAAGCTTACCTGCTGCATTTCAACCAATGATGCATTTGCTACTGAATCCTTGCCATTCTCAATCATGTGTTGCTCTAAAACCCTCATTTGCCTCCTTTTCTCTTGAATCTCACGTTCCAAGTTCTGAATCTGTATTCATAAAAGCACGCACAAACAGTGAATCAGGCCAGTGAAACTATTAGTCTAATACAAAGAGCTTGGCAGTTGGCACTGTTATGATGTGCCATGCATGCAGCACATAACCTTTCCGTTCTTGATGGTTTAGGAATGTTAAGAGATGTGTGATACAAGACAAAAGGTGCATGCAATCTAAAATGTAAATGTGCAATGTGCAAGCTTCTCTTGTTTGTAATATAATGATATCGTCCACAGTCCAAAGATAATTGCTAAATCTATATAGATAACTAGTAGTTCCTCCTCCTGTTTTAGCAGCTACATATAATAAGCAGAAATAGCTGACATTGGATTTACATGCAATTTATACATTCTTACCAATTCCTTAATCACAAAGTCTACTCATCTTTGTATAGATAAACTTTTTGATAGAAATTTTAAATTTACAATATTTAGTTAATCTCACTTAGCATTAAGGATTTTTTCTGCCCCTCTACTCACCGCCCATCTTGGTGTGTTTATAGACTTCTGCAAGGTAAATCTGGAATTATGAACATACATGGGCTTTTCTGATATATATATATTTTAAAAGAAACTATAATGTATTATATATATATATATATTGAAGATAAAGTTGTATGAACTGTACAAAGAGAAAGAAAATAAAATGACTGACACAAAACCATATGGTGAAACAATGTTGCCCCACCCTCTGAGCCAGGCCCCTAGAGAATGACCCAAGGATAATGAACTATTAGCTACCCAGAAAGAAGCTAACATTTGAGACTTTTGCCACACTCGAGATACAGAACAAAATTTGTCTTGGAATACTCTATTGTTCCTCTCTTTCCATAAAGACCAAAGAACTGCCAGACAAACCACCCTCCAATGATCCCGCCATGGATCTCGTATAGAGTTCATGAAAGGGAAAATATTCCAATCCTCCAAATCAAAGATAACACTGTCCATAACCGGGAAGTGATGACACCATCTAGCCCACATCTCTCTAGTAACCGGGCAACTCCAACATATATGCCTCTTTTCTAATATATATTTCACTTTTATATATAGAGACATAAATTACAGGTTCACTCTCCCCATCCAAACTTCATGAGAAACTCGACTCACAGAAAGGCAGAGCTATAACCAAAACAAACAAACTAAAACCATCAGCCAAAATTATCAACAAGGAAATACCAACAGAACTTCAGAAGGATCTTGATTGTTAGTCATGCATCCCGAATGTCATGGGCCATTCAATAACATATACAATTTGATAATGAAACAGAGAATGTCATGCCTGTGTTTGTGAGCTAGAAGGATCATCTTTAGATTGCTCCATTAGGCGCTTCAGGGTACTGGTAGTAAATGCAATCTCACCCGCAAGCATCTTAACTTGCTCAACTAGTAGGTCCATCTCATCCGATGTTATCCCACCCTACACTCCAAGAAGAAAGAATATGATGTTACTTTCCAATCTCATCATTGTAGGAATTCACCGACTACAAAATAAGACAAACTAATATTCTAGAAGCAGTTGGAAAGAGCGTTGTAGGAGCAATTTTCCTTGTTTCGTTAGGACGGAAAACTATAAGAGCCAAAGTGGCAGATCATAACACCAAATCCAGTCACAGATATGACAGCACAATCACACTAAAACTGCATCATTAAATAAAAGAGCCTGATTGTCTCAATTTCATTTATAAAGAGAAAATGGAAACATACTTTTGGCTGTCTGGATGTGCTGGTGATCCCACTGACAACTTGCTCCACTCGCATTGATTCTGGATCTGAAGCACTGGCAGGGGATTGTTCTTCACTCCACCTGCTGGATGATTTTCTGCCTAGATCATTGGAAGATTGTTCTGATGGAACTGGAGCAGATGGAGAGTCTTTCTGATTCTCATTTTCCATAAGAAGCGGAGAAGCCTCACATGAGACATCCAACTTCAGAATATAAATGGAATGAAAAGTTAGCAGCAAAACAACACTCTTCAGACCAAAACTCATATATGATCTATACAGGGTGAAAAAGTATTTCAAAAGATTGGACAATTTATAAAACCTTGATCTAAGTAGGAGCCAAAGTGATAAGAACCATAGTTAAACTGTGATTCTATTCGATAAATTATAAGATTCACATACATGATATAAATCATGTGTGTATATTTGTATTTCTAAATCAAGAACTATAAATTCATGAAATTAAATTTCAAATTTTCCTAAATGTTCATTTTTCCCAAGTTAAATTTCCAATAATGAACAGCATAACTTTGTTTCTGGAGGGGATCTTCTTTACAAAAGCTTAGCTCATTTTAAACATGTACATTATTTTTGGCATTAGAAAAATAGATACTTCATAATTGTTCATCTCCTAAACCATCTTCCATTAGGCCATAAATTGTAGGATAAATTGATTCCAGAAAATATTTTCTGATTGAAAAACTTATCCTACTAAAAAGTTAGTCCATTAAAAAGTTGTGTGATAAGTAAATATTTTCTAAATTAGAATAAAAAAAAGATGTGCTCACTTCATGAGGCTTCTACCAATGTGATGTCTGGGGAAAGGACAATGTATGCAAACTTTTCACTACATTGTAGGGAGGCCATTTTTTAATTTGGACCTACAACCTCTACATCACAATGGAACAACTCATACCATTGCACCAAGGTTCATTATCCATTCTTTAGAGTAGAATAATAAGTACAAAATCCATGACATTTGAAATCTGAAGTATACATATATGCCTTTTCACTTTTTGTAATAATTCTGTGGATTGTAATACTCAAATTGTGAGTTGCAAGATTCTTCAAATTTTTCAGGATTCACTACCAAATTTTGAAGCATTGAAATTCAAGTGAAAGACTCA
Source organism: Paratinospora sagittata (assembly GCA_035771175.1). NCBI lineage: Eukaryota > Viridiplantae > Streptophyta > Magnoliopsida > Ranunculales > Menispermaceae > Paratinospora > Paratinospora sagittata. Next base: position 35,162,110 of record CM069594.1, read on the forward strand.
TATAATTTTTCCCTAAACTGATCTGTGAATCATAAGGTACCTAAATTTGAATCATGATTCTGACAACCATATTAAGAACAACTGGCATAAAGTGCAAAAACTTTGAATGAGATAGCATATAGAACATTCTAGCAGTTCAGATGTCTTCCGCAAAAAAAAGCATGCATGACATGTGAGATGTGAAAATACAACATTAATGGACCACATACAAATAGGTATGAGGAGTTAATATGATTGCCATGGTTAGTTTCCATCCGCAAAGACTTCCCTAGGGATGGATGGAATCCCTGCAATGAGACTATTGTTGTGGATTGGATTTTTTTTTATGGATTAGGCAGCAATACGGAACTTTGGGACATTAAGTCATGTGAATATGTTTTTAGCACAAAAAGGAATGCTGATAAACTCCCAGTGTCATTTGATACTTTTCTGAAATTGAAGGTATTGTCTGAATCTTTGACACTTTCACACAGATTGCTCTCGAGTCATCAACTTTTGGATCCACACTCATCAGAAAAGCAAAATAATATCAAATGTGATAGTAACTGCCTCAGTTTTAATAACTAAAGAGAAAATAGGAACTTACATCATCACCAAGAGAATGACGTCTTTGATGACTCGAGAAATCTTTCAAACATCCGGGAAAATTATTCTTTGTAGAAACAAGTATGAGCTTGGTTAGCCTTTGGATTCTACTCATTAGTGCTGCTTTTGCTTCCTCCTCTTCCTCTAATCTTGACTGCATTTTCACTTGACCCTGTTCTAACTGTAAGAAACCAAAACGTGAAAGAAAATGAAATAAAAAGTGGGAAATAAGCTAAAACCAAGAATATATGTGCATCACAGATCAACTAAAATAGCATAAAGCATAAGTCAAATTAATGGAAATATTGAATTGTTGAAATTGAAAAAGAAGTAAAGAAACCTTTTGCCTCAAGGTGATGACCTCCTCGTGACTGACACCAGAAAGCATACCCTTCTTTAGCCGGTCAAGTTCTTGTTTGAGACTTGAAATTTCCCATTGATACTTCTTTATCAATGATTTTTCATCAATAATCTGGTTCACAAACAGTGTAAATCAAATCTTGTATTGAAAAGTCAATATTTCCTGATGAAACCTTTTACAAGCAATGAGGTTGTCATAACAGGTTTACTCTGGTCCAAAAAAAAAAAAAAGGTTTACTCACTCTATTGCGTGAAGCATAGATCTCCACTCGCTTTGCCCTGCTTGCAAATTTCAATGTACTATGTGTTTCCTCCATATTACTTGATGCAGGTGTAACTGTGCATATAAGCTGTCATAGAATCATCAGTCAAGCTACGTCAAAACAACAATAGAATAAATGAAGAAGGTGAAAGATCAAATGGTTCAAAATACTTCAAAGGTGAAAGATCAAATGGTGTAACTGTGCATATTAGCTTACTCTTATTTTCCAGGACAAGTAAAGCTTGCAATATGAAACAAACATGCATTAAACCATGAATTGCCAGTCAAACTCACCGATACATGTCCCTGGCCACTCAACGAGGATTGTAGAAGACGAGTAAGCTTGGAATCACGATATGGAACATGAGATGCTTTTCCCTCACTCAGCTTGCTAATTACCTAGAGATTTGAAGCTATACAGAATTAATAAGCATGAAATGGAAATAAGTTTTTATGTTACCTGTTAACTGTTCAGTAAAAAAGACAGTAAACAAAACAACCTTTTGCATAAACCCTAGATATGCGCAACAAACTGGGAATTGTAACTCTACAAAAATTTTATCCCCAAGAACATACATCCTCAATCAGTAGAAATGCACAAAAACAATTTCATTTTCAATTATTCAGTAGGAAGAAACAAATAAGCAGTTAATCACAAATAAACTTTCTTTGTATAGAAAACTGAAAAGGTTAAAATATGAAAATTTGCAAGAGTTGCATTTCTAATGGTGAGCAGAGAGAGAAAGAGAGATAAATCAAGGATAATCAATTGTCAATTCAATAAACGGTAATTTCCAAATTACATCCTAAGATACTTATAGCTAAATATAACTTCTAAACTAACTCTTAAAACTAATCCTAATTAAAATATAACTCTAAAATAAATAAAGAAACTAAATAAATAAATAAAAATAAAATCCTAATCAAACTCGAACTCAAATTTATATATATCCTGCATCATTTTTAGTTGCTATAAATGCATGAAAATGAACCAAGTTAACTATTTGATAGAAACTTGATGTAGGGGCATTCATCCCATATCAGTGAAGCTCAAAACTTCCCTGCCCTCTAAGCCTTATATGTGGTGGTCTCTACCTCCCATTAGCTTAAGTTTTTATAAGTGTATGCTCCCACATCCAAACTTCTAAAATTCTAAACAAAACTACAATCCAGATAAGAAATGAAATTATGAAACTATGAATTTTTTTTTTTTTCCCTTGAAGCAAAAAACATGCTCAAATCACTATAGTAGAATTGTTTAAAAATGCATAAGCATTTAAAAGGCCAAACAAAGCCTGAAACTAAACAATTGATGCAGGGACGCATGAAACACGTTATGCGTGTTTAGCATGTCTTTTATTTTTATTACGTTTTCTATTTTCATTTCATGTTTATGTTAGTGAGCCCACATTAGGTGGTTTAAACCCACGTAGTTAAGTAGTTGGAAGTTGTGTCAGTTTAGGACTCTATTTGATAGTTTGTTATAAATAAGGCTTTCGCCATTAGGAGAGGTAGCTGATAATTTTTTGAAGAATTCCAATCAATAGATTTCTTTTGGTTATCTTTGTGTATTTTCGTTCTTGCTTCCACTACGAATCTACGTCAAATTGGTATCAAAGACAGGTTGATCTTGCTTTTTTTTTCAACAATGGCACCAAAGAAGAGAGGAAGACCCGTAGTCAATCCTCGGGTCGATCAACTAGAAGAATTAATCACCGATACTGTCAAAACTGTGAATCAGCTAACAAAAGTTGTTTCGCACTTGACGTTGTCGCAACAAGGACGTCACGAATCGGTGGTTGTCCAAGATAGGGAGAAGGCCGCAGGTTCTCACGGCAAACATGCAGTCTCACACCATGATTTGGAGCAAAGGTTCGAATCCGACCAATCTTATGCGATTAATTTGGATCGCAAGGATCGTTGCCATCGCAGGTGCTTGCCTGCACCACAACCTCGTCGTGAGGTTTGCTCCACACTGATGGTTGTAGATGAATAGGTCAAAACTGGGTTGTGATATAATCGTCGCGATGACCTAGGCGCACCAATTTGGCATCGAAATATGGCCTATAGCGAAGATTATGAACGTGATCCTTCACCAGATTTTGTACATCATCTGGGACTGCAGAGGCGAGTACGAGATGGTCATCCAGGGCGCCAAGAGCCTCGTTTTCACCATCGCGAGGCGCAGAAAAATTTTGGGTCGGCCTACAGTATAGCCCAGCCTCTAGTCCCTCCCCTCCCAGGTGTCAGAACGCCAACACAAGGCAAAGAAGTGTTTAGAATGGTGCAGGTAACATTGATCTCAATCGTTTTTTGCACATCCTAGAGAAGAATCAATATGGAGATATAAAGATCGATGTTCTCGAGTTTGATGGCTAAACAAAATTGAAAAGGTTTTTTTATTACAAGAACCTAAAGCACCCTAAGTGTGTGAAGCTCGTTGCTACCAAGTTATCAGGCTATGCTTTAGTGTGGTGGGATGAATTGCAACAGAGGGCGCGAGAAGATCACCACATGGGACAAGATGCGACGAAAACTAAAAAAAGAGTTTATTCCTCCAGATTATGAGAGAGATCTTTTTATGAGATTGCACAACTTGAAGCAGAAAGCAGCGCCTTCAGAGTGTGACTGAGTATACAGAGGAATTTCTTTTGCTTGTCACCAGGGTCGAGTTAGTTGAGACAGTCAAACAGAGAATTGGGAGATATTTGAATGGTCTGTGACAGTCCATCCAATAAGATCTAGCTTTTAAGGAGATTCATGACATGTTAGAAGTTATCAAATATGCCTTGAAAGCTGAGGAATTACAGAAACAGAAGACTGGGGCCTCTTCTAGTGCACCTTCCCCTGCAGTAGCCAAACCTTTGATCCCTGGAGGTGTTAGGTTAACCTGTTTTGAGTGCAACCAACCAGGCACCCCAAGAAGATGCGTGTTGCTTTGGCTCATGATAGTGAGATGGAGGAACCTAAACCCCAAATTGTTGATGATGATGACAATTTGGGTGTTGCTTTGTATGCTGAGTCAGGTGCTCCGGCATTGATTGTGAGACATTCTCTCATCTCACCCGTTTCCCCACATGAACCTAATGCATGGCTTCGCCATAATATTTTTCGCACTCAGTGTAAGTCGCAGGGGCTATGTAATGTGATCATTGATAGTGGTTCCAATGAGAACATTGTTTCTACATATATGGTGGAGAAGTTGAAGTTGAAGGTTGAAGCCCACCCAGATCCCTTTAAAATCCAATGGCTTCAAAAGGGGAATGAAGTCAAGGTTGACAAACGATGCTTAGTTATTTCACCATCGGCAAATATACGAATGAAGTTTGGTGCTCAGTAGCTCCTATGGACGCTTGTTACTTACTATTGGGTCGTCTGTGGTAGTATGACAGGAAGTGCAAGCATGATGGCGAGCGCAACACTTATACCTTCATGTTTAAAGGGGAGTGAGTTACGTTGTTTCCTTTGCGACCATCTAGCACCCCGCCTACACCACCATCACTTCCTTCGAAATCAAGCTTCCTTGCCGCCAGTTGTGATTTTGGTATGGTTTTAGCAGTCATCGATTCATTTGTTGCTTCACCTACTGTTGTCCCACCTGTTTTGCAATCATTATTAGATTCATTATTTGATGTTTCTGATGAGCCGACTTATGCTGGACTCCCTCCACTACAAGACATTCAATATGCTATAGACTTTGTTCCACGAGCTTCTCTTCCAAACTTGCCACATTATCCCATGTCTCCCACTGAACAAGTTGAGCTACAACGACAAGTTACAGAGTTGTTGGGCAATAACTTGAGAGAGCATGTCTCCATGTCCAATCCGGCATTGCTCACTCCCAAGAAAGATGGGAGTTGGCACATGTGCGTAGATAGTCGAGCAATCAACAAGATAACAATGTAGTACCTTTTTCCTATTCCGAGGTTGGAGAACATGATTGATTCTTTACACGAAGCGAAAATCTTCTCCAAGCTCAATTTGCGTAGTGGCTACCATCAGATACGCATGCGACCAGGAGATGAATGGAAGACAGCCTTCAAGACGAAGGATGGCCTTTATTTGTGGTTGGTTATGCCATTTGGCCTTTCCATTGCCCCGTCTACATTCATGAGGCTTATGACTCAGATTTTATGTCCCTATATTGGAAAGTTTGCAGTTGTTATGTATCTACAGCTGAGGAAGTGTTCCTTCCTCATTGACTCAGTTGTTTTCTTGGGCTTTGTGATTTCTGCTCAAGGGGTTCAGGTTGATAATTTTAAGGTACAGGCTATACTTGATTGGCCTACTCCCACTACCCTCACACAGGTTCGGAGTTTCCATGGTTTGGCTACTTTCTACCAGCGATTCATTCAGAATTTTAGTAGCATTGTAGCTCCCATCACCTCTTGTATGAAAGAAGGCCCTTTTGAGTGGACTCCTGAGGTTGATGTTGCCTTTCACTTGATTAAGGAGAGGATGACTTCTGCTCCTATTCTAGCATTGCCAGATTTTTCACAGCTATTTGAGGTTACATGTGATGCATCCAAGCAGAGCATTGGGGCTGTCTTAAGCCAAAATGGACGTCCTGTTGCATTCTTTAGTCAGAAGCTAGATGGGGCTAAGCTGAACTATCCCACTTATGATCTGGAGCTCTATTCAGTTGTACAGACTTTGCGACGTTGGCGTCATTATCTTATACATAAGGAGTTCATTATTAAATCAGATCATGAGGCACTTCGATATATTAACTCGCAGCAAAATGTTTCTGATCGACATGCCAAGTGGTTTGCATTCTTACAGGGTTATACCTTCCATTTGCAGTTTCAAGTTGGGAAGGATAATCGAGTTGCAGATGCATTGAGTTGGCATACTCTCTTGCTTGTCACTTTGTGCAATTCGCTTTTTGGTTTCGATGAGCTACGAGATCTATATGCCAGTAATGAATACTTTGGCCCTTTTCATGTTGATTGCTTATTACATCATGGGGATTCTGGTGATTACCTTCTTTAGGATGGTTTGTTATTTCATGGGCAGCAATTATGCATTCCTTCTTCCTCCCTCCGTGAGTAGATTATGACTGAGATGCTAGGGGGATGGCTGGTCATTTTGGGGTTATTAAGACCATTGCTTCTATTTGTGAGCGCTATTTTTGGCCTACTATGCGTAGGGACATCAATCGTTTTATTGCCAAATGCTATGTTTGTCAGACTACAAAGGGCAAACAAACTAATGTTGGCTCATACATTCCACTCCCTATTCCTAATAGACCTTGGCTAGATGTTTCTATGGACTTTGTATTGGGACTTCCACGATCCTCGCATGGTATGGACTCCATTTTTGTGGTGGTCGATCGATTCTCCAAGATGGCTCACTTCATTCTATGCACTCACACTGCTGATGCCGCTCATGTTGCTCATTTATACTTTCGCGAAGTTGTTCGCTTACATGGCATTCCTCGTAGTATTACTTTTGATCAGGATGTTCGCTTCACTAGCTACTTTTGGAAAACTTTGTGGAAGCTCTTGAAGGGCCAACTGCAATTCTCTACTGCTTTTCACCCGCAAACAGATGATCAAACTGAGGTCATCAATCGCAGCTTGGGAGATTTGTTACGATGCTTGATTGAGGGGAAGCCTAAGTCTTGGGAGTTTGTTTTGACACAAGAAGAGTTCGCCTATAACAACTCTGTCAACTGGTCTACTGGTTTATCACCGTTTATGATTGTGACTGGTACTTCACCTCTTACAGTTGTGGACTTGGCCCCTATTCCACCTACTTTTCCGGTGTGTGCTTCTGCAGAGGAGTTTGCTTCCAAGATTAAGTCTATCCACGAGGATGTCCGTAGTCGCCTTAAGAAGTCATACGCTTCTTATAAGGCTCATGCCGATGCTCATCGACTATCTGTTCATTTCAAGGTTGGTGATTTGGTGATGGTTTATTTGCGAAAGGAACAACTATCATCTCCTCATAAGTTGACGATGCGGCGTTATGGCCCTTTTTCTATTGTTGCTTGTCATGGTTATAATGCATAAGAGGTTGACATTCCTTCTGAGTGGCACATTTCTCGATCTTTTAATGTTGCACGACTTTCTCCTTTTGTGGGTGATGCAATTCCTCCTATACCTTTACCTAGCAATGCTACCTCAGTGCCTGCTTCTGCTTCTGATCGTGTTGAGGGTGTTCGAGATGTTTTTTCGTTCTCTACTCGCCATGGTACCTATACTCGTTATTTACTCAAATGGCGTGGGCGTCCTTTGTCTGAGAGTACTTGGATTTCAGAGGCTTGATCCTGATTTTTATGATGCATACAAGAACTCCATCTCGAGGACGAGCTCTTCTCATGCTGGGGGGATTGATGCAGGGACGCATGAAACACGTGCATAACGTGTTTAGCATGTCTTTTATTTTTATTATGTTTTCTATTTGCGTTTCATGTCTATGTTAGTGGGCCCACGTTAGGTGGTTTAAACCCACGTAGTTAAGCAATTGGAAGTTGTGTCAGTTTAGGACTCTATTTGATAGTTTGTTATAAATAAGGCTTTTTGCCATTAGGAGAGGTAGCTGAGAATTTTCTGAAGAATTCAAATCAATAGATTTATTTTGGTTATCTTTGTATATTTTCGTTCTTGCTTTCACGACGAATTTACGTCAATTTCAAAATACCAAATATTCTATAATTTAAATAAAGAGTCAATTCCTTGATAGAGCAAATTGAAGGAAGTGGATACATGTACCAAAAGAAAAAGGCTTTGTCGAGTAGTGGGTGAAATATAAATAAAGAAAGGAAAAATACAAGAATCAGCCAAGATTAAAATAATAGTAGTTGTTACTTACAGTTCCTAGAGTTAGAAGACTTTTGTTAATGTAGGATCCTTCTTTTCTTCTTAGTCCCGTTGTTTCAGTCTTAGAACTCTCAGACCCTGCTAGGTCGATCAAATTCTACAAGAGAGAGAGGAGGGGGGTAAATGGGCAACAGATGAGAAAAGAAATTTCCTATTTAATTATTAAAATTATCAATGTTGGGTTTTCACATACAAGTTGAGAGAATATCACTCCATCATATTCGTTGCCCCGAGCGCTACTTTCAATCATCTGTAAAAGAAATAGATGATATATACAAAATAAACATAAAGAGAGGGAATAGAAAGGCAAGTCAAAGGTATAAACATACAAGGCCAGCAATAAACAATTGGGATCGTGGCAAGGCCACAACATAATTCAGATAGTGAGGACATCATGGTATGAATAAGTCACAATTAGCTAAATGATTAAGAATTTTGTTACATAGCCTACAAAGACCAAAAAAAATGAACTGAAAAGTTTGACACCATCCAAAGGAATGTCGATCAATTTCCGAAAACATGCATGTCCTAAGTTTCACATTATGCATGGTTAGTTCTATTTTGTTTCTTCAAGACCTTTCCCATGCTCTCTTTTGTTTCTTGGAATCAATTGCAATCTTTGCCCTACAGATGAACCTCGAAATATAAAACACTCTCTAGTTGATGCATATTCCTACAGTTAGAAACTACTATACTCAAAAGTATAGCTAATAGATAGAGGCACAATAATGCATATCAAGTTATCATTAACACTCCCTCTCCCATGCAACCTCAACCTACGTGTGGAGCAATAAAAGGGAAATAGAAGAAGATATAAATACCAAATATCCAAACGGGAAATATACAAAATGGAAACAAATAGACTTGAATCAAACCTTTTTATTAAACCAAACCTCTAATGCCATGTCAATACCACAAGACCTAAAAACTATAGCTAATAGGTGGAGGTCCAAATGAACACCTAAAACCTAGTTCAATATCATTATACTAAAAATGAGTGAACCACCTCAATTTAGAATTACAACAGAGAAGAACATATCAACACCTAATAGGTGGAGGCCCAATATCAACACCTACAACTAGTATAATATCATTTTACTAAATATTAGTGACCCACCTTAATTTGGAATTACAATAGGGAAGCACATAGAGATGAAGATTAAAAGGGAAAAAAGTCAATTCATAAGGAAAGATCATGACATAAAATAGAAAGAGAATCATTAAATGAAGAGTAATTCATTGGACTCACTAAAAAACCACATCTTAAAAAACTTCTGATTGAAAATTAGATACCATACCAGGGAGAATATCGTGTGACTGCGGCTACTGAATAAGTTAAAATTATTTGATCCAACATGACGATGCTCTGCCACCATAGAAATCAAAAACTTAGAAATCAATGGTAACATCGTTCACATATCATGAGCATTCTCCATGAAAGTTCAGACATATATTGAACAGCAGAGCATCCAGAAGGTACCTTCTCCAGCAGCAATGAAAGAAAGGGCATGCCCGGGAGATAAAACTATTTCTTCCTTTATGCCTTCAACATAAGTACCCTATATTTGCAATTAATAGTCAAACTAAATGCCACCAACAGCATATTCAACTTCCAAGTAAGAAGGCCGAATAATGAAAATGGTGGCCAAAATTGTTCAATTGTAGACAATATCTGATTGAAGTCAATACATGACATAAAAGACAAGGTCTTAATAGGTATAAACTATAAAGTACGATCACATCAAATGTATAAATTTAACTTGGCATATGATATGATACATCCACCATCATAAAGCTTAAGATGTTGAGATCAGATTTATTTTGAAGAAATCCCAAAGACTATACTAAGAAGCATAAGCTGATAAATAGAATAAAGTTAGACGCCCTAAGGACAAATGAAAGGCTGAATACTGGCTCCATAAGATCAATAAACATCTAAAAATATTGAAAATATATGTTCTAGAGAGAGAAACAGGGTTTCAGTGGTTTGTTTGCATTCAATACACTTTCAAGTACCAACTCATCAGAACCAAGTGAAACACCAGTTTTGTATGCGAAGAATAATAGGATAAAGAGGAACTGAGGAAAAATAGACAGATATCACTGCAGGCGCTAACTATATCATAATTAATGGGAATACTCATAGGTTACGTGGCTGGAAGTTCAAAGAAGTTGAGCAATAAACCTGTGCATCTTCTCTAACACGCAAATTTTGTCCTGTTGGATCAAGTAAATCATTTATCACCTGAAATCAGAAAGAAAGCAAACATTTTATGTCAAATGACTTCCACTCAAATACAGAAAAAAGAAAAGGAAAAAAAAAACCAAAATTGTAGTCGATAAGATTCAAACATTATGCAGTAATTACAAGCAGCAAATACTGCAAGTGCGTTAACCACAAGGATCCAAATTTGGAGCTTAGACAAAATTAACTAGTTTAGAAACAGAAATAGAAGGGTTGGGCTTGGTGCAACAATAAATTTTCTCCATTCGAAAAACCTTTGCAAAGTGGGGGTAAGGCTGTAGAGTTAAACCTTCTCAAGGCTCCACAATGAAAAGAGCCTTTTGCATTGGGTAACGTGCCTCCACACACACACACACACACACCACCCCCCAGCCCCCAAAAAAAAAAAAAAAAAGAAAAAAGAAAAGCAAGTGTGAGTTAACAAGTACCATCAATGGATGTAGTTTTCTAAAAAGAAAGAATAAAAAAATCTTGATTTTAGGCATTTTCCTTGTAAAGAAACTTGTGCATTACCACGAACCTCATTATAGATTTCAAGGTATGACATTCGGAGGAGGAACTCTCTTCCTGGAGTCTGCAAGGAGATCACCATACTCATATTATTCACAAATGTATAGTTTTTAGATGGTTTAAACTTTAAAGATATATCTTTAATAACATAAATAACTCTATAAGAGTACATTACATACATATGGCTAGCTAATGAATGATCTCTTTCACAAATCACATGAAGATCATTCACACAAATAATCATCATATCCCAAGACACTTTTTCCATAACAAATTGAAAAAAAAAAAAAACAAACAAACAAAAAAATGGGACTGTGCATAGCATTGTTAATTCTAGTTTCACATTTAATGAGTTAAAAAGGTGTATAAGAGGGCTGACTTTTTAAACGATGGTACAAACTCTACAAGGGTAATTTCACCAAAAATCAGTCTTTGATTCATCTAAATATATATAGCCGCATGAGAATGCAGTGTTGAGCCAAACATGGCTATTCAATATATTAAACCTATAGTCTAGTCTCAACCATTATTTGTTTCTGATGACTGACGATGTATCGATTTCCTCACAGAGATGCCAACTGAGACCAAGAATGCTTAGTTTTGGAATGCATGGCATATGCAACAAATTATCAGAAAGCATTTCTAGTTTCTACATCCAGGAAACTAGTGCATAAAAGAAATTAAAAATTCATTGTTGCTGCAGATACCAAGTAGTTTCAGATATTAAAAATAAAAATTACAGGACAGGAAGAAAAATGTGTTTGGGTGATATAATGAGATAATTTGACTGAAGAAACAGATTGCTTTAAAGGTGTTGCACTTAGAAGCAGGATTTGTTGCTGCTGCAGAATGTGTAAGCACACTTACATCTTGGATAATGCTGAACACATCTTTGATGGCTAATGGAATAATACCTGGAGAGTTTTGATCCCCCTGTAAAAAGAGAGAAAGAAGAAAAATTAAAAGAAAAAGATGTAAGAAATATTATGAATGAGGTGTCTCCAAGATGTAATAAAACAAGCATGAAGATTCCCTCCACTTAACCTATTTCAATTCAATAGCTAACACTGTTTCTTCTCCTTCCTGACGGATAAGTGAGCTTAAATACCTAAAGTTTTCCCTCATTGGTATATCTTAACCTTCAATCTTCATTGTTTCTCCCCCAGTATAGCTAGTTCATGCGGGGACGCATAGCGCACATACATAACATGTTTTAGCATTTCTTTTAATGCTTTCCATTTAAGTTTTTTCTTTTTTAGAAAAGTTTCTATTTTGGTAGATTTCTATTTTAGTGGAAGTTCTAGATAGTTTTTAAAATTTGTTTTTATTATTTAATGTGTATTAGAAAATAGAATTAGAAAGTTGTTATTATGTTATAAGTAGCTTAGGAAACTTTTTAAATGTTTTAAGAAGTTCCTAAGTTGTTTCAAGGGAGTTATATATATACAGAGCTCCAATTACGAAAAATGAAGGGAATCAATTACTATCTCAATTATCTCTCTTTGGGTATTCTATTGAATAGAAATCGATTTTGGTTTATTCCTTATAGGTACTTTCGTTTTTGCTTTTGCGACAAATTTACATCAAAATTAGTAACAGAGCTAAGTCTGACCTTACTTTTTTCGTCGATAGCGCTAAAGAGGAGAGGAAGGCCCGCAATCAATCCTCCAGTTGATCAACTTCAGAAACTGGTAGCTAACAATGACAAAAACGTGAAACAACTAGTGTAAGTTGTTTATCGCTTGACATTGTTGCAAAACCTTCTAGAGTTGGTCATTGTCTATGACAGGGAGAAAGTAGTGGGTTCTCACGACAAATCTACAGTTTCACTCCACGATTCGGAGTAGGGGTTTGAATCCAACCAATCTCATGTGGTTAACCAAGATCACACGGATCGTTGCGCTATCGGAGGCACTTACCAGCATCACGACCTTACCATGAGGTTTGTTCCACACTAATTGACATAGATGATTAGGTCAAAACTGAGGTACGATAAACTATCGTGATGAACTGATGATCTGGGTGCACCAATCCAGCATCGAGATATTGCCCATAGTGAAGATTATGAACGTGTTCTTTCACCGGATTTTCTACATCATCTGGGACTATAGAGGCAAGCGCAAGATGACCGTCCAGAGTGTTGAGAATCTCATTTAAACCATTGCAAGGTTCATTTGTCTAGGTACCTTCACACATCTGATGATTTTACTATTCAACATCCTTCGTATTATGATAACTCTTCTGCTGATGCTTCGAATTCGAGGACGAATTCTTTCCAACTAGGGGGAATTGATGCGAGGATGCATGACACACATGCATAACGTGTTTTTAGCATTTTTTATGCTTTCTATTTAAGTTTTCTTCTTTAGAGAAGTTTCTATTTTGGTAGATTTCTATTTTAGTGGTAGTTCTAGATAGTTTTTAAAATCCGTTTTTATTATTTATGGTGTATTAAAAATTGTATAGAATTGTCTAAATAGAATTATAATAGAATTAGAAAGTTTTCATTATGTTATAAATAGCTCAAGAAATTTACTCTTAAGTGTTTTAAGAAGTTTCTAAGTTATTTCGAGGGAGTTATCTATATAAAGAGCTCCAATTATGAAATTGAAGGGAATCAATCAAAATTGATTTTGGTTTATTCCTTTTGGGTATTTCGTCCTTGCGTCCGCGGTGAATTTACATCACTAGTACTATTAAAATTATATTTAATATATTCAATCTTCCTATGAATCTTAAACCTCTAAATTCTATAGTTTCTTTTCAAATGTTTAATTTAGCATTAACTCTTGATTTAATTCTATCAATTAACACAATATCATCAGTAAGCAAGTAAACAACATACACCATAAAATTTCTTCTTCTCAACTAAGCCTTTTCCCAACTACATGGGGTTGGCTACATGAATCCGTTTCCTCCACTCTACTCCATAGAATATCTTCTTAAATATATTTATTCAACTAATCCATAATGTAAACTAAACCTACTATAAATGGGAAGTCACCAATTTTTCCTACTATTATTTTACTACAATTATCACTCCATTGACCATATCCTTTATAATGTCAATCTACCTATCTATAATTCTTTTTTTTTTCCTAAAATTCACAACTTTTAATTCTAAGTACTCCATCATAGGCATTCTCTATATCAATAAAAAATTAAAAACCAATAAACTCCGTTTGTTTCCTAACAGCTCTTCATTAATCATTTTTTAGCCTGGAATTGGTTGTGTGGCAAAGTAATGAAAACAAAGATCAACATAAAGAAGTTTTAGTTCTAAATTGGATTTGCAAAAGTTGCAACAAGATTTGCTTACTTGTCTTCGAACTCAGTTTTTGCCTTTATGACACCCCTCTATAATACTAATTTTTCCGTTACTTTTCCAAAATGACTAACTCTTGTTAGACCTTTCACAAAGAAAGATAGACTTCCCTTGGCATATGAGCATCTAAATCATCCATGCCTAACATAAAAGATATAAAATAGTTTACTAATAGTGGGAGGATTATAGAGGTCTTTCGAAATAAATGAAGCTAGTATGGGGAAGCTTTTGTTGACTATGACGAGGGAACTTGCAATTTAGCACAAGCCCTCTCAAGGTTCCATGTTTAATTTTTTTTCTTCTCATATTCAGTGGCGGATCTAGACCTTTGATCTTGGGGGGGGCGAAGCGAAAACGTATAACATAGCATAGTTTATAAAGGGTTTTTCTAAAATGTGGGGGGGGCGGTCACCCCCCCTGCCCCCCAAGGGATCCACCACTGATCATATTACTGAAAAGAAATTCTCTCCATAACTTTCTAATAAGAAAACAGTATTTGCAACAATAACGGCAACAACCAATGAAATTCAACTCAATATCTCCTAACATTGACTTTACTTGCTGAGAGAGGTTTAAATCCTAGAAACCAGGGACATCAACTGTACTGTTTAGATTCCATATTTCCATTAAAGACTCGCTGGAGTTTTAATATTTCTACTCTATAGTTTCCAATGGACAAAAGTAATTTGCGTCTGGGAGAACCAAGGACGTACATGCATAGTGTGTGTCTTTCCACTACTAGTAACACCGTAGGCAAAAACAGTACCTGCAACAAAGATATAGAGTTGTGAGCTTCAGCACACTTGAGAACATTTAGTTTTTGACCAGGAATACCACTAGCTCTTTCATATACAAAAGCTCATTTTATTTGAAGCTAAGCTGGAATGAAACTTTAGCTAATAGTAATGAGATGGAATACACCGATTATTTACCATTGACGCCGTCCATTGCAGCCTTGATCACTGGCCTAGCAGAGCTATCATACACAGTTTCTGAGGTTGTAGACGGTCCAAATACCCGATCTGCGACACCGAAAAATAACTTCATACAGAAATAGAAACAAATTTTGCAACAGTAAAAGTGCGACAAGCAGATATGCACGGATATGAGAGTAGGTGACCGCTGACGACTACTATTTAGCTCAATGTTCCCTGTTGCATTATCTCAGCAAATAAGGAATACGAATAATCTGGAATGGAAGCACTTGCATTTCAATGGCAACATTCAAAAATCTAAATTTACGCAAAAATACCGAATGCATAAGCTGTAGCTGGATTATACTCGCTCCGAACAATTTTATCCCCATCCGCATACCATGCAATCTCATCGCCTCGCTGGTATTCCCGCTCACTACAACCACAAATCCCAAATATCAATAAACAAAGCCTCAGGAACTCGAAACGACGCCCTAAATCCGAAATTCAACTCCTCCCAACCCCAAACCCCGCAGATCTCCCTGCATTTCATCCAGATCTACATACATACCTCAACGGCCTAAACCGAACAGAAACCGAAATGCAATCTCCTAATTTCGGCTCATCGAACGACTCGCCGGTGATGTCATCGGCTAAATCCATCCCAACCGGAGAACCAATCTCATTGCTAGCCAATCCCTGGTACATGTAATCGTTACTACGGCCGCGAGATGGCGTCATGGATCTTGCGACGGATCCGATGCCGGAGTTCAAGAAAAAAGACGAAGAAGCCGTCGAAGACGAAGATGAACCAGGCCGATGAACGGATCTCCCGTTCATTACCGATGAAGACGACGATGAAGAACAGTTCGAACTCGAAGGTTTCCGATGATCGAACGGAGATGCCGCCATGAATCGATCATTCCTCTTCTCCTCTCAAGCTCTGGACGAAAACTAAGGTAATGAAAAATACCATTAATTCATTAAAAGACTGAAGCATTTAAAGGAGAAGATCTCTCAGTTCTTCTTCTTTTATTATTGAGTTCAACAGAGACTTCATTTTCCTTCTCTTTTACGACAAAAGAGAGAGAGAGAGAGAGAGAGTTGAAGTTTTCAGAGCGAAAGAGAGAAGAGTCCGCTTTTTTTTTTTCTTCTTTGTGCTGTATTTTAACTTGAAGCGTTTGAATTATCTAACACTAATATAAAAATAATAATTAAATAGGTAGACCTGTCTTGTGAATACGTGGCGCTGCTTTGCTGACGTGGGTTCTGTTTAAACTTTGGTTGGAACTGGTTTGCCCGCGCGCTTCAAACAATCGTTTTGAATACCGAACTAACTTGGGATTTTATCTGATGTCCCGCGTAATGGACCGATGAAGTTGCGCCAATTTGTGATTAGTACTAAAGGTGACACCTGGAACGGTTGTGTAAATGCGGGCCATGCACTGGCTTGATTACAAGAGTACGTGTCACGATACGAGTGGTTTGGAGAATTGTAAAGATATTTTTATCCAGTTTTTTTTTTTTTTCTGATTCATTAAAAATTTATTAAATTTAAAATTCTCATATTAATAAGAGAAAAAGGGGAAGAAAATAAAATGAGACAAATTATTGTTAATGGTATTTATGCTTAATTGTTAAAATAAACGTTTTGGTGATAATTAAATATTAAAATCGCCGTTGACTGATTTATTCATAAGTCGTGTGGCATGTGAAATAGTTTATTTGGACTTGAAACTGTTTAAGTTGGAGTTAGTGACACCCCATTAGGTATTTAAACCTACTTTACAATACTCGTACTAAGAGAAAATCTGAATGGTTTCTTTTTTTTTGTTTTGTTTGGCATCTCAATGGTTTTAAATGCAACAAAGATCTCATTTTTATGTATTTTCGCATCCTTGTAATGGTAAAACCAATTAGTTTGTGATTTAAAAACTTTTTTTTTATTTTTTTATGTTAGAGCATCTCCAATATAACTATTAATTGTGAAAAAAATAATTATCGCGTAAGATAAATAGATGTTAAGTTAAAATAGACTTCTCCAATACAATTATTATCATTCACTGTCAAGTTGAGATAGCAAGAGGTTGTCGACATGACCGTTTACTTGCAAACGATCTGTTGAACAGTCATTCAATAGTCACATAAGATAAATAAATATTGATTAGATTTAATTAAAAGAAAAAAATATTCAACACATCATTAAAATGTGTATTTTAAATAAAAGCATTAAAGAATATTTTTTAACTTAAATGTCTATTAAGTAATAATTTATGTCATTTAGAAAACAAGTCTCTTAACATTAATGACATAATACTTTTTTTTTAAATACAATTTATAAAATCATTGGAGATGCTCTTAAAAACTTTAAGAACGCATAAAAACGCAAAACTTCAAAATATTAAATGTCATAATAAACAAGAAAACTATAACTTTTTAATCCTTTTGAATGTTCCCTGAGATCCGAGATGATGCCGATCTTGTATAAATATAAACTTGAAAGGTCTTTTTCTAGGCCACCTTCTTTTCTTTTCTTTTTTATTTAGTCACTCCTTTTATGCGAAATTATAGTTAAAATGAGCTGCCATCTCTTCTTTTGATTTTGACAAGCAACCACCAATAATTGAAAATTTGCAGCAAAATTGTTATCACTTCACATTTGGGTGCGGCAGAGCAATCCTAATAAATACAATAGAAATGGTAAGCAGCTTTTTGCTAAATTTAGGTATGGTAAATTATACAATTTTTATTTGCCACTCACTTATATCACACTCCCAATGAGTGTACTGAATGTGTTGTTCAGCGGAGCCAGAGATTGCGAAATTTGTACTGCATTCACCCCGTTAGTGATTGGTCCCCCGTTTGCTATCAAAATCAATAAAATGGTACTAACACCAACCCTTCAACTTCTTTATTGGCATGGAGTTGAAGAACTAGTTTTAGCTCCGATGGATGTTGCCTCTCAACTCATAATTACAACCCTTTTACAATAACAACTGCCAGGCCTATATGATGTAAACTTAAAGAAATATCAGATTTTTTTTTATTAAAAACCACTCAATCTAAAAATAATATTTATCAGATAAAAACCCAACAATGCATATTATCAACATTTTCTCTCACGTGCAGTCTTATCCTATACGTAGAGATATGTAAATATTAATAACAAGATTTAAACTCAAAACACAAAATTTAGGCTATGATAAGATGTTCGAAACCACTCAACCTAAAAGTTATAACTATCAAATAAAGGCCTAACAATGCATTTCGTGTTAGGTTAATTAATTTTCTATGTGGGCTCCCACGTGTTATTAACAATTATATTAATTGATTTGGGTTATCTAATACAATGGTCATTTTGTGATATGTTGATTGAGCTCAATAAACAACTAATATAGTATGGGCTATGTAACGTATAGAAACTCATACTGGTCCAACTTGTGACTAATGGAGTTTTAGTTAGTTCAGTATATAATGTGTTCATAACTAGGATTGTAGTTTTCAAGTTAAATCAACAAAGAGAGAACTCATTGAGTGTCTTCAAAGAGATTTAACTGTGAAAAATCATAAAATCTCAAGCTCTTATCTTGATCCATTCTTTTGTGATCATCATCAACCATGGATTCAGGTATTGTTCCGCTCCTCAACTAATCTTCATGATAATTTAATATGATCTTCATGGGATTGTTATTGAGTTTTTACAATCTCTATATTATGTTTAACAATTGGTATCAGAGTCTTATATCATGATTAAATTATTAAGAAAGCACACATGTATTTTGTTTTGATGTCTATGCCTATTTGGTTGTCTAAGATTTAGATTCTTATATATATGGTTATGATTTTTCATGATTTGTTGAAGAAATTATTTGATTCTATGGTTGTTATATTGATTTGAGGTTTCGTTCTGGGTCTCGGGTCATAAATTTTGTGAAGGTATAAAATCACACAATATTATAAGATGGGGGCAAATTTTTAGTTTTTCAAAACAAAATTCAGATTTTCAAATTTTCAGATTTTCTGCTCTTGGGTATTAAAAAAAAAAATGATAGATGGAGTATTGTGAGACGATACTCCCATCTATTTTAATATTTTTTTTTACTCTTGGCGCTGCATAGTAAAAAAATAAAAAATAGCTAGGCTCGCAACCTGGCATTGTAGCGCAGGGGCCACGAAATTCGGGTGTCGCGGTGCCACACAGGCACGTCACAGCGCCAATGTTGTTGTTTAATTTTTATTTTTATTTTTGGATCTTATAAGGATTATGTGGTCTAAGTTTTGGGAGAGTTGAGTACGTTGGGACTCAATTCATGGAGTTCTAACTCAAAAAAAAAAAAAAAAAAAAAAAAAACCCATTAAAGATTAGTTGACCCTATCTCATACAATTAAAGTTTAGATAAGTTTTGGGGAGATTTAAGTCAAATTTTTTACTTAATTCAAGGGATTTCAACCCAAGGTTTGATCTATTAAGAACTAAAAATTGACTCACACTTTGTCTATTGAAAACTCTATTTGGTTCTAGAGTTGACAAAGTGTTTTGACTGCCCAGGTGCAAAAGAAAATTAAGGTTTTATTTCTTGGGCATTTGGTTCTTTTCTTTGCACAACTTGTCTAATATTTAAAAATATTTGAGTTGAAACAACATGTTGCCAAAGTGACCTTTGTTGTGTAAATTCATTTACTTTAGAATATTTAAGATATGTGTGTTTATAGCTCATGCGAATAATGATCAGCCCAAAGAAAAATTGTTACTTAGCAGTGCTATAAACACACATGTGGTGATAAATATGTAACGATTATCAAATTTCCACGTGAACAATAAGTCGGTCCAAAGAAAGACTTATTGTTTGACAAGATTTATCGTTAATATTTGATCACTACAAGAAGAGTACCACTTAAAGCTAATATTTTTGTCCAAAGACTAGATAGTAATGTTGTTCCAGGTATCTTATGATGGAAGCCCACCTTATTTGTCTATTTTACTATTTGGTTATGTCATGCTAGTATATATATCATGTTATTTGTATGCTTAATTTATGACTTGACATGTTTTAATGTGACTTGTTATTTTTTGTTTTGTTTTCAATTCAGTTTCTACTTAACATTTATCTGCCAACGTAAGGTCCATTCATGTGTTTAATGGCACAAACTTCAAGACCTAGAAAGAGAACGTCATGATAGTGCTGGGTTGTATGAATCTTGACTTGACATTTTGAAAGGATCCTCCTGCTGTCCTTACTGTTGAAAGTACTTATGAGCATAAGGCATTCAGTGAGAAGTGGGAGAAGTCCAATCAAATAAGTATTATGATTATGAAGTGTTCCGTTCCCAAAATTATGAGGGGCTCTTTGCCAAAAGAGGAGGATGCTAAGGCGTTCTTTGCCGCTCTTCAGAAGTTGTATCTCAAAAAGGTTAGATGATTACTACATTGGAAAAACTCGTCTCAATGAAGTATAGCGACAAAGGGAACATTCGGGAGTACATTATGCAAATGTCTCACCTTGCAGACAAACTCAGAAAACTAAAGCTAAAGATGTCGGAACACATGCAAGTACCCTTGGTCCTAATTTTGCTTCCTGCACAATATGGGAACCTTAAGACCATATACAACACCCAAAAGGACAAATGGGGTCTTAGTTAGCTCATTTCATTTTGTGTGCAAGAAGAAGAAAATATCAAAGGTGAAAGAACTGAAAGAGGACTCAAAATAAAGAAGTTGTAAGTGTTCCACCTAATAAGGTGCAGAAGAAGCGAGATAATTCCTCTTGTTTCTTTTGCAACAAAGGTGGACATATGAAGAAAGATTGCGATAAGTACAAGGCTTGGCGTGTAAGGAAAGGTAAACTTCTTAAATTTGTCTGTTCTGAAGTTAATTTAGTCTCCACACCCAAACATACTTGGTGGGTGGATATGGGTGCCACTACTCACATAAGTGTATCTACGGAGGGTTGCCCGAGGAGTCGAAAGCCAAGTGATGGTGAAAGATACATCTATGTGGGCAACGACAAAGCTAGAAGTAGAGGCCATAGGCTTATTTAGATTACATTTGGAAACTAGTTTATTTTTTGATTTGGACGAGATACTCGTTGTACCGTCATTTAGATAGAATTTAGTTTCAATTTTTATTTTGGACAAATCCGATTATTCTTGTTCATTTGGAAACAATAAATTTAGTCTTTTTAAAGATTCCAAAATTATTGTCACTAGTTTTTTGAATGATAATCTTTATAAATTGGATACCATTGCCTCTAATTATGAATCCTTGCATATTGAAAAACGTGGTACAAAACGCAAGTTAACAGAGAACACTTCCATGTTATGGCACAAACGATTAGGACACATCTCTAAACAGATAATATAACGACTTCTGTCAGAAGGAATTCTTGGCCCACTTGACTTAACAGATTTTACAGTCTGTGTTGAGTGTATTAAGGGCAAACAGACAAATACGCGTAAATTAGGTGCCAATAGGAGTTCTGGAGTCTTAGAACTGATATATACTGATATATGTGGTCCATTCCCTACGACTAATTAGAATGGACAACAATATTTTATCACATTCATAGACGATTACTCTCGCTATGGGTACCTATATTTAATTAATAAGAAGTCACAATCTCTGGACGTATTTAAAACTTTCAAAGCCGAAGTTGAAAATCAACTCAACAAGAAAATTAAGGCTGTCAAATCTGATCATGGTAGTGAATACTACGATAGGTATGATGGATCAGGTGAAAAACATTCAGGGCCCTTTGCTCAGTACCTAGAGGAATGTGGAATCGTTCCACATTACACAATGTCGGGGAAACCAAGCATGAATGGTGTTGCTGAGCGACGAAAATGACACTTAAAGGGCATGGTAAGAAGTATGATTAGTCATTTTTCTTTACCTAAACCACTTTGGGGAGACGCGCTTAAGATTGCAGTTTACATGCTCAACAAAGTTCTCAACAAATCAGTAGCTAAAACCCCATATGAGTTATGGACAGGCAAGAAACCTAGCATTAGGCACTTGCATGTCCGGGGATGTCCAACTGAGGCTAGGCCTTAAGGGCCACATGAAAATAAACTGGACTCAAGAAATGTTAGCTACAATTTTGTTGGATACGCTGAGCGGTCTAGAGGTTTCAAATTTTATGACCCCTCTACACGGTTCTTCTTCGAGACGAGGAATGCAAGATTCCTTGAGGATGTTGAGTTTGGGGGGGGGGGAGAAGATAAAGTGAGGAATACTGTCTTTGAGAATGGATTCATTTCTCT
The DNA here is from genome assembly GCA_035771175.1 of Paratinospora sagittata. Taxonomy (NCBI): domain Eukaryota; kingdom Viridiplantae; phylum Streptophyta; class Magnoliopsida; order Ranunculales; family Menispermaceae; genus Paratinospora; species Paratinospora sagittata. Next base: position 35,184,395 of record CM069594.1, read on the forward strand.
TCCTATAGTTGCTATTAAAAATGATCAAGTTCTTATACCTGATATTAATCAAGAAGCAAATCAGAAATTACAAGACAATATTCAGCAACTCCCTGTCCAAAATGAGGAAGTTGCTCCTGAAGAGCAAACACAACAACCTCAAGAAATAGTGTCATTAAGGAGATCTACTAGGGAGAGGAGGAACGCAATTTTCTGATGATTATGTTGTTTATCTTCAAGAACATGAGTTTGATATAGGAGTGGAAAACCAATCAATCTCACTCAAGCCAAACAAAGTTCCAAATCTCAACAGTGGATCGATGTCATGAAGTATGAAATGAAATCCATGAAAGACAACGATGTTTGGGATCTCGTCGAATTGCCTGAGGAAAGAAACTCATTGGTTGCAAATGGATATTTAAGACCAAGAGGGATTCAAAAGGTAATGTCGAGAGATATAAAGTTCGTCTTGTTGCCAAGGGTTTTACTCAAAAGGAAGGCATCGATTATAAAGAGATTTTTTCTCTAGTATCTTCGATAGACTCATTCAGGACTATTATGACACTAGTAGCTCATTATGATCTGCAGTTACATCAGATTGATGTAAAGATTGCGTTTCTCAATAGAGAGATTGAGGAAACAATTTATATGGTGCAACCATAGACTTTGTGTCTCCTGTTACAAAGTTCTCTCGTTTGCAAGCTTAAGAAATCCATCTACGGTCTCAAACAAGCTTCCCGTCAATGGTACCATAAGTTTTATCAGGTTATTTCCTCGTCTGGCTTTGAGGAAAATTCTGTTGATAGTTGCATTTATCACAAATTCAGTGGGAGCAAGTATATCTTCCTGGTTTTATATGTCGATGACAGATTATAGGCTTGCAACGATATAGGCTTACTGCACGAAACCAAGAAATTTCTATCAAAACATTTTGAGATGAAAGATATTAGGGATGCCTCTTTTGTATTAGGATTTCAGATACATTGAGATCGTTCTCGGGGTATTCTCGAATTATCACAAAAATGCTATATTGATAAGGTGCTTGAAAGTTTTGACATGATAAGTTGTGCCCTAGGAAATACACTCATTGCTAAGGGTGATAAATTTAGCCTCAGTCAATGCCCCAAGAATGAAATTGAATCTAAGGAAATGCAGATGATTCCTTATGCATCTGCAGTAGGGAGTCTTATGTATGCTCAAGTATGTACGCGTCAGGATACAAAGTTCATAATTAGGCAAATATCTTAGTAACCCTGGTATGGATCATTGGATAGCAACAAAGAGGGTTATGACGGTTTTATAGAGAACAAAAGTCACATGCTCACATATAGGAGATCAGATCGTTTGGAGATCGTGGGGTATTTCGACTCCGATTTTGTTGGATGCCTAGATACTAAGAGATCCACTTCTGGCTATGTTTAACTGCTTTAAGGAGGAGCTATTTCTTGGAAGAGTGTCAAACAAACACTCACAGCTTCTTTTACTATGGAGGCAGAGTTTATAGCATGTCATGAGGCATCAAATCAGGAGATATGCTTGCAAAATTTTATTACTGGGTTGCGAATTGTAGATGGTATTGAAAGGCCATTGAAGATATTTTGTGATAATAGAGTCGTCATCCTATATTTCAATAACAACAGAAGCTCTTCGAAATCTAAGCACATAGACATCAAGTTTTTGGTTGTTAAAGAGAGTTCAGAGTAACCAGATGTCTATAGTACATATAGGAATGAACTCCATGTTAGCGGATCCACTAACCAAGGGTTTTGTGTTTCATGAGCATATTGCTCATATAGGTGTTGTACCTTTTCATGATGTGCAAGATTAGTGGGAGTTTACTTTTGAATGTTATTATGTAATAGACTTCTTTTTTGTTATTTTATATCAATAAAATAAATGTTTTTATTTATACTTTGAATTTAATTATTATCTTTCTATTGCGGTTTTGCATTAAAGTTGCAGTTTGACATAAAGAGAAAGACTAAGGTTGATTCGGTGGAATAATTAGTAGAACCAGTTGAAAATAGTCATGTAAGATCACATTTCATGTGATTTTCATGCTACACATCCATACTTCATCTATGCTATTGAATGTATTGATATGGTGATCATTGTTGGGTCTAGTTGCCGAATTTTAAGTGCAGCGATGATTACTTTGGTTCCATGTTAATATATTTGGTGGACTAGATTGTTTTCTAAAGGGTTGTTTTATGAGATAGCAAGTTAAAGTGCGCATTAAAATTTTATTATATAATTGTTTCCAGACAACATATGTGGCCCTGAGAGATTGTTAGGTTAATTAAATTTCTATGTGGGCTCACACATGTTATTAACACTTATATTAATTGATTTGGGTTATCTAATATAGTGAGTCATTTTGTGATATATTGATTGGGCTCAATAAACAACTAATATCGTATGAGCTATGTAATGTGTAGAAACTCATACTGGCCCAACTTGTGACTGATGGGGTTTCAGTTAGTTCAGTATATAATGTGTTAATAACTAGGGTTGTAGTTTCTAAGTTAAATCAACATCATATGTTCTTTTCCTTTAATCCATTATAGAGAGAGAATCCATTGAGGGTGTGTTTGGTGGTTAAGAAAATTTTCTCGAAAAAATGTACTTGAGAAAATTTTCTTATGGTTGTTTGGTTGGACATGAGAAATTTTTGTCATAGTTGGTTATTAGTTACTTATTCAGTTATATAGAACTTATCCAAATTAGATTTTTTTTTCTCACCCCTCTAGCCGATAAAATTATGGTGAGAAAATGGTGAGCCCGAGAAAACTTTTTAAAACTTTTTTCTCACCTTTTTTGCGAACCAAACATGGAAAAATAATTTTTTTTCAAAAAAATCGCTATTTTCTCACCTATTAAACATACCCTTGAGTGTCTTAAAGGAGATTTAATTATGAAAAACTATAAAATCTCAAGCTCTTATTTTAATCCATTCTTTTGAAATAATTATCAACCATGAATTCAAATATTGTTTCGCTCCTCAACTAATTTTTCTGATAATTTAATATATTTTTTATGAAATTATTATTAAGTTGTTATATTCTGTATATTATGTTTAACATTTCAAGCTATCTTCGACACTTCCAACATTTTTAATAAGCTAAAGTTTTTGTTTTTTTTGGTTGGTTGTAAAAAGCAGCCAAAGATTTTATCTCTGTTTGATTCTACGTCTGCAGCAACCTCTAACTTATTAATGCACACAAGAAAAGCGTGCAAATTCACGACTCACGAGGGTTGTAACGTGGGATCATCTTTCAGTAGCCACAAGCTCACGATATCCAATCGAGTGGACGGCCGACGATGCCAACGCTATTGCACTCATCGACGCGGCACTTTCCCGTTACTTGCTCGTCATTTTCCAAACGCGGTATCTCTCTTTACCGTATTTCTACAACTATAGCTAGTTCATCTTCAACACAGTAAATTACTCGCAAATAAGAAGCCCTTTTGAACGTGTTCTTTGAAATTTTAGGATATTCGTGCTCGACGAAATTGCTTCCAAGAAATAGATTACATAACATCTCAGGTAACTCAAAAGGAAAAGTGGTGGTGGCGGCTTTTGATGAAAGAAAGGATGTTAAAGCCGCTGATTTTCAAGTTAGTGGAAAGCTTTATTACCTTGGTATGGATTTCGGCACATCTGGAGCTCGATATGCTCTTATCGACAAGCAAAAGAAGATTCATGCTGAGGGCAAGAGGGAGTATCCGCAACTTATGGTAAGATTTTGTTCATCTTGAACTTAATCATCTTTGTTGAAGAGCATTGTTTGCATGATTTGCAGAATCTGAATTGAGGGTGTTACAATGTTAATTCAGGTTTTTTTTTCTAAATGTGAATTAAGAGGATGTTGAATTTATTTTTTAAATTTTAGTAATTTAGTTGTGTTAAGAGTTGGTTATGTTGGGAATATTTAGATGCGTAGTTAGATTGAGATTTTAGGTTTGATTTAATATAGAAGGCCTTATTTAATTTAATTTAATTTAATTAAGAGATTATTGAATAGAGACTTTTTGTTCCTTTTTAACCTATCAGTTTTGTGGAACCTAAAATTAAGAGATTTTTGTTTCTTGTTTAGTGTTTTTGAATTGCATTGTACCTCAGTAGCGTTCCCTTTTAGATAAATTTTAAGGCTTGTACTTTCCTTGCCTAGACAGAGTGGAAATGCAGTGGATTGGGCTAGTTCTTGGAAAATGACCCTTTTCTTGCTACTTGAAGATGTTCCAGTTGGTTTGCGCCAATTCGTTTCTTCCATATCTATTGATGGTACTTCTGCAACAACCATTATAGTTGACAGGTGAGAATGCCTAATGGTGATTCTTCTCATTTTCTCCTTCTTTCTCCCTTCTTATATTTTTTACCTGAATTCATTAATTAGCATTCAATTTGGTGACCACAGCAATACAGGGGAGCCTTTATGCAGACCTTTTCTGTACAATGAAAGCTGCCCTGATGCTTTGCCACTAGTTAAGTCCATTGCTCCGGCAAATCATACTGTTTGCTCTGGCTCATCTACCCTTTGCAAGCTTGTTTATTGGTGGAATTCCCATGATTTGAATAAAGAATCTGCCGCCTTGATGCACCAAGCAGATTGGTTATTGTGGCTTCTTCATGGGAAGCTTGGAGTCTCAGATTACAACAATGCTTTGAAGGTATTGTTTGCTTTTGCTTCTTTGCATTTAAAACTTCCTCATGGCCACCCATTCTTTATTTTGTCTTCAGCAAAGGATGCTGTATAACATTCTGGGTGTTTATTACAGGTTGGATATGATCCTGAGGTTGATTCTTATCCCAGTTGGCTGGTTTCTCAGCCTTATTCATATATCTTACCTACTGTTAAAGCTCCTGGATCATCAGTTGGCTCCATAAAAGAAGATGTTAGAATACAATTTGGTATGCTTCAGTTCTATCTTGAATCCACTGGGATATATAGCTGATTATGATATTGTTTGCTTTTGCATCTATATCTGATTCAGACAACTCGATCAATCTGATGTGAACAAAATAGCTATTAGATTAAAACACTAAAACAGATAGGATGGACCATTCTTATCAAAATGTAGTGACTCTTGCGATTGTGTTCTGAATAATCAAAGGTCAAGGAATTTGATATCCAAGATTGAACGTCTAGATGGCACTGTCATTGAGAATGAGGAAGGTGTGGTTGAGGAAATTGTTCATTTCTTCAAAAACCTCTACACGGCTCAAGCAAAAGACACATGGGGCATTGAGGGTATTGATTGGAGACCTATCGATTCTTATGCAAGTTGCTTCCTTGAGAGGCCTTTTGAAGAGGATGAAATTCGGAACGTAATCTTTTCTTGTGAAGGGAATAAGGCTCTGGGGCCTGATGGCTTCTCTATGTTATTTTACGAAAAAAGCTTGGCTTGTTTTGAAAGATGATATTATGAAAGTGATGGAGGAGTTTCATGTGAAAGGAAATATCAATAAAAAGACCAATGAAACATATATTTGTCTCGTTCCGAAGAAGTTTAATTCAGCAAAAGTTACTGACTACCGGCCTATAAGTTTGGTTACAAGCTTATACAAAATAATTGCCAAGGCTTCGGCATGTTCTTCATACGACCATTAGCGTGTCTCAGTCCGCCTTCATCCAAGATAGACACATCCTTGATGCGGTGGAAGAATACCGTTGTTTGAAGAAACCTGGCGTGGTTTTCAAAGCAGACTTTGCTAAAGCTTATGATACAATTGATTGGGCTTTCCTTGATCATGTTATGTTTAACAAGGGCATGGGGGCGAAATGGAGAAGTTGGATTCATGGGTGCATCAGTTCGGTGAATTATTCTGTTATAATTAATGGTAGGCCGAGGGACAAGTTTGATGCCAGTAGAGGCCTTTGCCAAGGAGATCCTTTGTCTCCATTCCTATTTACATTAGTAGCAGATGCTTTGGGAAGCCTTGTCCAAAAGGCATGCCAATGCGATTTGGTCCGAGGTCTTTCCATCGGGAAAGATAAAGTGGGGGTCTCTCATCTTCAATATGCAGATGGCACTCTCTTCCTTCTTCAGGGGTCTGAGCCGAATGTCTTGCATTTGATGAAGGTTATTCATTGTTTTTGCAAGTTATCTGGAATGAGAATCAACATGGCCAAAAGCCAAATTGTGGGTATCAACATGGATCCTATAGTTTTGGCAGTTCTTGCAAGGAAAATTGGATGTGATGTTGATGTTTGGTCAATGTCCTATCTAGGACTCCCCCTGGGAGGTAACCCACCCATTAAAGGAGAATTTTTGGAATCCTGTAGTGTCCAAGGTTGAAAAGAGGTTTTGTGGGTGGAGGGGTAGTTTTTTATCAAGAGGTGGGAGACTTGTGCTTGTTAAGTCGGTGCTCATGGCTTTGCCAAATTACTATATGTCTATCTTCAAGATGTCGGTTGTAGTGATTACCAAAATTGAGAAATTGATGCGGTCTTTTTTTTGGAAAGGTGGGGATGGTGGAAATGGTTTTCATTTGGTTAGTTGGAAGAATGTCCAAAAATCACAGGCACTTGGTGGTCTTGGTTTTGACAACCTGAAGAACAAGAATACAGGCCTTGGAGCAAAATGGCTATGGCGGTTTATGAATGAAAACGAAGCGTTATGGATCTAGGTCATTAGAAGCAAATGTGGAAGATCTTTGTCCGGGAGGGAATCTGGTAGTGCATCTCACGTTACCCATAGGAATCTGTGGAAGTTCATATCCAGCCTTTACCCCATTTTCTTACCCTATATCACCCCCAAAGTTGGGAATGGCCAATTGATTCGCTTTTGGGAAGATAATTGGTGTGGTGATCCCCCCCTTGGCCATTCTTTCCCTTCTCTCTTCCGACTTTCTAATTGTCCTAATGCCCCCATTTGCCACTTCCTTGCTTCCCTTCCCTCTTCCCACCTTGAACAACCCTCATGGAACTTCCACTTCCCAAGAAACCTTACATCAAGGGAAGAGTCTGAAATTTGCTCCCTTCTGTCCACTATTGACCATGTACGCATCTTCCCCTCCTCAAGTGATTCATTCCTTTGGTCCCTTAACAATTCAGGCTCCTACACATGTCAATCTCTCTTTCAATTTCTCAATGACTTCAACTGTACCCCAAACCCTTCCTATTGTAACCACATTTGGAAAGCTCCAATTCCAAAAAGAATTTGAGTGTTTGGTTGGCTTGTGGCTCTCAACAGGATATGCACTCAAGACTTGCTCCAGAAACGGCTGCCGCATGTTTGTCTTTCTCCGCACTGCTGTGTGTTGTGTTATCAAGGCCCAGAGACAGTCGATCATTTGTTTTTCAACTGCCCATTCTCCTTGTAGGTTTGGTTTGGATGGGAAAGGATGCTGCTCAGGAAGTTCTCAACACCTCTCTCTTGCGAAAACTGTGTTAGGTTCAATCATGTTATTGGAGAAAAGTTGGATGCGTTGTGTCTATGGCTGTTTTATGGTCAATTTGGTGTGAACGCAACAACAGGATATTCAGGAGTGTTGTAAGTGAAGCTGTTCAGGTAGGAGAGTCTTCTAAAATCACAGCTGCAACTTGGATTTCTTCTTCTAAGTTAGGAGCAGGGTCCTCCTTTGCAGATTGGTTTAGAAGCTGGGATGCTCGTGTAATTTATTTGGTTCGTTGTTGCTTTTGTTTGGGGTTTGGTGTTTTTTTTTTAACTTTGTTGGGTGGTCGTTGCTCATACTGTATGTTGATGAGTGAGTATTCCTTATGCTCAATGTTTTACTTCCCTCATATTAATATATAATCATTTTGTCTCTTCTAAAAAAAAACTAGAAACTTCAAGCTTTTAGTTTGAGGTTTATAATTGACCTGATTATATATGTTACATCTTCAAATTATCCCACTTTGGAGGTTTCTTTCTTATGTTTAAAATGTCATGTTCTCATAGGAAATCATATTGGCAGGTTTTCCAAAAGACTGTACTGTTTGCACAGGAACAACAGATAGTATTGCTGCTTTTCTTGCGGCACAGGCTACACAACCTGGGAAATCGGTGAGTTCTCATCTGAATTTATTCATCCTTTTTTATGCAGGAAAGCTATAATATGCTCATTAAAAAAAAATAAGTTTTGAGTTAATGGAATTGCTTAACTACTTGACACCGATGCCCCTGTTTGGTTGTCTGCCTATTCAATGGTCTCAATTGGGCTTGCCTACCGGGCCCGACTAAATCATGAAACACGAATCTATCTTCTTCTTTTCATGAAAAAAGATAACCAAGCATCCAAAAAGAAATATATGGATCAGGTGATCAGTAGTACCTTCCAATCTGGTGATAGTTATTTGATCCTTTTGCATGGAGTAATCACTTGCATATGCTTAACATTTGCTAGAATGGTCTGCTTCAATTCAATGTTGATTTAGTATTACCAACAGCCCGTTGGTCCAATGGTTCGAGCGCTAGGTTTATTTCACGGAGGCCAGAGTTCGAGTCGGGATGTCGGTCAGGCGACTACCAGATGCACTCGTTTATCTAATTGGGGCAGTTTGCTGCGGTGTCTGACTGTGGGCCTGGTTTGAGGGGCCGCTAGATGTGGGTCGGGTTGTTGGGTGAGTATAGTCAGTGGATTTTCCACGGGGAGGGGTGGGGCCTAATACTTGTTTCTCTTCAAAAAAATATGTTGATTTAGTATTTTCAAAATTTCTTCTCGTATTTTGAGCTTACATTGGGCATAATTAGGTAACATCTTTGGGTTCAACACTTGCTATTAAACTTCTCAGCACTAGTCGGGTTGAGGATGCTCGATACGGGGTATATAGTCATCGGCTTGATGATAAATGGCTTGTCGGAGGGGCCTCAAACACTGGAGGAGCTGTTCTCAGACAGATTTTCACTGATGAGCAATTAAAGGAACTAAGTGAACAAATAAATCCTTTGGAATCTTCTCCTCTTGATTATTATCCTCTCCCAGCAGTTGGTGAAAGATTTCCTGTAGCAGACCCAAAAATGGAACCCAGGTATTTAACACATTGGCATCTAAGTTTCCAAATACATGAAATTTATATAGTAATAGGCATCCCTATGTATGATATGCGCCCATTATGCTTACAAGATATATTTGTGGATTCCATCTTTAACATAAGGAAGCATTTGAACTGGGAATTTTCTTGTGATTTTAAAAATAACTAATTAGCATGGTCTCATTCAACCATTTTTGTTACTCTCTGATAAGCTAAACTTTGTTGAATAGGAGATTTTTTTTTTTTTTTTTTTCTCATTCTTTGGTTTTTAAACCTTGCACATTGGTGGTGATGATGCACGCCTTTCCAAATATGTTGATTTTGAGTAACATTGAATGGTTAGATTCACATGAATGTATTAAACTTTAAATTTCTTGGCCATTAAATCATGACCTCTCCAGATGTTTAATTTTCTTTTGTCTACACTAATTGTTGATCGAATCTAGTGGTGAATAATGTGTACCGTGCAGGCTTCATCCTCGCCCAGATAATGACGTCGTTTACTTGCACGGCATTCTAGAGTCAATTGCGCGTATTGAGGTATATATATTTCCACTGCCCTTAAGATCATACTAGTTTCATCCAAGAGATCTAAAAATTACTAGCTGTGATATGTTCATACATCTTCTATTCAAATACTAGCATCTTTAGTTGCTATGTTTTATTTAATCTTTTTCCATTGGTTGGCTTAGTTAACCTTGATTTTACAGCAGATGCAGATAAGAATAACTAGCTACTTGCATGTGATTCAGGCAAAAGCATACTGGCTGCTGAAGGACCTTGGAGCAACTGAAGTGTACGAAGTTTATACTGCTGGAGGGGGCGCTAAGAATGAGAAGTGGATAAAGATAAGGGAAATGGTGCTTGGTTTGCCTGTATGTAAGTAGAGCCACTCAAACCGAGGCAGCATTTGGAGCTGCTCTACTAGCACTGAAGGGTGCTGAAAAGGGTTTTTAAGTTATTGGAGTGTACCAACGTACTGTATCAAGGACTAATTCCATTAGCTAGTTCAGAGTGATTGACCATTCCACTCCCTCCTCTAACAAGGAGTTCTAGTTCCATACCCAATGGATCAGGACTATAAAAAGAAATAGGTTATTCTTTAAGCATTTTTCAACCACAAAATACCACGGAATCAGGTAGTAACCATGCAAGCCAAATATCCATGAAAGAGTTGCACAACGCAACGAATACACAAAAGTACAACGCTAATAACCACCACATCCAGCCATCTGATACACAGCAGAAACATTGACACACGTAACCAGCAATGGCAAATTACAGTTTGCCACGTCATTAAGAGGTCGACCCTACCACCTGCTCACGACCAATACACAAGGGTCAAAGAGTTTCAGGTGGTAAAGTCCACCCCTTATTATACGACACCCTACTCACCACCACATACTTAACCTTCTACGACTACCCAACTAAGGACGAAGGCACAACCATAGCCTTAGTAATAACAGTTAAACCCACACTATATATAATCATCATCTCCACCACCACCCACTAAGAAACATCAAATCAAAGATACGGAGATGACCGGGTATCATTTGTACAGGTCGATTTCTCGACTCCTTTTAGGTAGAAGTAGGAAACGAAGCAAGGCGTCTTCCTACCACTTTCGCTTGAAGGACCGATTTGACCGATCCGTCCCGGGGTGGATCAAAGCACGCTGGTAGAAACTCATCAGACTCGCACGCAAACAAGGACTTCTGAAAATGCTTCACCAACGCCTCCTGTCCCTGCCATCCCATTATATATTATCACTGAAAAGCTTTAATTTTACTGATTAACAGACATCTTTTTGAAGAAAATGACAATCTACTTGCGAAAAATATCTATTTCTTGCATTAAAATATGAATTTCATGCATTATGTAATTCATAATCCAATGACCATAATAGCACAAGTAATAGTAGATTAGTTAGAATAACAATTCCTATTGTACCAAAAAAAAACAAAAAAACGATTAAGCTATACCTTTTGTTTCGTTGGGATAAAAAAAAAAATAAAAAAATTACTAACTACTTTTACCCAATACACACAACGAAATTGCTTTTGGCACTCGCTCATCATGTTAGTACAAACAATCCACACTCAAAATGCCAAGAATTGTATAACCTTCCTGTTAAGTACTGAAAGTTCTAAGCGTTCCAATAACCCAGTTATGGTATCTATGAAATGTTTATGATTTCGTCTACTGCTTCATATAAACTGGACTTTTTTATTTATTTATTTGAAAACACTTAAGAGGAGTTCATGCCATTTCTCTGTTCATTGAAAGCTGACAATGGTTTTGAAGCTACTTGTACGTAGGTTACAAAAGTTTCTTCTTTAATTAGTAGTATAACTTTCAAAAGAGCAACCACTTTCAGAGTGGTACTACGAAATGTCGTACAGTGATGCAACACCATAGCACAAGTTCGAAGACAACCAATCAATTGTAAACAACGTGCCACTCACTCCTACATGATAAAATAATCTCAAAGGAGCAACAACAGAGGTAGCCATCTTCAAAGTACACAAATCCAACTTTACCCCTCCAAAAAAATACATAAAGAATACTTACATGCAAGTGCACTTTTAACCAACTATAAAGCATTTAAAATAATAATAATCAAACCGTGGTTTGATGAACATGTAAGATCATGCCAAAGAATATACTAATTAACTTTCAAACTTGATAAAAATAAATAAAAAATTCAAACTTCATATAGTCTTGGAAAAGATCCTATGGTATGTTACTGTAAGTCCCGAGAAGGAGCCAACGATCACTCCAATTTATATATATAAATTACATCTATACTATTATAGAGAGCATATATACATGGGTAGTTCACGGTGAAACCCTATTTTTTTGTCCACAAACGTCCATTAAACGCTTCAAACAAGTTTTTATTTAAAAAAGAAATATGCTGAAGGGGCAACGAAAAATATACATCCAACGTATATACCACCATTAAATTACCTTGAATTATATATCAACACATTATTCAAAACAATCAAATGTTACACTGCATGTATATATTGAATGTTAATGTAACATTAATATTTAATAAAATTACTTGCACCTACATTTTAGACTCAAATAATTTGGATGGGTTCCTATTCCATCCTTCCAACTTCTTTTAAAGTTACCTACCCTCACCTTTCCACAAAAAAATATTTACTCCAATTATTTCACAAAAAAATAGTGTTGCACGTGACCAAACATGACAACACCACAATGTAAATTATTAATGTATGCTAAAACCCCTATCAAGATGAACAGCTACATTAAAAACAATTCATTAACTTGGAAAGAAACCAAGTTCTTCTACAAATATAGAAGTAAACAATACCATTAAAAATACACACGCACACCAAGCAATTCCTTGTCCCCTTCCACTAAAATAAAATGCTCTAAACTAAATGCTAAGAGTTAAAAATGAAATCAAGACTAACTAGCTTAAAGAGCAAAAATATGGTAAAACGACAAGTTGCTTAAGTTTAAGCAGTCAAATTACACTTGTAAACATCATTTAATCTCCATGATGGGAACACCTTATCTCAAATTCTGATAAACATTTGGCACGCCAACATGCACTCTAATATTTATTAAATATGTATCTTGGCTAGTTGTGCAAACCTCAATCTTCAAGAATAGTGTGTGATTTTAATATACATATATCAAAACAAGATTATCAAACAACTGCATCAAAAGCCACAAGAAGTACAACCAAGAGAATCCAGATTGACATATACCACCCAACAATGCAAATTTACAAGGGATATACAGTATGTTGGTCTCTCGGTCTCTCAAGTGGATAAGCCAGTTCAATGCTGTTGGAATTCTTGTAATGAGTTCTTAAAATCACTTAAGCATGTCAGATATATATATTTATATATATTAAATTATCTACTAATATGTAATTAGTTCTTGGAATACAAGTCTATTGGTTCTCAGGTAAGATTGTCCATACAATTATGTTCAATTCAATGTATCCCTAACAAACAGAAAACAAATTGCTAAAGAAGATTAAAGAACTCAGCGATTATGGAACTATATATGAATTGCAACGAATTTTAGGAATACGCACAAAGTTACATACATCCAAATATAGAGACAAATTCTTTAGAGTGGAACCACAATTACCTGTATCCTAGCGTAAGTAATCTCACATATCTTCTTGGAATTAAGAACGTTCCATTTCTGCTGGTGGAGAGAGAGGAACATCTTCCACACTGCGCTAGAATTGGTGAAATTAACAAAAGCGTAACCCTTGTTGCACTTGCTTCTGCACATGTTCATGAACCCAAAACAATACTAATTGATTAAACATAAAGAAACTATAAATGCAGAAACAGCTCTCATAGACATCTACCCAGTTAATTAAAACAAATAAAGATGTAAATAAATACAGTAATTAATACCCAAAATCAATGGGAAGGTAAACAAAATCATATGCCGAAATATAATTCTCGTCCATCACACCAGACTTCTCCGTTATCTGCACCCTCTCGTTTTCCTTCAAACAATGCTTGTCCAGTAAATCTAACATCATCTCCCGACTGAAACACACCATAGTAAAATTGAATTAAAAAAAAAACAAAAACAAAAAAAACTTAGCAAACCCGAATGACAACCGCAGCCAAAAAAACAAAACCCTAAAATGATGAAAGTCTCTTCCCATGCAGGAAGATCAGACAAACCCAGTAAATTTACCATATAATAAAACCTAAAAAGTTAGTGACAAATTAATTTTCAGAATAAAAAGGCAACACCAAGAGATCACTGAAGAGGAAACCATCCATCAGGTATATATATATATATATATATATATATAGAGAGAGAGAGAGAGAGAGATCATACGTGAATTTGTTTGGTATATTTCTTATCATAACAGTGGTGTAACTTCCATCACGTTGAACAGGCTCGCTTTCAGCCCTAATCTTACGCTCAAACAGCTTCTGAGCCTTCAAAACCTTAGCTTTCCAAATCACTTTCTCTCTATTACACGTATTCGCCTCTCGCCTTCCACATGAAAAACGACTCTTAATCACACCCTTTCTACTATCCACTCTAGACGAAACCACCTTCATGCTCACAACTTCCTTATCAACCACAGCGTCCTCATTAACGTAAGGCAGCGGTGCCGCTACTACTTGTGGCCTAAACTGCCACTCCGGCGAGCCCACACACAGCCGCTCAGAATTGCAGTACATAGAAACCGAACCTTGGCTCGGTTGAACAACTGGGTAGCTAGAAAGACATGATGAAGAGTAGAAATTATAACAAGGTTGTTGGTATGGGTAGAACAAGAAAGATTGGTTGTAGTAGTTGTTGTAAGGGGAAGTATTATAAACGAAAGGCACGAATTCTGGTGCTTCTGCGCTTAGAGAAGCCATGAAAGACAGCTTGGAGCAAACGGGCACTAGAAGTTATTGAAGAACAAGAGATCAAAAACTAAAGGTAATACGGTTGGGCTTGCTATTATAAGTGTCTGATCAGAATAACAGTAAAGATGAACAAGAAGGAGAGACGGTGAAAGGAAAATCTCATCATTAGATTACGCAGTGGGAAATTAATGCAAGGGATTTTGTGGCAACTTAGAACACGCGATTTTGTCAGACTTCGACGGCATGATGTTCCCCGGTTCACTTATTAGACAAGAACTTCACTGCAGTCAGTGTATAACAATTTCTGATTCCGTGCATCGCGTGTGTACATACGGATGATATTAGACGGTGGAGAGTGAAGGACCAGGAAGGTATGATATTGGTGTGATCGAGTGGCCCTACTTGCGAGTGTTCCACATGTCAGTTTAAGTGTTTTGAATCTCCGTCTCTTTAACTTGACTTTTCGTGTCTCGGGCATAAAATTGACACGTCATTTGCATCGGGAAGACAGAAATGGAGAGGGGCTTTTGGCGGTCGGTTCTACAAAGCGTAATCATGGCCGTTGAATAGAGGGATTTGGCTATTTTGACGGTGAAGATGAGAGGGTGAACAGTGAGGTTCTATAATTGGATCATTTATGTTAAACCATGCGGCTACGGTGCGGGTGAGATGGACTAAATTGGTACGGCAGCTGTTTAAGGGGTGACCGTACGTGTCAGTCACATTCGGATCTTTGGATGAATCTATAGATGATTCCGCAGGTCTACCTCCTTTCCGTCTCGCCTTATTTATTTATTTATTTATAAATTAAATAAATATATTTACTGGGTATATGTACAAGTACCCGTCCTATAATGTTCTATAATTTATTTATTTTACCAATTTTATGTTTATGATAAATCCCCAAAACAACTTGGATTTGGATATAGATTTAGGTTTATCTTTTGTAGGTCCTTTTAGCGAAGGCCTATGTCGTTTGGTGTACCCTAACTTCACTAATAAGTAGCCTCATTTATCCTTTCTGAAAATTTCCATAAAACTGACGATGGATGGCGTAGAATCACCATTACTATTGTCATTTCCCAGTTCAGAAAATTTCAAACTTTTCCCAAATTTATGTCAGAGAAAATGATGTCATCAGAATTATCCTTCCTTCAATTAAATACAAGGAACCAATAACTTACAACAACAATATTCCTCAGTAAAAATATTACAAATATTATAAATTAAAACATAAAACCCCTTACCGCCAAATATTACAAATAATCTTACGACGCCTCTCGGCACGAATGTAATAAAATCACAAATACACACTAAAAAATAAAATAAAATACAGAAACAAGAGATTTAACATGAGTTAGAAAAAAAAAAATTACATCCATAAAATACACCAATACTTAATCTACTATCAATAGAGATTTATAATAGAAAGTACTCTGTAAGCATTCTCTCACAATTTTTCTCGCCTCTCAATAATCTCATTTCACATAAACCCTAATTATAATTGAGTTTATATACTAATTACATATAAGGGTATAATTGTACTTTCGTATATAAAAAATAAAATAATTATTTACGCTTTATAATATAACAATCTCCCACTTAAAAACCAAATAATTATTTTAGGCTTAACACTCCAACATTCTCCCACTTGAAGACTAAAACACCTATGAACATCTGTCTTCAATGGCTAATGAAACTGGTGCACGCAAAAGTCATGTCTTCAACCTTGAAGACCAACTGAAGCTACTACAACTCTAGTTTCTTTGTAGTAACTACTTTGGTCAACATGCCAGCTATATTCTTGCTACCTTGAATCTTCACCAGTGTCAACATTCCATCATCAAGCAATGATCTAATGAAATGGTAACGTAGTCCAATATGCTTGGTCCTAGAATGAAATGCTGAATTTTTGGCCAAGTGTATCGCACTCTAACTATCACTATGCAAGACATTCACCATTTGCTTGAATCCCAACTCTATCAACAAACCTTGCAACCAAATCAACTCCTTACTAGCTTCTGTCACAACCACGTACTCTGCTTCAGTTGTAGTTAAGGCTATAATCTTCTGCAACTAAGAAATCCAACTGATGGTTGTAATACCCAATATGAACACATATCTTGTAGTACTCCTTCTGTGATCTACCTCACCAGGAAAATCAGCATCTACAAAGCCTTGTAACTTTAACTCACCTTTACTGAATCATAAATATTTTTTTAGTAGTACCTCGTAGATATTTAAGTATTCACTTAACTGCTTCCCAATGTTGTTTGCCTGGATCTGCATAAATCAGCTCATTGCTCCCACTGAATGAGAATTATCTAGTCTCGTGCAAACCATAACATACATTAAGCTCCCAATAGCTGAAGCATATGGAACTTTAGACATGTATGTTTTCTCCTCATCCTGACCGTGAACTTTGCTCCTTGGACAATCTAAAATGATTAGAAAGAGGTGTTCTAACTGGCTTAGCATCACTCATACTAAACCTCTGGAGTACCTTATGAACATACTCTGCCTGAGATAACTGCAAAGTACCCAATTGTTTGTCCCTGCTAATCCTCATCCCAAGTATCTGTTTTGCTGCACCTAAGTTATTCATCTCAAATTCACTGGACAACTGTTTCTTCAATTTGTTGATCTCTTCAAAATCTGCACCAGCTACTAACATGTCATCAACATAAAGTAACAGGATAATGAAACTGGAACCAATTGTCTTGAAGTAACAACAACGGTCAGCATTGCATTTCAAGAAGTCATGTTTTTGCATGAAACCATCAAACTTTTTATACCACTGTCTAGGAGCCTGTTTCAAGTCATAAAGGCTTTTGGTTAACCTACAAACCATATTTTCTTTACCAGCCACTGCAAAACCTTCTAGTTGTTATATATATATATATATCATCTTCTAAATCACCATGGAAAAAAATAGTTTTCACATCCAACTGTTAAAAATGTAAATCTTTTGCTGCTACAATGCTCAAAACTGAGCGAATAGTACTCAACTTCACAACTGGAGAAAATATATGTGTAGTCAATGTCTTCCTTCTGCTGAAAGCCTTTGACCACCAACCTGGCTTTATACCTCTTGGAGCTGTCATGCTCCTCTTTAATTCGGTACACCCACGTCTTATGAAGAGCCTTCTTACCCTATGGTAACTCTGCCAACTCCCAAGTCTGGTTAGAGATAAGAGATTTCATTTCATCCTCCATCACAAGCTCCCACTGGCTAGCATCCTCAACTTGGCATGCCTAACATTCTGGTTCTCCTTCATTTGTAAGCAGCAAATGACTCAAATACTTTATGTTTGGTACATGTGGTCTGCTAGATCTCCTCAAACCAACATCAAAACCCTGTGAATAACCAAAATCATGTGCCTCGGGTTCTTTGCCTGGAACTTTATTTGGAATAACATCAGGCTCAAAGAAATTAGGTTCATGTTCAGGTTGTATCAAACTAGAAGATTGTGATGTGTCTCTGTCTTTATACATAACCTTCTCATTAAAGATGACATCTCTGTTCCTGATCATCTTTTGATTATGGTCATCCCAAAGTTTATAGCCAAATTCATCACCACCATAAGTAACAAGTGTGCATTTAAGTGATTTAGCATCAAGCTTATTCTTAGCATGGTCACCAATATGCACAAAAGAAACACAGCCAAATACTTTCAAATGAGAAAGTTTTACCTCATGTCTACTCCATACTTCCTCTGAAATTTTTAATTCCAATGGTACTGATGGTTCTCTGTTGATCAGATAAGCTGTTGTATTGACTGCCTCTGCCTAAAATTTTTTTGGCAAACCAGAGTGTGTGCGCATGCTTCTAGCCCTCTCAGTCAATGTTATGTTCATTCGTTCTGCTGTACCATTCTGTTGTGGTGTACCAGGCACAATCCTCTTGAGTTTTACCCCACTCTCATAACAAAACTTCTTAAATCTAGTGTCTTTATACTCTCCACCATTATCAGATCGCAACTTCTTAATCCTCAACCCTGTCTCATTTTCAACCTTAGCTTTCCACATCTTGAAAGCTTCAAACACATCCAATTTTTGTCTCAAGAAGTAAACCCATACCTTCCTAGAGTGATCATCAATAAAAGTCACAAAATACCGCTTCCCACCTATTGATGAAATTGAAGCTGGACCCCAAATATCTATGCGAACAAGCTCAAGCTTGGATGACTTTGGACTTCTGCCTACCTTCTTGAAACTGACCCTTTTCTATTTTTCATATGTGCAACTTTCACACAAATCAATATCCACTGATCTTAGTCCTGACAACTTCCCTTGTGAATGCATGACCTATAACCCCTTGGCACTCATGTGTCCAAGCTTCTGATGCCATAAGTTTGGATCTTCTCTACTTTTTATAACAATAATAGAACCACAATCATCAGTAGTCATGTAAAGAGATCTAGTTATCTTACCCCGGGCAGCAGTCATCACTTACTTCGACACTTTCCAACTGTCATCTGCAAAGGTGGTTGAATAACCATCACTCACCAACTGCCCAATAAAAATCAAATTTTTCTTCAAAGTAGACACATGTCTCACACTGTACAGCTTCCACACGGACCCCTTTAGCTGAATCTGCACATCGCCTTTGCCAACAACATCATATGCATGGTCATCACCAAAATATACCTATCCCAAATCACCGGAGACATAGTTCTTGAACAAACCTCTGTTGGAAGTAGCATGAAATGATGCCCTGAATCTAACACCCAAGATTTCATCTTGTTCTCCATAGAACAAATAAGGGCATCTTCTGAATTTCCTGAGCTGCAGTTTGCATTGTTCTGTTTCACACCATCTTTCTTTGGAGCCTTACATTCATATTTGAAATGTCTCATCTTTCCACAATTCTAACATTCAACATTTTTCTTGGTACCATGATGGTGTCTGGACTTATACCTGTCATTCTTTGATTTTGATCTGTCATGCCAATTTCCTTTATTCTTACTTCTATGTCTGCTCTCCATATTCAATGCTGACCCTGAACTGGATGAATCTTTACCATTCCTTCGGATCTCCTCGGTCATAATCAAGTTAGTAATATCTGAAAATCTCAATTTACTTTTCCCAAAAAAACTGCTAATGGACTAGACAGTGTTCTTCCAACTCTCTGACAACTTTTCAAAGATGGCTAATGCAAGAACTTCATCATCAAAATGAATATCCACTGAATCTAAACGATCAGTGCTCTCATTAAATAAATTTAAGTGCTCCTTAAAATTTCCATTCTCTGCCATTTTCAAAGTAAATAGTTTCTTGATCAGAAGTATCTTATATGCTGCAAAAGATTGCTCGTACATGTTAAAAAGGACGGCCATGAGAAATATTGTTGTCTTTTAATAATTCACATTAAAGACTATTTTTCGATATACGATTTCGAATCGCACCTAGTACCTTTCGATCTAGTATCTTTCATTCCTCTTCCTTGTAATTAGCAAGTTTCTCCTTCAAAAGCAAATACAAATCTTTTTAATACAAATAATCTTCCATCTGCATCTTTCAGTAATTAAAATTTAAACCATTAAATTTCTCCACTCTAATTGATCTAATTGATTTATCATCTGAACCATTGCTCCTACTTACACTGTGACCACCGAGCAAATCAAAATAACCGCAAGAATGTTTATATCGTACACCAAGATCCAATGAAGAAAGAAAATAATCCACGGTTTTCAAACTAAGGTGTTCACAATTGATTTAATAATAATTAAATCAAATACCTTTGGCACAATATTAACGCTCACAGTCAGGAGATCAAAAAATTGGTGTTGCCTTTTAGAAAAGACAATCCACTTCGGTTGATACCCACGGTCAAAGATGAAACGACCAAAAAATTTAATGGCTGAATCCAATCAACCCACCAATTCTTCAATAAAATACTCCTTTATTTTCTCTAACTGGTCTTGTTCTTCTTCGCGCCGGCAACGTGATAAAAAAAGAAAAAAAAAAAATTAATCTCTTTATTTTTCTTCTTTCCAAGCCGATTCTACCGCGTAAAACACTCGAACACACGCGGTGTGCAGTGTGACCAAAACCTTGTGATTGCTCACAGCAATCTGGAACCACGTCGTGTGTTGAATTTGCAGCCACTAAAACTGGAGCTCTGATACCAAATATTAAGAATAAATCTAATAAAATCGTAAATACACACGAAGAAAATATACAAATTTTTTAAAAAATTCCTTACGTCTACAGAATACACCAACACTCAATTCATTACCAATAAAAATTTATAATGAGAAGTCAATATGTAAGCACTCTCTCACAATTTTCTACACCTTTCAATAATTTTATCTCACATAAACCTTAATTATAATTAAATTTATACACTAATTATATATAAAGGTACAATTATACTTTCGTATATAAATAATAAAATAATTATTTTAACTTTATAATATAACAGCATGCTGTTGCAATCAAATCAACAATCACAAGCAAAGATTCAGCAGCAGCACCTCATTTATCAGTTTTGACAGTACAGGTACCGAACTGAGTACTGGTGGTGGTATGGTTCTCTTGTAAGGGGAGAGTAAGGGAGCTTAGGAGGTTTCGAGGTTCTCCAAATGAGACCGGTTGAATTCCTCAGAGTAAAGTAAGCCATGAGGAGAAGTGAGTCGCGTCAGAGCAATAAGAAATCGAGCCTGAAACCACCAATTTTTTTTTTTAATTTGTTATTATTTCTGAAGGGTAGTAACCCTTAAAATGTAGGTACGTGGGAAGAACAGCTTACCCATTGAAATCCTGCAAGTGCCCACCAGCAGCCAGGCAAACCAAACCCTCTGTTGCTCAACAGCTGAGAAAAGATAGGAGTCTGTTAGAGTTGGAAAATATAGGATCGAAAGATTCAAAATTAAAGTAGGGAAGTAGAAAGAATAAAGCATAATGACCAGTAGGAATTAAATGAAAATGTACATTAAGAAATTATCAGCTTTTCGCTACTGTCAACTACTAGTAGGCATGATGCATGGTAAAGAAGTAGCAGAGCAAGCCAAAAGATATGAATGGTAATGCTAGGCAACAATCAATTTAGGGTTACCTTTACATTCTAATGAGACAGTTAATACAGTTGAAGTGTTAGTTAAGACAGTTGGTGTATTTCTGTTATGCTTGTTAGAGTGTCACTATAGTGGAAATTCTTGGGCCCTGTTTAGTATAGAATTTAAATACAATATTTTGTTTTTGAAATAAAGATTTCATGAAAACCTGTTTTGGTTAGGTTGTTTTCGAAAATAGTTTTTAAATCCATCTTCAAGATTTGTGAAAAAAACAAGAAAACAACTTTTTATTATTTTCCTTATTTTAAAAAAAAATATTTTAAAAACAGTTTTGAAAAAATGTTATTTGAAAAACTGTTTTTAAATCCTTAACCAAACAGACCCTTCTTTATTCAACAAAAAGTACAATTTTATTATTATTATTACTGTCTTTAAACAGTTATTAATTGCTCAGGAACCCGAGGAACAGATTTCATACCATCACCAGAAGACCACCCAAAGAAACGCATGTAGTCGTTGATAAACTTAGAAACTTCATGTCCCGACCAGCCTGCACAATGAACAAAAAGAATAGAGCAAAAAAAAAAAAAAGAAGAAATTCTGAAAATTTATCTTTGTGTAAAGTTAAACATTTCGCAAATGTGCTCAAATAATAAGTTTAAAAGGTATACAATGCCACATCAGATACAGGAAAACAACCACAATGAAAATATGAGTTTGAAGTTCTATTCATTTAAAAGGATTTAAAGGCCCTGTTTGGGAGCGCAGAGAAAGCCATGTGGCGGCAAAAAAATTCCGCAAATGCGATTTTTGGGTGTTTGGCAAGTTCACAATTGAGTTTCGAACGCGATTTTTCAGTGATTATGTAAAGCACACTCCCCCCTGCTTTTGTGTTTGAGAAAAGCACTTTCGGCTAGAAACGCAAACGCACTCCCAAACAAAGCCAAATTAAAATGCCCCTGAAGAATAAATTGAAATAAATACATCACTCTAGAAGTTCATGAAACATAGGTTAACATGAGTTTGGAGTGTACCAAACCAGTGTTAACAGCAGTTTCCTCTTCTAAAAACATATGGCCATAATGAACGTCGCAGAGCATAACACTCCATTTTTATCTAGAGTATAAACATCCATAGTGTTTCAAGCTGTTCTGAGTTCAGTTTTGACTGATGATCAGGTTATTCACCAGTCCCACAACCAAAATCCCATAGATTGACAGTCATTTTCCTTTTTTTCTTTGGTGTGTGACAATTCTCTTCCGGGAGGCATTCCCACCGAACCACTTAAAACAAAAGGGTCAAATGACAAAAGGAAGATATGCTTCAATTTCAATAAGATAAGTTGTAGGTGGATGATAAAAGCAATAGTTTGCACCATACCTAATGTAACTAAACCTGGAAAAGACCTTTGGGATGGGAAGAAGTTGATACAGTGTTACCTAGGATGGGAAATTGGCTGTGATGGGAAAAACTTCATAATACATATGCATATTAAGTCTTGCAACTAACATAAATGGGATGGTTGTTCGTAACCACTTACTCTAAAAGTACGAATTGATACATTTCAGAATAATTCCACAAATACAATTCTCTATAATACATCAATTTCTAATGCAATATTCATATGATACATGGAAGCAAAGAACCACAAAGAGTTATGAAACACACTAAAACAAGTTTTAGAAAAACATACCAGCAATGTTCCTTCAAGGCTATGCGTTGAAGGTGTCACCATCAATGCAACAAGGTATCCAAGCAAAACTTTATGCATCTACATGAGAGAGCAAATGGAAAAGAATGAGCTGTCCGTGAAATCAGGACATAACATCGAACAAATTCAAGAACATATTATCCACATCTCCCTTGCTACAAATACCCCAATCCCTCCATCATTGTTGCAAATTGCAATTAAAAAATATATATTTTTAGCCTGTCATTAAAAAATTAAGTTTCACTGAAATAAGGATGTTGAGGGGAATCAATGACTAAATCGGAAAAGGATAGAACCAATAAAGGAACTCATTTGCAGGATGGTCATAAAATGAGAGTCATTCAAGGTGCTTTAGCCATGTGAGACGAAGGCCAAAGATTGCATACAACATGAAGATGCCAAAAGGGTAAAAAATATCAAAGCTGATGGGTAGGAATAACACGGGAAATAATAAATGGTTGCCCTCAATCCAACAAAAGACAGGGTAAAAAACAATTGACAGGATGAACAAGAGTCAACACAGTTCTTTCCGTGAAAATGTTACTTGAAAATGTTACTTAGCCAATGACTAGAAGTAAGGAGGAGGAAATCGATGGTCTCTGATGTACTAGTAGCAAGAAATTCACAAGAAACGACTGACCTCTCCAATGACCTCAATGTCCGTAGTAAAGAGAGCGGGGAACAGCCAAGGAACAGAAGTTCCCACAATTCCTAATGCTGATCCAGTTATGGCTCCAATGACAACAAGTGATTTGAGAAGCATGCGTGCCTGTTTTGAATTGCAGACCTTTTAGTACATTCCTGAGAAAAAGAAGCTCATGCTGGACACTATATTTGTAACATATTCATCAATCTTGTTCAGAACTTAAATGGAAACCTGCAAACCCATATTGACAACAAGAACATTTAAGTCTTTCACAATATATGCTCCAAAAGAGGTTTCTTGTTAGGGTGATGGTAAGCGCTCAAAAATATTTACAGTAAGATGTGAGGATTATGGAGGTTGAAAAGTAGAGAAAATCACCTTTGACAAACTCCGGTTAACTCCATATAGCAACTCAGGCATAAATGATTGTGCAGTTTGTGAGAGTGGCTCACCCCACACGGTGCACATGAAAAAGACCTGAATCATAACCTGCAGTGATATGATAATTTGGAAAGTTTCCTCAGTCCAACAAGTTCCTGGGACGTTAGAGTTAAATAGAAGCAGATGATAAGGAAAAAGCCCTAAAACTGCGATAAAAGATGAGGAACATCAACCTGATGAGCTGCAATGGTGATTGTCCCCATAGATGTGGCAAAATATGTAAGCAATGAGTAGAAGGCCACCTGACACAGGTAGAACACAACTATAATGAAAGTAGTGCTGGTGAAAAGAACAGAAGGTAGAAAACCTATAGAGAATGATAAATAAATATATAAATAAAATAAATAAAAACCTTTGAAATCAATGTTACGAACACTGGAGCAGCAAGCTCAAATATTTGCAAGAGTTCGTTGGGTGATGGAATGGATATAGAGAAGGCATTAAAACCCATCTTATTCAAATTATCCATCATCATAAGAGCTGCAACCACCTGGAAAAGACTCAAAAGACAGTAATAACTAATAAGTCAATATTAAAATAAGATCAGTGATGATAATATATCAGCATGTAATAACCACATGACAAAGTGGAGCAGCATACCTGTGACACCATAGTTGCCCACGCAGCGCCAGCAATACCATAACCTAAGACACAGCACAATACAATATCACCAATGCCATTTATGGCACTAGCAACTGCTAAGGCCTTCAAAGGTCCCCAAGAATCTTTCATGCCTAGACTGGGTACAGTAATATATGCATTAAAGTAGGAATTATAAGGATAAAAAAAAACACCTGAAATCCATTATTTTCAGTGAAAGAAATCAGGCCGAGAAATAACTTTCCTAAAAAGTTATGAAACCATAACAAATAATCATAATGACCTAAGATGACCAACATATATATTCCACTATCCTAGTTGTGTCAAGAGTCCATATATTATCTTTCATGTTAACATAGGTAGATCTTTCTCTGCCTTCAACATTTAGGGCCTGTTTGGCGCCCAAGATAGGATGGGATTGGACTAAATATAGTCCAAGTCTCATGTTTGGGTGTGAGGTGGGATGGGATAAAAATAATCCCACCTCATCAATTTATCCCGTTCCAGCGGGATAAAACGATCCCGACCGTTTTGGTCGGATTATTTTGGATCCCCTCTTTTTCTTTTCTTTTTTTTTGCTGCAAATCGCACCATTCTTCTTCCTTCTTCCTTGTTTTTTAAAAAAAAAATCATCATGGGTTTCGCAAAACCCTCCTTCTTCCTCATTCTTCCTTGTTTAAAATAAATAAATAAATAAAATCATCAATGGGTTTTGCAATTCGCAAAATCATGGTTTTTTTAATTTTTTTTGTAATGTTTTTTTTTTAATTTAATTAAAAAAAATTAATTATTTTTTTGTTCCAATCCAAAACATACCACCAAACACAGGATTACTCTATTTTTAATCCTATCCTATCATATCCTATCCTTTCCTATCAAATCTCATAGAAATAATCATATCCTATCCTACGCACCAAACAAGCCCTTAAGGTATGTAATTTGCAGGACCAACCAGCCAACAAACAATTTGCTAAGCCTAAAACATCATAAGAAGATTTCCATTGAAGTTTGCAGAGCCCAAACAAGGGCGAGCTGTATAGCATCAAAAGATGTTTAAGAGAGTAGTCTTATTAGTTTCAATAACATTTTCTAGCAGAAGACATGTAATACAAGAAATAAAAAATTGCAAGGAAGAATACTATCAATATTCGAGGAAGAGTGTGTAGCTGTCACCATGTAATTAAATGTATATCTATATAAACCAGTAAGTTAAGAAAGATACCAGCACATATGGCATAGATACATATAAAGAAAACAAAATCTAAAAATTCATACCTTGCACTTTGAGCAACCCACCCCAGAAGAAGTGCAGGCCATGCTAAGCCTCTAATCTACCAAAAGACAACGAAGATTAGCCGGTTTACCAAGCAATGCAGAGTAAACAAATAGAACTATTCTTTCTCTTGCGTCATCCATTCAATAAAATTGAAGTAAAAGTAAAAGGTCTGTTTGATAGTAAATGAACCTGGACATATGTGTTTGCAGCGGGTACTAGATGCAAATTCTTTGCTCCAGTAAAAGCTGAACAAAAACAAAAACGCACAAATCAACCATTGGATGTTACTCTACTTCTTCTAACCAGATTTTTCAAAGTTTGAATGTCGTATCAGGAAAAATATGCAACTAATTTCCAACATCGAATGAGTAAGTAATCAGAATATATAAAACCTTTAGTTACCAGCTAACAGATGTGCACCCAGGAATTTTGTAAGCAAAAGCATCCCCACGCCACAAGTGAGACCAACAAAGAGCAAGATGGATATCTTATGTTGCACTTCATTTTTATCCTACAACAGAATCATGTGGCTACTAAAATATATAAAATTGCAAATATTAACTAGTACCAAAATCGCTAACCACCATAGAACTAATCACAAAAATACAATTTTAACAGGTAATAAAATTGCAAATATTAACTGAATTTTTGAATTGGGTAAAATGTTCTTTCTCGCTCTTTCTCCAAAATGGGGAATTTCTTATTAGCAATTAGCAGTCATTTCCACAACGGAATTCCAAGTAACTAATAAAATGATTTAAATCTTCAAGTTGGAAACATAAGCATCAGAAAAAAAAAAAAGCTAACCTCTCTGGCAAGTGAAGTGGCGACCATATTGGAGGTAGCAATCGAAAGGAACATGAAAACATAACTCCCATAATCACAGACCACAGTCCCCGGCCCTGCTCAAAACCAAAAAAAAAAAAACCATAAAATTCACTAGCAATCAAGAACTAGTAGTAAACTAGTAATCGTACCTAAGGCAGCAAGCTCGATTGAGCTTCCCTGTCCGATAACAGCGGTGTCAATTACACTCATAAGAGGCCCGCAGATCCATAGCCCTGTCGCGGGTCCCGCGAACACCACAATCTCCCTAATCTGCTTCCAGATGCTGCTCTCACTCGCATTGAATTCTTCCGGCACTGTAAACGAACCATTTTCCACAGCTTGCTCTGCAACGAAATCGCTAACGGTAGAAGAGGAAGAAGAAGAAGAAACAATGTTGTCGTCGCCATTATCGGAAATCCAATTAGCTTTTACTCCAAGATTTTGATCGATGGGACCAATGCAAGCGGTTCTGAACCTTCGATTTGTTCGCAACGAAGAACGCCGAATTGAAACAGGGAAAGAAGAAGAACGAAAACCATTAATATTAAAATGAACGGAGCCATTGCAAGTTCTGTAGCAGAAGTTTCGGATTGGAAAGTGAGAAGCTGGAGCTAGGGTTTTGGTATCCATTAGAGAGACCGAGAGAAGAACAGCGAAAGAGTTTGGACTTGCTTCGGTCTGCAGAATGAACGGCGAGCCGAATATTACGTGGAGCTGTGAGGAACCTGATTTGGTTCTGTCCTGTGTGGCCACGGTGTAAGATTGGAAGATGTTGTGGACCAATCGTGTCCGATGGGTC
This sequence comes from Paratinospora sagittata, assembly GCA_035771175.1. NCBI lineage: Eukaryota > Viridiplantae > Streptophyta > Magnoliopsida > Ranunculales > Menispermaceae > Paratinospora > Paratinospora sagittata. The sequence continues at coordinate 35,212,053 of CM069594.1, forward strand.
CTACGTAGCGCCACGCGTCTGATGTGCAATGGATATGATGTGTTAACCAGCACATTTTGTCACTTTTTGGTGATTGAATCAGAAGGACCGTAGAAGATCTTCGTTGTCGTATAAAATTCATAGAAGATACGGGCGTCGCACGAGATCAAAACGGGAACTACGGCTTAAAAACAACTTATGTCAAATATATTTAAATTGTATGATTAATTTATGCAATTTTATTTTATTTTTCATAAAAGATTAATTTATGCATGTTAAAAGTTGTAAAGCATAAGAGTATGATATATGCTATCCATCAGGTATGTGAAGACATGTGACATTGTTTTATTGTGATAGAAAAAAATAAGATTGATAAATAAGAAAAACAAACATCTCAACTTAACTAATTTTTTTTTTCTATTTTCAGAGATAAGCAAAAAATCCTTTCAAAAAATAAAATACATTAAATGTAAACAAAATCATTACATAGGGTGGACCATGGTTTGCATGTGAAGACCAAGTCAATTATTTGATAGGGATATATATATATATATATATAACTCAACTAAATTTTTTTTTTTTTAATTATATGAAGTTGGCTACATAAATATGTTTATTCTGCCCTGTTCTATCACGGGTTGAATCAACATTAATTACAAGAACTTAAAATTTTTCTTTTTAACTTTGGTTGCATATATCTATCATATAATATTTTAAAAAGCACTTAATTCTTTGTTTGACCTACTATGATTTAACACTGTGATTTATGTATAATAGATCCCAAGTAGTTTTATGGTTATATAAAACCATATAACGGGCTTCAAGCTCATTGTCTTTGTCATAAATTACTTCAAAGCAACAAAGATGATCTCACTCTCGAACAATCAATAAAGAATATGTACTAAATAAAAAAATAAAAGTATGATGCAAATCAATCTCAAGAGACCCAAAGTCAAAGTTTTGACCAATGCCGCTTCATACTTAATCTGGCCCACCATAAATACAAATGATCCTATAAGAAAATAAAATGTTAAATAATCCAAAATAATGAGCTATATTCAATATTCCTTTTCAAGCTCTTACAAATATTTACAGGATCAGCCATGTTAGGGTGGTTTGATGGTTTAGGATGCTCGTTTCAAAAAATAAGATAACGAATTCAACTTTTTACTAGCATGGACCATTAAGGGAGTCTTCGCTTGAGTTATTAGAGGCCCAAGGAACTAGGTGAGACAGATTATCCGGGTACCGTTGATTACCAAAATAATAATAAAAATTACAGGATCATATTTGTTTAAATTACAAGGTTTAAGCCTTAAAGACAAAAACCTCCTAGTAACTTGTAAAAAAGAAAAAAGAAAAACTTAAACCCCAAAATTTTTAAACGCAGTTGTTGATGTATTATTATGTGTGAGGAGCTAAGGGGAGTCTATATTGTTGGTGTGAGATTAATCTGTCATTAACGGATGGATACAAGGACGAGTTTGTAATATGTTTGTTTTTTTTTTTTTTTTCAAATTTAACTGTCTAGGAAAATCAAGACAAAGTCAAAGGTGGGACGGTTTTAAATTTGAAATGTGCATGAGGCTGAAGGCCCTTGCATCGCACGTATCAGCACGTGCGCTAACTTTACCCACAGGAACCGTTACACAGGTGGCGGCACTACGTTGCAATTGACAACCAGAAGATTGAAAAAAAAGACAAAAAATTAAAATTGACAAACCGCTAAGGCTCTTCGTTTTAGCATTGTTGGCCAGCCCGCTCTTTCTTCGCCGCCTTTTTACGTAATCTTCTTTTTTAATTACTATTGTTTGTACAATCAAACATTAGTTTCAGTTTATGATATAAACAACTTAACTAAATACCTAACCAATGTATATGGAAATGGAGGTAATTTTCGAATGTAAATGGATACAGGGATGCAATATTCCGTGTGGGGTACAGGGTATCTTACTCCTTATACTTATTTTAATAATAAAATAAGATTTTTAAATTGAGAACTTATATTTATATATAATGAATAATTTAGCATATATAACTATATATTTTGCGCAAAACTTACACAATTTAACTTTAAATATAAGCAAAATACAAATATATTTTAGTTTTTATGAAAAAAACAAAATTTAAAATAAATTATGACAACAAGAGGGAAAAGTTTTTTTTTTAATAAAAAAAAAAAAGAAAAAAAAGAAAAAGTAAAAATAAAATAAAATAAAATAAAAAAATATCATGCGTATGACTTCAAATACATGCATGCAGTAAGCGACCGCAACATGGACAACGCTGCTTGTGTGATTGGGACGCAAACGCCCCTTGACGACGAGAGTTACAAGACCAAAGATGAAGCGGGAAAAAGGAAAAAACAAACGCAAAACAAACGGGTGGCGATAAACGCGGCGGTTACATCACGAAGAAAAGAAGCTGAACGAGAGGGGGTTATACCCTGTAATTTCCCGAAAACCCGGGTCCCTTTTAAACTAAAAAACAAAAAAACAAAAACAAATACAAAAACAAAAAAAGAAAGCTGGCGCCTTCGATCGTGCGCGGTTTCGTAAGAAATCCGTTTCGTTGCGGTCCGTGGCCAGCGAGCCAACTCAATTCAATTCAAAACCGCGGGTCCGACCTGGCTAGCGCACCGAGAGAGGGACAAAATCGGTAATTTGACCCGAGAACAGATAAACCAGAGCGACCCTTGTTGTTGGATGGGCCATTGTTTCGTGCAGCGATGCTTTGAACCCAACATTCAATGCTCCACCAAACGCTCCCTCTTTTCTTTCAATTTAACCCATCTTCTTCTTCTTCTTCTTCTTCTTCCTCAACCCTTGTTCCTTCTTCTTTTTCTTCTTCTTCTCTATCTCAGGTAAGAATACCAGAGTAACTAATTTTGATTATTTTTCTTTTTTTTTTTGGAGTATTTTTTTAGGTGTCAAATTTGTTTTATATTTATTGTTCTGGTTTAGGTTGAAGCGGAAATGGAGTGCGTGGCGGCAAAAAATGCGTTTAAAACTAGTTTCTGGCCTGAGATAACCGCGAAATCCAACCAACCAACAGTTTTCGAGGATTTTTATGGCGGGAATGCCTCAAATTGTGGCGTTTCTGTCGATGAATTTCTCGTCGACGAGTTTCTTGATTTCTCCAAAGAAGAACAACAAGAAGACCAAGAAGAAGAAGAAGAAGAAGAAGAGGAGAAAGATTGCGCTTCCGTCTCTTCTCAAGAACAGAATTCTAATTCTAGTGGGCCCTCCGTTAAAGATGATTTCGGTTTCGTCTCCGGCAGCGAATTCACCGTTCCGGTAAATAATTTTCAGAATTTCTAATTTTTAATTTGCAAATTTTAATTTTCTTTTTTTGACATTTTTCGGAGTTTTGAAAAGAGCCCGCTTTCTTATGCAGACGGAGGAAATGGAGGACCTGGAATGGTTATCTCACTTCGTTGACGATTCCTTCTCGGAATTCGCTCTACCATACCTAGGACGCGACTCACCGGATAAAACCCCAGTTCCCAACTCGGACCGGTCCGAACCGGAAAGTCGGACGACTTCTCCGGCTCCGCCCCTCACTTTCCCGACCCCATTTCCGGCCAGAACCAGAACCAAACGTCCCCGAACCGGCGGCCGAGTTTGGTCAACAGCAACTTTCACACAAATCAATATCCACTGATCTTAGTCCTGACAACTTCCCTTGTGAATGCATGACCTATAACCCCTTGGCACTCATGTGTCCAAGCTTCTGATGCCATAAGTTTGGATCTTCTCTACTTTTTATAACAATAATAGAACCACAATCATCAGTAGTCATGTAAAGAGATCTAGTTATCTTACCCCGGGCAGCAGTCATCACTTACTTCGACACTTTCCAACTGTCATCTGCAAAGGTGGTTGAATAACCATCACTCACCAACTGCCCAATAAAAATCAAATTTTTCTTCAAAGTAGACACATGTCTCACACTGTACAGCTTCCACACGGACCCCTTTAGCTGAATCTGCACATCGCCTTTGCCAACAACATCATATGCATGGTCATCACCAAAATATACCTATCCCAAATCACCGGAGACATAGTTCTTGAACAAACCTCTGTTGGAAGTAGCATGAAATGATGCCCTGAATCTAACACCCAAGATTTCATCTTGTTCTCCATAGAACAAATAAGGGCATCTTCTGAATTTCCTGAGCTGCAGTTTGCATTGTTCTGTTTCACACCATCTTTCTTTGGAGCCTTACATTCATATTTGAAATGTCTCATCTTTCCACAATTCTAACATTCAACATTTTTCTTGGTACCATGATGGTGTCTGGACTTATACCTGTCATTCTTTGATTTTGATCTGTCATGCCAATTTCCTTTATTCTTACTTCTATGTCTGCTCTCCATATTCAATGCTGACCCTGAACTGGATGAATCTTTACCATTCCTTCGGATCTCCTCGGTCATAATCAAGTTAGTAATATCTGAAAATCTCAATTTACTTTTCCCAAAAAAACTGCTAATGGACTAGACAGTGTTCTTCCAACTCTCTGACAACTTTTCAAAGATGGCTAATGCAAGAACTTCATCATCAAAATGAATATCCACTGAATCTAAACGATCAGTGCTCTCATTAAATAAATTTAAGTGCTCCTTAAAATTTCCATTCTCTGCCATTTTCAAAGTAAATAGTTTCTTGATCAGAAGTATCTTATATGCTGCAAAAGATTGCTCGTACATGTTAAAAAGGACGGCCATGAGAAATATTGTTGTCTTTTAATAATTCACATTAAAGACTATTTTTCGATATACGATTTCGAATCGCACCTAGTACCTTTCGATCTAGTATCTTTCATTCCTCTTCCTTGTAATTAGCAAGTTTCTCCTTCAAAAGCAAATACAAATCTTTTTAATACAAATAATCTTCCATCTGCATCTTTCAGTAATTAAAATTTAAACCATTAAATTTCTCCACTCTAATTGATCTAATTGATTTATCATCTGAACCATTGCTCCTACTTACACTGTGACCACCGAGCAAATCAAAATAACCGCAAGAATGTTTATATCGTACACCAAGATCCAATGAAGAAAGAAAATAATCCACGGTTTTCAAACTAAGGTGTTCACAATTGATTTAATAATAATTAAATCAAATACCTTTGGCACAATATTAACGCTCACAGTCAGGAGATCAAAAAATTGGTGTTGCCTTTTAGAAAAGACAATCCACTTCGGTTGATACCCACGGTCAAAGATGAAACGACCAAAAAATTTAATGGCTGAATCCAATCAACCCACCAATTCTTCAATAAAATACTCCTTTATTTTCTCTAACTGGTCTTGTTCTTCTTCGCGCCGGCAACGTGATAAAAAAAGAAAAAAAAAAAATTAATCTCTTTATTTTTCTTCTTTCCAAGCCGATTCTACCGCGTAAAACACTCGAACACACGCGGTGTGCAGTGTGACCAAAACCTTGTGATTGCTCACAGCAATCTGGAACCACGTCGTGTGTTGAATTTGCAGCCACTAAAACTGGAGCTCTGATACCAAATATTAAGAATAAATCTAATAAAATCGTAAATACACACGAAGAAAATATACAAATTTTTTAAAAAATTCCTTACGTCTACAGAATACACCAACACTCAATTCATTACCAATAAAAATTTATAATGAGAAGTCAATATGTAAGCACTCTCTCACAATTTTCTACACCTTTCAATAATTTTATCTCACATAAACCTTAATTATAATTAAATTTATACACTAATTATATATAAAGGTACAATTATACTTTCGTATATAAATAATAAAATAATTATTTTAACTTTATAATATAACAGCATGCTGTTGCAATCAAATCAACAATCACAAGCAAAGATTCAGCAGCAGCACCTCATTTATCAGTTTTGACAGTACAGGTACCGAACTGAGTACTGGTGGTGGTATGGTTCTCTTGTAAGGGGAGAGTAAGGGAGCTTAGGAGGTTTCGAGGTTCTCCAAATGAGACCGGTTGAATTCCTCAGAGTAAAGTAAGCCATGAGGAGAAGTGAGTCGCGTCAGAGCAATAAGAAATCGAGCCTGAAACCACCAATTTTTTTTTTTAATTTGTTATTATTTCTGAAGGGTAGTAACCCTTAAAATGTAGGTACGTGGGAAGAACAGCTTACCCATTGAAATCCTGCAAGTGCCCACCAGCAGCCAGGCAAACCAAACCCTCTGTTGCTCAACAGCTGAGAAAAGATAGGAGTCTGTTAGAGTTGGAAAATATAGGATCGAAAGATTCAAAATTAAAGTAGGGAAGTAGAAAGAATAAAGCATAATGACCAGTAGGAATTAAATGAAAATGTACATTAAGAAATTATCAGCTTTTCGCTACTGTCAACTACTAGTAGGCATGATGCATGGTAAAGAAGTAGCAGAGCAAGCCAAAAGATATGAATGGTAATGCTAGGCAACAATCAATTTAGGGTTACCTTTACATTCTAATGAGACAGTTAATACAGTTGAAGTGTTAGTTAAGACAGTTGGTGTATTTCTGTTATGCTTGTTAGAGTGTCACTATAGTGGAAATTCTTGGGCCCTGTTTAGTATAGAATTTAAATACAATATTTTGTTTTTGAAATAAAGATTTCATGAAAACCTGTTTTGGTTAGGTTGTTTTCGAAAATAGTTTTTAAATCCATCTTCAAGATTTGTGAAAAAAACAAGAAAACAACTTTTTATTATTTTCCTTATTTTAAAAAAAAATATTTTAAAAACAGTTTTGAAAAAATGTTATTTGAAAAACTGTTTTTAAATCCTTAACCAAACAGACCCTTCTTTATTCAACAAAAAGTACAATTTTATTATTATTATTACTGTCTTTAAACAGTTATTAATTGCTCAGGAACCCGAGGAACAGATTTCATACCATCACCAGAAGACCACCCAAAGAAACGCATGTAGTCGTTGATAAACTTAGAAACTTCATGTCCCGACCAGCCTGCACAATGAACAAAAAGAATAGAGCAAAAAAAAAAAAAAGAAGAAATTCTGAAAATTTATCTTTGTGTAAAGTTAAACATTTCGCAAATGTGCTCAAATAATAAGTTTAAAAGGTATACAATGCCACATCAGATACAGGAAAACAACCACAATGAAAATATGAGTTTGAAGTTCTATTCATTTAAAAGGATTTAAAGGCCCTGTTTGGGAGCGCAGAGAAAGCCATGTGGCGGCAAAAAAATTCCGCAAATGCGATTTTTGGGTGTTTGGCAAGTTCACAATTGAGTTTCGAACGCGATTTTTCAGTGATTATGTAAAGCACACTCCCCCCTGCTTTTGTGTTTGAGAAAAGCACTTTCGGCTAGAAACGCAAACGCACTCCCAAACAAAGCCAAATTAAAATGCCCCTGAAGAATAAATTGAAATAAATACATCACTCTAGAAGTTCATGAAACATAGGTTAACATGAGTTTGGAGTGTACCAAACCAGTGTTAACAGCAGTTTCCTCTTCTAAAAACATATGGCCATAATGAACGTCGCAGAGCATAACACTCCATTTTTATCTAGAGTATAAACATCCATAGTGTTTCAAGCTGTTCTGAGTTCAGTTTTGACTGATGATCAGGTTATTCACCAGTCCCACAACCAAAATCCCATAGATTGACAGTCATTTTCCTTTTTTTCTTTGGTGTGTGACAATTCTCTTCCGGGAGGCATTCCCACCGAACCACTTAAAACAAAAGGGTCAAATGACAAAAGGAAGATATGCTTCAATTTCAATAAGATAAGTTGTAGGTGGATGATAAAAGCAATAGTTTGCACCATACCTAATGTAACTAAACCTGGAAAAGACCTTTGGGATGGGAAGAAGTTGATACAGTGTTACCTAGGATGGGAAATTGGCTGTGATGGGAAAAACTTCATAATACATATGCATATTAAGTCTTGCAACTAACATAAATGGGATGGTTGTTCGTAACCACTTACTCTAAAAGTACGAATTGATACATTTCAGAATAATTCCACAAATACAATTCTCTATAATACATCAATTTCTAATGCAATATTCATATGATACATGGAAGCAAAGAACCACAAAGAGTTATGAAACACACTAAAACAAGTTTTAGAAAAACATACCAGCAATGTTCCTTCAAGGCTATGCGTTGAAGGTGTCACCATCAATGCAACAAGGTATCCAAGCAAAACTTTATGCATCTACATGAGAGAGCAAATGGAAAAGAATGAGCTGTCCGTGAAATCAGGACATAACATCGAACAAATTCAAGAACATATTATCCACATCTCCCTTGCTACAAATACCCCAATCCCTCCATCATTGTTGCAAATTGCAATTAAAAAATATATATTTTTAGCCTGTCATTAAAAAATTAAGTTTCACTGAAATAAGGATGTTGAGGGGAATCAATGACTAAATCGGAAAAGGATAGAACCAATAAAGGAACTCATTTGCAGGATGGTCATAAAATGAGAGTCATTCAAGGTGCTTTAGCCATGTGAGACGAAGGCCAAAGATTGCATACAACATGAAGATGCCAAAAGGGTAAAAAATATCAAAGCTGATGGGTAGGAATAACACGGGAAATAATAAATGGTTGCCCTCAATCCAACAAAAGACAGGGTAAAAAACAATTGACAGGATGAACAAGAGTCAACACAGTTCTTTCCGTGAAAATGTTACTTGAAAATGTTACTTAGCCAATGACTAGAAGTAAGGAGGAGGAAATCGATGGTCTCTGATGTACTAGTAGCAAGAAATTCACAAGAAACGACTGACCTCTCCAATGACCTCAATGTCCGTAGTAAAGAGAGCGGGGAACAGCCAAGGAACAGAAGTTCCCACAATTCCTAATGCTGATCCAGTTATGGCTCCAATGACAACAAGTGATTTGAGAAGCATGCGTGCCTGTTTTGAATTGCAGACCTTTTAGTACATTCCTGAGAAAAAGAAGCTCATGCTGGACACTATATTTGTAACATATTCATCAATCTTGTTCAGAACTTAAATGGAAACCTGCAAACCCATATTGACAACAAGAACATTTAAGTCTTTCACAATATATGCTCCAAAAGAGGTTTCTTGTTAGGGTGATGGTAAGCGCTCAAAAATATTTACAGTAAGATGTGAGGATTATGGAGGTTGAAAAGTAGAGAAAATCACCTTTGACAAACTCCGGTTAACTCCATATAGCAACTCAGGCATAAATGATTGTGCAGTTTGTGAGAGTGGCTCACCCCACACGGTGCACATGAAAAAGACCTGAATCATAACCTGCAGTGATATGATAATTTGGAAAGTTTCCTCAGTCCAACAAGTTCCTGGGACGTTAGAGTTAAATAGAAGCAGATGATAAGGAAAAAGCCCTAAAACTGCGATAAAAGATGAGGAACATCAACCTGATGAGCTGCAATGGTGATTGTCCCCATAGATGTGGCAAAATATGTAAGCAATGAGTAGAAGGCCACCTGACACAGGTAGAACACAACTATAATGAAAGTAGTGCTGGTGAAAAGAACAGAAGGTAGAAAACCTATAGAGAATGATAAATAAATATATAAATAAAATAAATAAAAACCTTTGAAATCAATGTTACGAACACTGGAGCAGCAAGCTCAAATATTTGCAAGAGTTCGTTGGGTGATGGAATGGATATAGAGAAGGCATTAAAACCCATCTTATTCAAATTATCCATCATCATAAGAGCTGCAACCACCTGGAAAAGACTCAAAAGACAGTAATAACTAATAAGTCAATATTAAAATAAGATCAGTGATGATAATATATCAGCATGTAATAACCACATGACAAAGTGGAGCAGCATACCTGTGACACCATAGTTGCCCACGCAGCGCCAGCAATACCATAACCTAAGACACAGCACAATACAATATCACCAATGCCATTTATGGCACTAGCAACTGCTAAGGCCTTCAAAGGTCCCCAAGAATCTTTCATGCCTAGACTGGGTACAGTAATATATGCATTAAAGTAGGAATTATAAGGATAAAAAAAAACACCTGAAATCCATTATTTTCAGTGAAAGAAATCAGGCCGAGAAATAACTTTCCTAAAAAGTTATGAAACCATAACAAATAATCATAATGACCTAAGATGACCAACATATATATTCCACTATCCTAGTTGTGTCAAGAGTCCATATATTATCTTTCATGTTAACATAGGTAGATCTTTCTCTGCCTTCAACATTTAGGGCCTGTTTGGCGCCCAAGATAGGATGGGATTGGACTAAATATAGTCCAAGTCTCATGTTTGGGTGTGAGGTGGGATGGGATAAAAATAATCCCACCTCATCAATTTATCCCGTTCCAGCGGGATAAAACGATCCCGACCGTTTTGGTCGGATTATTTTGGATCCCCTCTTTTTCTTTTCTTTTTTTTTGCTGCAAATCGCACCATTCTTCTTCCTTCTTCCTTGTTTTTTAAAAAAAAAATCATCATGGGTTTCGCAAAACCCTCCTTCTTCCTCATTCTTCCTTGTTTAAAATAAATAAATAAATAAAATCATCAATGGGTTTTGCAATTCGCAAAATCATGGTTTTTTTAATTTTTTTTGTAATGTTTTTTTTATAATTTAATTAAAAAAAATTAATTATTTTTTTGTTCCAATCCAAAACATACCACCAAACACAGGATTACTCTATTTTTAATCCTATCCTATCATATCCTATCCTTTCCTATCAAATCTCATAGAAATAATCATATCCTATCCTACGCACCAAACAAGCCCTTAAGGTATGTAATTTGCAGGACCAACCAGCCAACAAACAATTTGCTAAGCCTAAAACATCATAAGAAGATTTCCATTGAAGTTTGCAGAGCCCAAACAAGGGCGAGCTGTATAGCATCAAAAGATGTTTAAGAGAGTAGTCTTATTAGTTTCAATAACATTTTCTAGCAGAAGACATGTAATACAAGAAATAAAAAATTGCAAGGAAGAATACTATCAATATTCGAGGAAGAGTGTGTAGCTGTCACCATGTAATTAAATGTATATCTATATAAACCAGTAAGTTAAGAAAGATACCAGCACATATGGCATAGATACATATAAAGAAAACAAAATCTAAAAATTCATACCTTGCACTTTGAGCAACCCACCCCAGAAGAAGTGCAGGCCATGCTAAGCCTCTAATCTACCAAAAGACAACGAAGATTAGCCGGTTTACCAAGCAATGCAGAGTAAACAAATAGAACTATTCTTTCTCTTGCGTCATCCATTCAATAAAATTGAAGTAAAAGTAAAAGGTCTGTTTGATAGTAAATGAACCTGGACATATGTGTTTGCAGCGGGTACTAGATGCAAATTCTTTGCTCCAGTAAAAGCTGAACAAAAACAAAAACGCACAAATCAACCATTGGATGTTACTCTACTTCTTCTAACCAGATTTTTCAAAGTTTGAATGTCGTATCAGGAAAAATATGCAACTAATTTCCAACATCGAATGAGTAAGTAATCAGAATATATAAAACCTTTAGTTACCAGCTAACAGATGTGCACCCAGGAATTTTGTAAGCAAAAGCATCCCCACGCCACAAGTGAGACCAACAAAGAGCAAGATGGATATCTTATGTTGCACTTCATTTTTATCCTACAACAGAATCATGTGGCTACTAAAATATATAAAATTGCAAATATTAACTAGTACCAAAATCGCTAACCACCATAGAACTAATCACAAAAATACAATTTTAACAGGTAATAAAATTGCAAATATTAACTGAATTTTTGAATTGGGTAAAATGTTCTTTCTCGCTCTTTCTCCAAAATGGGGAATTTCTTATTAGCAATTAGCAGTCATTTCCACAACGGAATTCCAAGTAACTAATAAAATGATTTAAATCTTCAAGTTGGAAACATAAGCATCAGAAAAAAAAAAAAGCTAACCTCTCTGGCAAGTGAAGTGGCGACCATATTGGAGGTAGCAATCGAAAGGAACATGAAAACATAACTCCCATAATCACAGACCACAGTCCCCGGCCCTGCTCAAAACCAAAAAAAAAAAAACCATAAAATTCACTAGCAATCAAGAACTAGTAGTAAACTAGTAATCGTACCTAAGGCAGCAAGCTCGATTGAGCTTCCCTGTCCGATAACAGCGGTGTCAATTACACTCATAAGAGGCCCGCAGATCCATAGCCCTGTCGCGGGTCCCGCGAACACCACAATCTCCCTAATCTGCTTCCAGATGCTGCTCTCACTCGCATTGAATTCTTCCGGCACTGTAAACGAACCATTTTCCACAGCTTGCTCTGCAACGAAATCGCTAACGGTAGAAGAGGAAGAAGAAGAAGAAACAATGTTGTCGTCGCCATTATCGGAAATCCAATTAGCTTTTACTCCAAGATTTTGATCGATGGGACCAATGCAAGCGGTTCTGAACCTTCGATTTGTTCGCAACGAAGAACGCCGAATTGAAACAGGGAAAGAAGAAGAACGAAAACCATTAATATTAAAATGAACGGAGCCATTGCAAGTTCTGTAGCAGAAGTTTCGGATTGGAAAGTGAGAAGCTGGAGCTAGGGTTTTGGTATCCATTAGAGAGACCGAGAGAAGAACAGCGAAAGAGTTTGGACTTGCTTCGGTCTGCAGAATGAACGGCGAGCCGAATATTACGTGGAGCTGTGAGGAACCTGATTTGGTTCTGTCCTGTGTGGCCACGGTGTAAGATTGGAAGATGTTGTGGACCAATCGTGTCCGATGGGTCCTACGTAGCGCCACGCGTCTGATGTGCAATGGATATGATGTGTTAACCAGCACATTTTGTCACTTTTTGGTGATTGAATCAGAAGGACCGTAGAAGATCTTCGTTGTCGTATAAAATTCATAGAAGATACGGGCGTCGCACGAGATCAAAACGGGAACTACGGCTTAAAAACAACTTATGTCAAATATATTTAAATTGTATGATTAATTTATGCAATTTTATTTTATTTTTCATAAAAGATTAATTTATGCATGTTAAAAGTTGTAAAGCATAAGAGTATGATATATGCTATCCATCAGGTATGTGAAGACATGTGACATTGTTTTATTGTGATAGAAAAAAATAAGATTGATAAATAAGAAAAACAAACATCTCAACTTAACTAATTTTTTTTTTCTATTTTCAGAGATAAGCAAAAAATCCTTTCAAAAAATAAAATACATTAAATGTAAACAAAATCATTACATAGGGTGGACCATGGTTTGCATGTGAAGACCAAGTCAATTATTTGATAGGGATATATATATATATATATATAACTCAACTAAATTTTTTTTTTTTTAATTATATGAAGTTGGCTACATAAATATGTTTATTCTGCCCTGTTCTATCACGGGTTGAATCAACATTAATTACAAGAACTTAAAATTTTTCTTTTTAACTTTGGTTGCATATATCTATCATATAATATTTTAAAAAGCACTTAATTCTTTGTTTGACCTACTATGATTTAACACTGTGATTTATGTATAATAGATCCCAAGTAGTTTTATGGTTATATAAAACCATATAACGGGCTTCAAGCTCATTGTCTTTGTCATAAATTACTTCAAAGCAACAAAGATGATCTCACTCTCGAACAATCAATAAAGAATATGTACTAAATAAAAAAATAAAAGTATGATGCAAATCAATCTCAAGAGACCCAAAGTCAAAGTTTTGACCAATGCCGCTTCATACTTAATCTGGCCCACCATAAATACAAATGATCCTATAAGAAAATAAAATGTTAAATAATCCAAAATAATGAGCTATATTCAATATTCCTTTTCAAGCTCTTACAAATATTTACAGGATCAGCCATGTTAGGGTGGTTTGATGGTTTAGGATGCTCGTTTCAAAAAATAAGATAACGAATTCAACTTTTTACTAGCATGGACCATTAAGGGAGTCTTCGCTTGAGTTATTAGAGGCCCAAGGAACTAGGTGAGACAGATTATCCGGGTACCGTTGATTACCAAAATAATAATAAAAATTACAGGATCATATTTGTTTAAATTACAAGGTTTAAGCCTTAAAGACAAAAACCTCCTAGTAACTTGTAAAAAAGAAAAAAGAAAAACTTAAACCCCAAAATTTTTAAACGCAGTTGTTGATGTATTATTATGTGTGAGGAGCTAAGGGGAGTCTATATTGTTGGTGTGAGATTAATCTGTCATTAACGGATGGATACAAGGACGAGTTTGTAATATGTTTGTTTTTTTTTTTTTTTCAAATTTAACTGTCTAGGAAAATCAAGACAAAGTCAAAGGTGGGACGGTTTTAAATTTGAAATGTGCATGAGGCTGAAGGCCCTTGCATCGCACGTATCAGCACGTGCGCTAACTTTACCCACAGGAACCGTTACACAGGTGGCGGCACTACGTTGCAATTGACAACCAGAAGATTGAAAAAAAAGACAAAAAATTAAAATTGACAAACCGCTAAGGCTCTTCGTTTTAGCATTGTTGGCCAGCCCGCTCTTTCTTCGCCGCCTTTTTACGTAATCTTCTTTTTTAATTACTATTGTTTGTACAATCAAACATTAGTTTCAGTTTATGATATAAACAACTTAACTAAATACCTAACCAATGTATATGGAAATGGAGGTAATTTTCGAATGTAAATGGATACAGGGATGCAATATTCCGTGTGGGGTACAGGGTATCTTACTCCTTATACTTATTTTAATAATAAAATAAGATTTTTAAATTGAGAACTTATATTTATATATAATGAATAATTTAGCATATATAACTATATATTTTGCGCAAAACTTACACAATTTAACTTTAAATATAAGCAAAATACAAATATATTTTAGTTTTTATGAAAAAAACAAAATTTAAAATAAATTATGACAACAAGAGGGAAAAGTTTTTTTTTTAATAAAAAAAAAAAAAGAAAAAAAAGAAAAAGTAAAAATAAAATAAAATAAAATAAAAAAATATCATGCGTATGACTTCAAATACATGCATGCAGTAAGCGACCGCAACATGGACAACGCTGCTTGTGTGATTGGGACGCAAACGCCCCTTGACGACGAGAGTTACAAGACCAAAGATGAAGCGGGAAAAAGGAAAAAACAAACGCAAAACAAACGGGTGGCGATAAACGCGGCGGTTACATCACGAAGAAAAGAAGCTGAACGAGAGGGGGTTATACCCTGTAATTTCCCGAAAACCCGGGTCCCTTTTAAACTAAAAAACAAAAAAACAAAAACAAATACAAAAACAAAAAAAGAAAGCTGGCGCCTTCGATCGTGCGCGGTTTCGTAAGAAATCCGTTTCGTTGCGGTCCGTGGCCAGCGAGCCAACTCAATTCAATTCAAAACCGCGGGTCCGACCTGGCTAGCGCACCGAGAGAGGGACAAAATCGGTAATTTGACCCGAGAACAGATAAACCAGAGCGACCCTTGTTGTTGGATGGGCCATTGTTTCGTGCAGCGATGCTTTGAACCCAACATTCAATGCTCCACCAAACGCTCCCTCTTTTCTTTCAATTTAACCCATCTTCTTCTTCTTCTTCTTCTTCTTCCTCAACCCTTGTTCCTTCTTCTTTTTCTTCTTCTTCTCTATCTCAGGTAAGAATACCAGAGTAACTAATTTTGATTATTTTTCTTTTTTTTTTTGGAGTATTTTTTTAGGTGTCAAATTTGTTTTATATTTATTGTTCTGGTTTAGGTTGAAGCGGAAATGGAGTGCGTGGCGGCAAAAAATGCGTTTAAAACTAGTTTCTGGCCTGAGATAACCGCGAAATCCAACCAACCAACAGTTTTCGAGGATTTTTATGGCGGGAATGCCTCAAATTGTGGCGTTTCTGTCGATGAATTTCTCGTCGACGAGTTTCTTGATTTCTCCAAAGAAGAACAACAAGAAGACCAAGAAGAAGAAGAAGAAGAAGAAGAGGAGAAAGATTGCGCTTCCGTCTCTTCTCAAGAACAGAATTCTAATTCTAGTGGGCCCTCCGTTAAAGATGATTTCGGTTTCGTCTCCGGCAGCGAATTCACCGTTCCGGTAAATAATTTTCAGAATTTCTAATTTTTAATTTGCAAATTTTAATTTTCTTTTTTTGACATTTTTCGGAGTTTTGAAAAGAGCCCGCTTTCTTATGCAGACGGAGGAAATGGAGGACCTGGAATGGTTATCTCACTTCGTTGACGATTCCTTCTCGGAATTCGCTCTACCATACCTAGGACGCGACTCACCGGATAAAACCCCAGTTCCCAACTCGGACCGGTCCGAACCGGAAAGTCGGACGACTTCTCCGGCTCCGCCCCTCACTTTCCCGACCCCATTTCCGGCCAGAACCAGAACCAAACGTCCCCGAACCGGCGGCCGAGTTTGGTCAACAGGAACTCCGGCGATAACAGAAACCTCTTCTTGTTCTTGTTCTTCTTCTTCTTCTTCTACGTCAACTTCAACTTCGTGTCTTATATTCACAAACACTGGTCCAAACCTCGACTTTCTCGCCCACGTCGGAAATCCGCCGGAGAAGAAGAAGAAGATTCCGGCGACGAAGAACAGCGTGACGCAGCCGCAGCGCCGGTGCAGTCACTGCGGGGTTCAGAAGACGCCGCAATGGAGAGCCGGTCCGTTGGGGGCTAAGACCTTGTGCAACGCGTGTGGGGTCCGGTTCAAGTCCGGTCGGCTCTTGCCGGAATATCGGCCGGCTTGTAGCCCTACCTTCTCCAGCGACGTTCACTCTAACAGTCACCGGAAAGTGCTGGAGATGCGGCTGAAGAAAGAGATGGACCCTGTTGAGTCGGAGTTGGCTCCGGCGGTTCAAAGCTTTTGAAATTCTGAGTTAGAAATTTTAGAAGAGAGAATGGGAGAGGGTGAACCGGTCTAGGTTTGGACCGGGTCCGGCTGTACATTTTGGACATTATATACTTTAGAGCAGTTGTAACGGATTTAGAGTTGCTTTTATTACGTTACTCCTTTGTGTGTAATTTTTAATTTAATTTATTTTATTATTTTGACTGTTCTTAGAAAAATGTTCTTTGAATTTTCTAGGGCAGCACTCAGCAGCAGGTTTTTGCTTTGTTTTCTGTGTCCAAAACCTAGGAGTTTGATTTATTTTGGGTCCAAAACCAAAGATTAATGACTTTCTTTTGACTTAGTAGTGCATGTATATATACTTTTGTTTACTCAATTAAATTGAAAAAAATAAGGAATGATTTCGAAAGTATGGGGCCATGTATTAAAATTTGGTTTGTGATTAAAAAAAGAAAGAAAGAAAGATATAATTTAGAATAAAAAAATTAAAAAGATTTTGAATAAAATTTTAATAAATGAATTTTAAATTTGATCAATTAAATTCTTTTACTTTATCTGAATCCCAAACTAGATGAACTTAATATTTTTTTTGTTAATCGGTATTTTGGCATGTTGTATCTTTTTTTATTTTACGACGAAACTAATTTACTTGAACTCAAGGATTTGAACATTTTTTTTTAAAAGGAGTATGAAACACGTGGACATGAATCCGACTGTAATTTAAATTGATCTCACGACCTACTGGGTCCTTTAATTCTTGTGCACTCAACTCCACGGATCAGCTGAGCTACATTGTTGAATAATTTTTTTTTTACTTTCAAGTGGGTCATTGGATAACTTATATTCTTATTATTGGTTTTTTATAGATATATATATATATATATATATATATATAATGAATTAAATAAATAGTTGATTAATTGAGGTTTCACTACAAGATGCTAAATAATTGAATGAAAGAGGCAAGAGGGGGCAACAATGCCACATGGAATGAAGTTGATGACATCTAGGGATTCTGGTTCATATAAAAAGTCCACCCAAAAAGCCATTATTAGGTCGGTGCGGACGCTGGGACCAATGTGTCACGTGACTTTCAATGTGGGTCTTTTGAGTGTGAGCGTGTAACCCACATGAAGAAGCAGAAGTTTTTACTTTTTTTAACCAAGAAGCAGTAGAAGTTGTTGGGTTGGTTTAGATAAAATTGAACTGTGAGCGTGTGTCTATATATATATATATAATAATAATAATTTAAAAAATAATAATTTAACTGTAAAATAATATAATTATATTATAATTAAATATTTATATTTATTAGATGGGTTGATTTACGACATAATATATAATTTAATGATGAATATATAATTAGAATATAATTATATTATTTTGCTGTTAAATTAACATTCTTTTTATATATAGATAGCCAACAAGGGATTGATTTAGTTTAGAGAGTGAACTAGGATACGATTGAAAAATTCGTCACAAGTTCGAGCCTGTTCTTGTTTATTTCTTTTAAGAGAGTGTAAATTTTAAATTTAAATAATTAGTCTTAAATAAAAAAAAGAAAATACCAACAAGTGTAAAAAAATCAATACACAAAAAGAGGTATATATATATATATATGTCATCTGGTGGGGCCTGGCATGCCATAATATTGATGTGTAGAAGGAGATAATAATTAATGGTGGGTTCTTGGTGGATCCGCACCAACAGCAAGAATGCAAGATGCTAGTGGTTGGAACTTGGAACGAGCTTATATATTAGATGGGACTCACTACTTACCATCTAATAATCTCTCCTTATTTCTTGGTTTTTTCAATTAATATGTGAAAAGGTGATTAAATACAATGAAAGTTTCGTGTATATACAGCAAATTTTTTTAAAAGAATAACATATCTAGCTGATATTAATATAATTTTTTTTAAAAATAATTGTAAATATTATAACTGTATAATACATATATATATATATATCTATTAAATATTAATATTTTACATATATTAATATATATATAATAAATAATTTAATAAATATATATATGTAGTTATACATGAAGTTGTAACTTTTTATAGTTAAAATTAACATTTTCTTCTTATTTATTTATTTATATATGTCGGTTAGAGATGTTACCGTAGCATTATTAAAAAAGGAAGGCGTTTATCATAAATAAAAAGGGAAAACTCCCTGATGCTTCTCTAATAAATTGTGTTCTATTTAGATTAGGGAGAAAAAAAAAAAAAAACAATCATACACTGAAAAACTCCTAGAGCCTGGCTGCCCCTGTTTGTCTTGTGTTGAAAGAAAGATTTGGACAGTTGCATGATTAAAGTTATGAATATAATAAGGAATAAATATTAATTCTACAAGAAGAAGAAGTTAAAGACAAAATGAAAAATAAAATTAAACTGTCGGGTCATATTTATAAGGTAATTAAATCCCCTTTATTTGTATATCAGATAATTCATGCATTGCCAATATTCAAATAATCAATTTAAATCAAACTTTTTGAATAGTAAATCCCATGTAGTGATCGGAAGTCTCCAAACCCAAACAAAATCTGCAATCCAAGTGATAAAAAAACAATCTAATAATACACAGAAAATTAAACACACCACCACCCAATCTTTTTCTTGTAACTAATTAATTAAACAGAGATCGATCATTCATGAGAAGATGGAAATTCTAGCTAACTAGGAGAATTAAGCAGTTCATGGATGTGTTCTTCTTCTTCTTCTACAGTGAGGCTTGCACATGTATTTGCAGTCATAGAAACAATATCCTCCACAATGAAGCGGGCAATCCAATCTCACTCCTTTACAACGCCCTTCTCCCATGCACTCTGCATATTGCCCAATCCTATGCACACCCATTTGGTGCTTATGTCCCACTACTGCCGATCTGCTTCTCTTATGTTGTTGCCTCTCATTATGATGAACTATATTCCTTCTTCCTCTTTGATGTCTTCTCGGCTTCCCACTACACCCCCAACGCCACCCCCCACCACCGCCGCCGCCGCCGCCACCACCTCCGCCGCCACCACCGCCGCCACCTCCACCACGGCCTCCGCCGCCACTTCCCCAACCCCAAGCAAAGCCACCTCCACCACCCCCTCCCCACCCCCATCTATAACCATCCCTTTGTGCATTATTGTTTCTAGTGTTAATTGAGACTTTACCAGGGGACGAACTGTTGAATTCATGATTTCCACTCACTCCCATTCCAATCCCACCATTCTTACCAACATTGCTATTGTTTTGATGTGGGAGATGTGTTATTTGGCCACTTTGAGCAGTGGCATAACCATCCAAGATTAATAATGCAAGAACAACGAAACAGAGTAGCCATAAGCGTGTTAGTGTGTCCATGGTGTTGCCCTGTAATTAAGAGAGACTTGGAAACGAAATGCCTCCTCTTATATGATGCTACAGTTCCAGATAGATTCAGTAATTTATCTATAATTGTAAAGCGTGAATGAGAGGCAAAGAAAGAGGAGTAGTGTGTGTGTGTGTAGAGTGCTGAGTAAGGTGCAGGTGAAGAAGGCTTGCAAGTTGCAGCTTAGTTTTATGGGTTGCACGCAGTCAATCATGATTGTCACGCGCGAGTACTACTTCTCCTGTTCTTCACGCAATCTCTTACCTACTTATACGAGTACATTTTTGTTGACACCAGTGACCACCAAGCTTTTTCTTCTCACTTTGGATAATCCAAATTATCCCACTCGCGTGCAATTGGATAAAGAAGAAGGTGTATGTGCATATCATCAGCACAAGCTGTGGTACATGGAACTGTATATTGCGATTTGTAACCTGACCTGGACTGCCTTTATTTGCATTCTGTGGAATTAATGCAGGAAATGTTTGGGTTTAATGTTAAATTTACTATATATATATTGTTATACAATATACATCATTATAGTTAAAAGACCTTTTTGCATCAGGAAAAAAAAAAAAAAAGGAAGAAGTTACAACCGTCAAAATAAATCAAAATCAATAACCAAGTTAATGTGGTGAGTGATGAGTGGAACTCCACTATCATAATTATTGGATATGCATCTATTATATATCTCAATATATATGGTATGTTGTTTAATACTCATAATAGTATAGTTAGATTATGAATTATATGTGTTTGTGTACATATCCAATATTAGGATGGGCGAGTGACAGAGTTGAGGGGTATAAGGTTCAATTATAAAATTGTGTGTGTATGTACGTGTTCGTCCTTGCTCACGTGTGAGACATACATGGATCAAAAAGAATAATCTCATATTGGAGAGATAAGAGTTCATTATATAAATTATAAGTGTGGATGATCTCTACCCTTTTTAGTATTAAAGCCTTTTAGAGTCGAACCGCATAGTTATTATGATTCTAATATATATATGATTATGATTTGACAAAGAAGGCCCATAGTTATTTGTGGAACGCTATGATTTGAAACGGGTACCTAATTACATTATTGATCCTGGAGAAGACAAGCAACTTTCCATTTGTTCTTGATAAGGAAAATTTTGTAACATTAATTTAATTAAAACCAATAAAACAGTAGATACCAAGTTATTCAGCATTTAGAAAAAAATAAAAATAATGAACATGGAGCAAAACTACATATTATTTTGGTCTAATGAGCTATCTTTTAATATCAAAAATAAAAATAATATTGAAATGCTAAAGTGTACCATTTTTATTTTATTTTTTAAAGTCAAGGGGTACAAGGGCAACCTCTATTAATTTTTTAGGGTACGACGACAAATACTTAATAATACTTAATAACCCTGTTATGTAAGTTGAGAGGTTTGATTTAGGATTTATTTTATATTAGAGCTTTATATCCCTCAATTCGTTCACTTTTAATCTAATGTTTTTTTTCTTTTTACCTAATGTTAGGCAGAGAAAAAAACAGCCTAGAAAAAAAGTGTACCATTATGTTGATAAATAATAAAAAAACAAAACCAGCCATGGCAAAGCTAGCGTGTACCAGTCAAGATGAACCACCAAATTATTAACACATGTAATTGGTGAAACATTATTAAATGTTTAAATGTATACGAGGTTAGCCTGAGAGAGTTAGATCCAACTGTATATTTCTTTCAAATATTTATATAGTATATTGAAAAATCCCAAAATCTACAATAATATTCATTAATATAGGCTTATTTAGGAGATGAATTAGTTTAATTTGTGCTATATGTACAAGTTGATTCAAGAAAAACCTGACTGATAATTTATTTATTTTTTGAGTCCATTTTTCATTCAATGTGGGAATATTATGTATAGAGCCATCGTGTATAGCATTTAACACCTCATGGGTATAGATCATATGTACATTATTATGCACCGTGCTAAACCAACAGTGTGTGTGCCACACCGAACATTTGTCGGACGTTCCATGAAATGTGTGTATTTCACATCTTACTACTTTTTTCTTAGTTGTTCACGAGGTGTCTTATACCCTTTGGATATAGAACTAGTGTCTATTTAAGGCGGGAGCGAAATAATAGATATCTGTCAACAAGAGTATACATCTAAAATTTAAACTTCTATACAAAAAGACAACCTTAGAGCTCAGTCAACTTTCATTGAGCCAACCTCTCGTTCCTATTTCACGTCTTACTATTATTATAGCTATTGGGTGTATCTATCAACCCTAAAAACTAACTTAAGAGGTGAGGCTTTCCTCACACATATAAAGTGAGGAACATCCCTAATTCCCAACAATCTCCCTGTGGCTATTACATATTGGGTCATGGGTCGGAACACATCGGGCAATGGGCTGAAGGTCGCAACAACCCATACTCCCAAGTCCCAACTAATATTGGGCCAAGTCTGTTGGTAAAACATGGGCTAAATTACGAATATTTGATGGTATAGAGTTGTTTTACATTTATAAAAACTGACTACCAACAACCCCTTTCACTTCAAATTAATGCTGGATAAACAAAACCCAACAATAGTATGTGCAAACCTTGCTTCTTTAGTTTAGGTTATAACTCTTAGCTCAATTGTGAAAAAGTAATTTGTAAATTTTAACATTGAGTTGGTGAGGCCTGAAGGTGGTTGGTGGGTTGGTGGGTGGTCCAAGTGGCTACTTTTCGTGCGGCGAATAAGGGCATAAACCAGTTGAAATATATAAGCTGGTCGCAAAGAGCGTGCTCAGTGTGCAGTCGTCAAGGGAAAAGTATGCACCTGTGCTACTTTTTCTTGCATACCCACCGATAACTTAACCTCAAAGACAAGTGCTAATTATATAATTTCAGAAAAATTAAATTTATCTCAATTTAATTAATCTTGTTAACTATATACCCTCTAAGGAAAATGATTCAAATTTTTATATTTATAATTTATTTACTCTTTATCTACCTATAATAATAATATAGTAAACATAGATTTTTTTTATTTTTTTTTAATTAGCAAAAAAGTGAGATGCTGATAAGAAGATCATATTTTGGAGTTAGTCGCTCGTGATCATTAATATTTGACGAAAAGCCATTAAATGGAGTAGAGTTGACCACAATGTCCTTTTACTTTTGAAATGGCTCCATCTGTGTTACAATTTGACAAATTGTCTCTTTGAGTTTTCAGTCTTGCCCATTTTGATTGATGATTCAGATCAAATTGACATATTGCATTGAGATCAAACTTTATCAAAATCAATCATTTTCATGGTTTAGTTTATACATTTATTTATTTATTTTTAGATTATATAAGATTAGATTTTTATTAATACTAAGGGGGTTTTTTATTTAAAATTTATCTTTCCAACCATTATTCTCCAAAAACTGTTTTATTCTTACTATTTAATTTGTGGGGTTGTTTATCATTTATTTGTTTTAGATTATCTTAGTTAAAATTTATTATTGTAATTATAATTCTATAAATTATTTTATTTTTACTATTCATTCACTTTTATAGTTTAATTTAATTTATATAACAACCAAATAACATATTAGATGATTATTTATTAATTTAAATAGTTACTAACAGGAATAACCAATTTTTAAAATAGTAAAATATGATTATTTTTGAAGTATAATTATTTATATTCATGTTGATACGGTGTACAGTGAATGAATGATGTGTCTTTTTTTTTTTTTTTTTTTCCTGATGATATGGTGATGGGATGTATTATTACGCAAAGTATAGATTTCAATATATATCCTGAATTATTTTAATACTCTTCATTTAATTAAGGAGACCAAGCAACTGACCCTCAAAAATTTTCACTTTCTACATAAACCAACTGTACCAGTGAGATTTAATTGCTTCATGATATGATAAGAAAACATTTCTTGGATCTAAATTCAAACAAACTTATGCATGGCCTCGTCATCTTTAGATTTGTTTGTCAATACATAATTAAAGGCAATTGACATAATTGCTAAAAATGTGTACGAATAACACTTTTATAATAAAATACCACCTGTTGCCATTGATATATATGTATGCACATGGTTTTTATAAAAAGGTACTTAAGATAATGACCTTATTTGAAAAAGTTTTTTCAAATGTATTTTTTGGGCCATTGAGGGAGAAGCTTTTGTGATTGGAATGATAATCTTACATTTGGTATAAGATTCAGATATTATTTTCTGTA
Source organism: Paratinospora sagittata (assembly GCA_035771175.1). NCBI lineage: Eukaryota > Viridiplantae > Streptophyta > Magnoliopsida > Ranunculales > Menispermaceae > Paratinospora > Paratinospora sagittata. Next base: position 35,236,370 of record CM069594.1, read on the forward strand.
TTCAAAATTTTAAAAATATAAAAAATAGATTTGATTTGTTAAAATTTTAAAACAATTTTTCAAATGCAAAACTGGTGAAAAATTGTTTTGTTAAAACGTTAAAAATTACATGTTTTTTTACCATAAACATTGGTCTCCCAAACGCTCCCCTCACTTCGTTTTGCATTTCATCAAAATCGTCCCGCGTTGCTGTTTAAGCGCCAAACAATCATTTAATGGTTCCACATATCTCAAAGAGTTGACTGGACTTTTAACCGAACCATTGTGATGGACTATTCACCAAACCTGGTGTGATATTATGACTTTATCAAATAAATACAAAATAATAATAATAATAATAATGTTAATCTAATTATACAAAGTATCCAGTAGATGCAGTGTGTTACACATATTAAGGTTTATATTAAATAATTTAAGGGATATGTAAGTATAGTTACAGTTAAAATTACATATGCCTCTTGTTTGTGAATTGAAAAATATTAATCTAAGTTAAAAAAAAAAACCCTGTGTCTAATTATACACTTTCATAATTAATTAATTTAATATGTGTATTATATACATTTCAATATGTGTAAAGCTGTAATAAATCATCTAATAAATAAATAAAATGTAATTATACGTAGAATTACATTTTTTCGTTAGAATAACATTAGCGATTTTTCTTGAAGGTGATTAACATTAGTATTAGGGCCTATGACTTTTGAATTGCTGCAAATAACAAATATTATGACATTTTTAATATTCTTGAATGGACTTAATATATTGCTTGATGACAAAATTAGTATTTAAAGAAATGTTAAAAATATACTTGGTTCCAACACTTTTCTCCGTGTTGGAGTCATCGTCCCTTAAATGTTATAGATTTCGCATGTACATGTATTGTGCAAGATCCTAAACATACAAAGAATGTTGGAGTTGAATTAAAAAAAATGTGAACGTGTAATTCGGCTCTAGTCTTTATTACTTATTTGCCTTATTTTTATCTTTAATTATATATATATTTTCTCTATTTATCTTTTTCATTTCTAACTTTTAAATATATATATATATATATATCTTTTTCATTATTATAAATTGTGAAGTAAATCTTTCTCTTTCACTAGTATCAAAGTCTATGGGTTACAGATAAGAGTTGTTTTGATTTAGGCAGCAAACTAAAATGTACAATTGACAAACTCATCCGAATTTGAGTTCACCTTATTCATTTTTGTTGAAAATAGGTATTATTATCCTTATACTTGGTTACTGCTAAGTGTCAGAAAAACTGCTTAACGAAAAAAAACAAAAGACTATGAATTAATATCGGTACTACTGCTTCAAAAAATATATATATATATATATATATGTCGGTACTATTACGTGGCCGGACCAACATCGAAAAAAAGACTACATGGCCGCATCAACATCAAGCACCTATACATCGAAAAAAATCTCATTTCAGTATTTTATTGATTTCTGACATATTCTTTTCCGACCAAGAAATTACGTTTTAATCCGTCCTGCTTAAAGTGACCTTTTTCGCTAAATCGAATCGTAAACAGCAAAAACCCGTCAAAACCCGTCACCAGATATACTATCCAACTCCCCATCCCAAAACCCGCCACCTGTACTTCCTTCAATAAAGAAAACCACTATTGTATTTTTTATTATTTTTATTTTTATGGTGTGAACCTATTGAAAAAAAAAATTTATCTAACTGAAACTACCAAAATACCCCTCAATCTCTCTATATATATACAACCACACAGAGCCTTGGAAATCCCAGGACGCAACAACCGTTCTGAGGTCAAATCCAGCAGCTATGGAGCTTGTTTCTCTGCAACCTTTTTTCTTCTTCTTCATATTCCCCTTGTTCTTATTTCTAGCTTTTCTCCTGAGAACTCGCCGGAAAATCCCATACCCACCTGGCCCACGAGGCCTTCCGATCATCGGCAACATGAACATAATGGACAAATTCACTCACCGAGGCCTCGCCGACCTCGCCAAGCACTACGGCGGTCTCCTCCATCTCCGGTGCGGCTCCGTCAACATGATAGCTGTGTCGACGCCGGAGATGGCTCGCCAAGTTCTCCAAGTTCACGACAACATCTTCTCCAATCGTCCAGCAACTATAACGATCAAGTACTTAACTTACGATCGCGCCGACATGGCGTTCGCTCACTACGGCCCGTTCTGGCGCCAGATGAGGAAGCTTTGTGTCATGAAGTTGTTTAGTAGGAAACGGGCCGAGTCGTGGGCCTCGGTCCGTGACGAGGTTGATTCGACGGTTCGCGACGTGGCTGGTAAGTCCGGCGAGCCGGTTAATATTGGTGAATTGGTGTTTGGGCTCACGAGGAATATAACGTATAGAGCAGCGTTTGGGTCGAGCTCGCATGAGGGTCAGGATGAGTTTGTGAGTATCATGCAGGAGTTTTCGAAGCTGTTTGGTGCTTTTAATATTGCTGATTTTTTCCCTTGGCTTAGTTGGTTTGATCCACAAGGGCTTAATAAGAGACTTCTGGATGCGAGGAAAGCTCTGGATAGGTTTATTGATAATATTATAGATGATCATATGGAGAAGAAGAAGAAGAAGATGAATTGTGAAGAAGATGGGGATGAAGAAGAGGATATGGTGGATGAGTTGCTAGCCTTTTACAGTGAAAATAATGGCAAAGCTAATGAAGCTGAAGATCTTCAAGCATCTATTAATTTGACAAGAGAGAACATCAAAGCTATCATCATGGTAAGGTGTTTTTTTTTTTTTTTTGTGTGTGTAAAGTTTTTTTGAACCTAATTAACCATATTTAGGCTAGAGTTCTACTATGATGAGTTACTTTCGGGAAGTCCTCTCACAATTATTATAAAAAAAGACCCAAAAAAAATATTGTCATTACGTATACGGAATGAATGAGTGGGATTTTCAATACTCCCGGACCAGAAAATATTAATGGGCCCAGAAGACTTTCCTTCCTTCTTCCAGGAATCCATGAAGTTGATAAATTAGGAGATTTTTCTATTTTTTACAAACATCTGTAACAATGTGCTTGTTATGTTATGTATGCATGTACTTATATATACAACCTTTTTTTTTTTTTTTTTCAAAATTGCATTTCTCAATCTGTTTGTTCTTACCTGCAGGACGTGATGTTTGGTGGGACTGAGACGGTAGCTTCAGCTATAGAATGGGCGATGGCGGAGCTAATGAAAAGCCCAGAAGAGATGAAGAAGGTCCAACAAGAGCTCGACGAAGTCGTTGGCCGCGACCGGAGAGTCGCGGAAACCGATCTCGACAAGCTTATTTACCTCAAATTCACCATCAAAGAGACCCTACGGCTCCACCCTCCGATCCCTCTCCTCCTCCACGAGACCGCCGAGTACAGCGAGGTCGCCGGCTACGCCATTCCGGCCAAGTCTCGGGTCATGATCAACGCATGGGCAATCGGGCGTGACAAGAGCGCATGGGTCGACCCGGATAGCTTCAAGCCTTCGAGATATTACAAACAGAACGCGCCGGACTTCAAAGGAAGCAACTTCGAGTTTATACCATTCGGGTCGGGTCGTCGGTCTTGCCCCGGTATGCAACTCGGGCTTTACGCGCTCGAGTTATCAGTGGCTCACCTGGTTCATTGCTTCTCTTGGGAGTTGCCAGATGGTATGAAACCGAGCAAGTTGGACATGATGGACGTGTTTGGACTCACCGCGCCGAGAGCGGTTCCACTCGTCTCTGTACCGAGTCCTCGACTCGGTTGCCCTCTATTTTGATTTAGATGAATTGTTCAGTTCTTTTTTTTATTTTAATTTTTTAGGGTTATGGGGTGCAATAACGATAGCTTGGTGATTGTGTAAAAACCAGCTACGTACAATGTTAGAACAGTGAGAAATATTACAAAATGATATTTGCAAAATTATTTTCTTTATATATATAATAATAGTATGCTAAAAAATATAAAAAAAAGCTTCAAAAGTAAATTGGATTCATGCATGCACTTTCTTTTTATTAGTTATTTTATAAGTCAAGGAGATACGTAAATTATAAAATTATTCTCATTAAAGATCATGAGAAATATATAGTAATTTGTTTTTTTAAGAAAAAAAGTTGGCTAGCTACTACCTAAGGTTGGAGAGCTTTTATATAATCTTTTCAGATCACTACCCACAAGAAAACAACTTAATTAGCAAATTAATCAATCATTTAATGTCAACAAAATCTATAAATATTAATGTTTGGACACAGATACCAATATTTTAGCGATCAATCATTAAAGGATACCAATCTATTAAGGGAAGGAAACCGAGGGATCAATAGGAAAATAATCTCCTATTGATTATCTAATAAATAAAAAGCTAAATATGATCAAGAGATATAGGGAAGGAAATTAGTAAATACTACAATCTTGTAATTAATTACTATGATCTTAAAAGTTTATAAGATATATATATTCTTTATTGTCATTAACATTTCTAAACTACACACTCTATTCTGTGTTGGGTAGGCTCTTGGCAAGAAGGAAGGAAAAAAAAGATTATTAATTTATGGCTTTTATTCAAAGAAAAGGTCATTAATTCAAAAGAGTTACCAAACGTTTAACTTATTAACGGTTCATCTTTCATTCCCTTCTACTTTCCAAGCGTGCAAGAAACACGTGCGCTTAATTTCTTAGTCCATCTTGGGTACTAATATATATACTTCCCTTACCTACTCAATGCTTTTAAATTTAATTTAATTTAATTTAATTTATTAAAATATTGATGTCGTGGACTCAAACGCTGACTAATGTTGACAAGACTCAAAATTATTCTAACATCATAAAAAGGTGTAAGTATATAAGATGTGGTCGGTAATCCACGGCATAGAGTTATCCTTTATTAGGAGACTTTTATATTTTTTTTTGTGGGTTAAAACACATTCTCTCTCTGAGTTACATAGCCACTTACGTTTAGTCCATTCTTAATTGTCTGCTGCTGGGACTTCACCCTAAAAGCACCAACTTCATAGTAAACCACGGCTGGAAACGATCGTACAGACCATTCCAGGGCAAATTGAGAATTATTCACGGATTATGCAAGGCAATCACTGCAAAATTACTACCATAACTGGCAGAGTAATATAATGAGAGCACAGCTAGAAATAGAAATTCTTATATAGCAATAACAATTCTCTGACATGGGCATTTTCAGAAAGTCAAGTTCTAAAAGGCATTCCATTGGAGATACTGGTTATTCAACCATGGAAATCTTTTGTTGTGCAAGTGAAGAAAATGAGGAACGTCTGGTAGCTCACAATCATATATAGAAAATTACAGGTGAAAAAGCTCATTGTTAAGATGCAAATAACCACCAGTAGCATGTTTTATATTCCTTTTGTATTGACGACTTACTTCTCCTATAGTCAGGGACGTAAACCAACTGACACATTGAGCTTAAACTTGAAAGCATTGTACAGTAAAGCAGATGGAACTGTGGTTAATAGCAAATATCATAACAAGCATTACAATAGTTCAAGAAATCTGCCTTTCCTATTTTCATCACTTGATATTTGGTGATTCAGATGGCAGAAGAACAAAGATAAATGATAATGTTTCTTAACCGAGCTGAACAAGGATGGACAAAAAGCATAACACAATGGAGGTATACTTAAAAAGATGGCACCGGAAGCTGGCTACCCCCCTGTCTGCTTTCTTCTTATTGTATGCATTACTGAAGGTTCAGCAGCCTTCTTACTTGGGTCGCCTCCGGTAAGGGTAAAGGATATCGTCAAGATTGTCTTTAATGTAGTTGCCCACTCGATGCATGTTCCTGACTACACCCCCTGCTACCAAACTAGCATTCCTAGTAAACCTGCATCTTTCAAAGCTTTAGTATGTGGTCTCTTGAATTCTTAAATCACTACAAAAAAGTCAAATTGAGTTGAATTGCTGTGACTTGCCTGCTAAAGAATTCTTCTCCGATGGAATGTGCGGGCTTGTACTGCCTTGGCTGAGTGAAAACATGATCATCTTCAAGAAAATGAAGGACTGAGTCAGCTTTTAGGATCAAAGATACATGTCTATACAAATCAAGACAATATATTCTACATAGTGTTCTGGAAGATGGTAATCAAACTCATTAACTTTGTTGTAAAAGGGAATAAACTTGTAAAAATTCTGCTATTGGACCAGTTCAATAAAGCACAATTTGAAAATTATTCATTCATAGAGCCATCTCAGATGCTCGGAATTTTTTTTTAAGCAGTTAAGCAGATAACAACCATCGTCCATTCTTATCTCCATGACCATACTAAATTACTAACACAATTTTTTTCCATTACCACTCAAAAGTATGTGAACCACATGGGAAGGTGAGTTGCAAGTGTGTGTGTGTTACAAAAAAGAACATATCTAAGGACTTCATGAAAAACTCCAACAAAGGAAATTTCAAGGTGAGGTGTTAGAGATATCACAAGGAAAATGACTGCAATCTTCAAAATAATATGCAGCCAAATATAAACTTGAATCATAAAATGAGACTCCATGCAGGGAAAATTTTAAAACATGAACCTTTTTTGTGATCAGTGTAAAATTTATAAATATGAGGGAATCTTGCAAGGGATTTTTCCAAATGTACAACACTTTTTAAAAAGATGGAGTTATTTAAGAAAAGTTAGGAGACGCTAGATTACAGCAAAATTGGAAAGAAGTGCGAGCAACCCCACTCCTCCAACATTTAAATGTTGAAAATATGTGCAAGCGCCAGATGAGTGGGCGTGTTATGAATTTATGAGCTTCAGCATTTGGAAAGCACCAACATTATTGCTTGCCAAACTCCATATCCATAAAGGCCTTGAGATAGTTTGTTGTCAGGGTTCCTTGGGTTTGATTTTCTCCATAAGTTTGCATTCTCTTGCATAATAGCCACTACAGTGATAGTTCCAACTTTATGATCCAAATATTTGAATCTCACCTAACCTATCTTCTCTAGGAGTCGAAGCCACTTTGAAACCAAATGAGCTTTGCAATCTTATTGGTCCCAGAGAAAGAGTTCATTGAACTCCCTTAATATGTCTAGCCGCTCCAATGGGAACAAAGAGTAAGGGAAATAATAAGAAGAATGGAAGAGAGTCCTCTTAATAAGCAGCAACTCTTCTCCCCTTTCTTTTTGATGAGCATTGTGCCCTTCCAAGCTGCTAGCTTCCATTGAACTTTTTCTGCAACCAGGTGCCAAACCTCAGGGGTACAGTGTAGCCCTCAGGGTTAATAGCAGGTAAGAGGTTGGAACATCCTAGCATCACACCTGCACTTCAACAAGTGTGTCGATGCTCACAAGAACAATAAGTGCAATTCCAGAGGGTAAAAGTTCAATATCATCAGATATTATTTCTTTTCAATAGATCTAGCTCTGTTATAGTTGAACAATTGGAAAGACAAGAAGCCCCTGGGTAATTTATGGCTCCTGCTACAATTCTACATTAGGTCCTTGCAGAAATGCTTGAGAAGGGAATAAAATAAAAAAAATTAAATAATAAACTTTGATTAGCAAAAACAAGAAAAAATAAAGAAAAAATAAAAGGAAGAAGAAGAAGAAGAAGAAGAAGAAGAAGGCACAACAAAAGTTTTGGAATCAACCAGATATGACTCCACTGAAATTCTAGCCGCTTCTCATTGTATACAAACGTGGTGTCAGCAGTCAGCAAGTATTCCAATTGAGCAAGGCAAAAATTAGAGTTTAAAGCTTATCCTAAAATTGATGTCCAAGGGTATTTCAGTTTGACACTTCAAAGAAAATAATTTATTCATTAAAAACACTCACACATGCATGCCTAGTAGAACAAATATATTGTTTTGTTAAGTGAAAATTTATCATAATATAGCAAGTAAAAGAGGCTGCAGATTGACTCTTCAAGGAAAAGAAAGTGTATTCCAGTAATGTGAAACAAAAAGCTATTGCAATAGAGCACCATTGTTATAAGAATATAACAAGCAAACAGCAGTTTTGTTAAAGAAATAACTGCAATTCGCGCAAGACTAATTAGAGTTCAATGTCAAGAATATTTTATCACAAAAAAGTAGCACATCCAGCAAATACAGAAAATTTTTACTACCTTCCCTGTTGCGAGCGCGCGCTGGAACATGATCAGCAGTTGAAGCTCTCTTATCCACCAAAAGCTGCAACAACCACATATTTGAGATCAAATTTTGAAGTCATATGGTACGCAAATCCATTCATATGTCATGGTGGAAGAAATCTAATCAGCAATGAAACCAGGAGAACAGAGGGCAAGCATCAGTAATCAAAAGATGGCTGACATCATTCTCAGACCCTCCATTTCAGAAATTAATTAGTTTTCAGCTACTCCAACATGTGAAAGAAACAAATTAAATCCCCAAGAAGAGTAAGTGTTTAGAGTCCGAATGTGAACATCCCAGCTGTTAAGCTACTCTACGACAACATTGGGAGGAAAAAAGAAATAATTTGAGTATCATGCATATCATCCAAAGAAGGTGAGTGTGAATATGGTAGATAAACATGATAGTTTTTTACTGATTTTATAGTATTAAACATTACTTAAACAAATAATTCAAGGATAAAATGGGTAAACGCTATAAATAACATGCAAAGTGAGCAGATAAAAAGCAGTAACTACTAAGACACAAAATTATTTTTGTATTTTCTGAATCATTTGGTAAAAAAAAACGTTGTCCATACTTCCAATATATACATGTAAATATCATGCGACAACAAGCATAAAAGTGTCCACAATAAAATATTAAAGAAAATTAAGATAATAACCTCAATACCAACACAGAATGGCAGTTCTGCTTCTTGTTCTTTTGGATCAGCAGAAGAATCTTTATTATCCAAGTGCACTGAATAACCAACACAAACATACTTGAAATCGGTTAAAGAGCGACCTTCTTTGGAAGCTTCCACCTCAGATTCTCCAATATAGCCAGACACTGATCATAGATTTTGGAAGTCAGCATATCTCATACAAATAACAAGATATGATTGCATTTAAAAAAAAAACAATATAGCATACAACAAGGATTTAAGAGATGATTTCAACATATCAACCTCAATTTGACCCATATTTGAAGAAATCTCAAGTTCAATTATTCAAGTCAGACTCCTAGCAGAATTTGCTTTTTGAGAGGTTTTGTGATGCAATGTGTGCTCATTTTACGGACAATTTCTGTCCCATCATTTACAAGGGGTTTATAACCAATATATACATATATATAAAATAAAAGTGCCTGAATGAAGATTAAGTGTTCTCCAATAAGTACATATAAATATTTCTTTTCACTTCCAAATAAATGTATGTTTAAGAGTTTGAGTGGTTGAACTTCAGGAATAAATGATGTTAATGATCCATATTAGTACCCAAGTGTTTGGCTCAAAAGTATCAAACAATAAAATAAACCATAATAAAGAAACTAAAAAAAAAGGAAGAGGGAGGACAAAAATGCTCATTGTAATAAGCTTCTTATTTTTTTTGGAAGAAAAATAATTCTTTTCATATTTTTCTGTAAGAAAATAACATGAGCAAGATCACTGAAATATATTGCCTTTAGCTTCTTTAATCACTAGGTAAAGAAGTTACAGGTTTATCAGATCCCCCACCATTCATTCTTCCAAAAGCAAGTACTGAACTCTTTCTCCAACCTTATATATCATATCACACTCAAAGCTAAACACCTGGTCGACCCATATGCAGATACTCTTTATCAACTATATCTATCTCTACTACAACCTTCCATTAACTAATTACTTCCATCCCCAAACTCATCAAGGACAAGTCTCCACCAAATTCTGGTCAATCTAAACACTCTCACAAGGAAAAAAAAATCTAAACACTAAAAAAAAAAAAATCGAATCAAGACTTCCACCATAATTCATATCCTAGACAGCTCAGGAAACCAAAATCATATCTCTCAGGAATGAACAGATAAACACACCAAAAACCTTTCAGCCAGACCAAATCTTGAACAGATTGCGATCTCAATTGCCGATTGTAATTGAAAAAACAAATTCAAAGAATTAGTAAGAACCAAGACCATCGACACGTATAACCGCATCTGTTTACTTTTGTACAGTAGTGGCCCGATTGAATCAACCAAAATCGGAAGTTGGAATCAAACACGCACCATATGTTTTGTTGATAAATAATATAAAGGCAATAGTGAATCCACACAAAAGCACGAAATTCCAAGATACAGATCCCAAATGCAAGAATAAATCCAGAAAACAATCAAATTGGAAACAACAATAATCCGATAAGGAAACCCTAGCAAATCGAAACAAAGATTGAAAACAAAGAGAAAAAAGAAGAAAAAAAAAAAAACAAACCTTGTTGAAGCGTTCTGGTGACGCCGACGCAGAGAGGGCTTCGACCATGCGATTTGCGAATGGAAGAATAGTAGAGGCATCCCTTGCATGACTTCCCTTTCTTCATCCCTTCTTCATCTCTCTCTTCTTTACCTTCGCTTTTCGACATTCCTCTGCCAAACCAAGTAACCAACCCTCACTTGATTCTCTCTCCTCTCTCCTCTCTCCTCTCTCTTCCTTGATTCTTCTTCTCAATATATTATACAACCATATGAAATTTCTTCCATCAAATAATAATGTTATGAGTAAACCTTAAATGAAATCTAAGACCTTATATAGTTTTGTATTTTAGTATGTACCACGCAACTTCTTCAAATTTATGGTGTTTTCTTTAGTTTGTTATGAGCTCAAACATTGGGTCTTTGGCTTGCACTCTTATTTATATGTTCATCACATTTATAATGGGTGTTCATCCTCTTATTGTGAAAAACTTTTGCTATTTTAATCCACCTTTTTTTATATCTTCGCTCGCCTTATCTAAAAATTAAAAATACAAAAAAAACTTTTTGTAAAGTTACCAAAAATAACAAATATTAAATTTCTTAAACACTTCCACCTCTCTTTTCATCCACTCATTCTTTATCTTAAACTCTTCGACCCTTTAACTCTCTAACTTATCTCAATATTCAATATTGTAATTTTCTTGTATTTTTTGAATAAAAAATATATATTTCTATTATTTTTACCCTTTTAAAGTATTTTTTTACAAAAATATATCCAAAATCAAAGAGAAAATAGGGCAAAAATGAGTTTTAAAACCTAAAAAAATCACCATCGGATTAAGTGTATCCGACCCTACATGGGCGGACAAAATAAAATTTGTTTGACCCTAACAGGCCGAACATATTTCATTTGTTCAGCCCTAATGGGTCGAACAAAAAATCAAAATCAAAATAAAAATAGACATAATCCGACCCAAGTGGATCGGACGTTTGCGATTTTGACGCTCGAAATGGGTTTTTAAAACCTATTTTCGGCGCCTCTTTCTATCATTTTCACCGTTTTTTTTTTTGCAAAAAAGAAAAATTCAATCTAATAACGTAGCATTGAAATAAACTTAGGACATGTAAAAATCATAATTTGCTTACCAATTTGTAATCAAAAATTGTATTTGAATTACTTTGAGTTCAAGGCCTTCAAAATCCGAAATAATCTAATTTTTTTACAAGATTTCGTGACGTTGTTGCTCCCAATTCTTTCTAGTGGTGTTCTAATACTTTAAATGATTAAAAAACTTAAAGAAATAATAAATCAATGGTAAAGAGAAAAGAAAAAATAAGAGAGAGAAAAATGATTTAGAGCATTGAGATGAAAATGGTAGAATATAAATTTAGATGGGTAAAGAGATAGAAAAAGGTGAATGAAAATAGCGGTACCCATTATGAAATTATACCCCTATGTTGGCTTTAATGGCCCATTAATTATGCTTATATTATACTTTAAAATGTATCATGTACTGGGATGAATTTCTTAAAAAAGAAAAACCATATTTACTACACCGACTGTTAACCAATTAATTGAATAATCATACATGTCATAAGGGGGGATATTATCAGAAGCACAAATATCTTCACTAAAAGTAAAAAAAATAAAAAAAAACTTTCCCCATGTCTTCCCACTGCACTCGCTCCACCTTCGGGAAACAAAAAAAGAATCTTGAGTTCTCGTTCTGCTCTGTATAATGTAAAACTTTTGGTACACTGAACATATAACAAAAAAAGGGTACATCTCGATTGAAAATTAAACCACCTGTACTTATTTTATGATCCATCTAAATATGGATGAAAAGATAACAATCAACACGTTTATTACACAATTGAGTATAAAATGAAGTTTCCTTAAAAATTCTATGTTGCTCGTATAGCATACTTAACATATGATTCTGTAAGAGGAAAAAAAAAAAGAGATCAAACTCACCAGCTGGTGATGGATTTGATCAGACTGAATTGAAGCAAGAACAAGTTTCTGAAAGCCCTTTCTTCCTGGAGATTGGTAGGATAAGTTTTCTTTTCTGCTGTCCAGGCAGAAAGTCCTCGAAAAGAGGATAGCATGTATAACCTTGCAAATTTAAGCTTCCATGAACGAAGTGAAAGTATGAAGAGAGTAAATTGGAACTTGCAGTAGTAAGCAACAATGAACGGAAGAACCTATGTTCCTAAACTTCTTTCCTCCTGAGGATTGGTGGCAGGAGAGTCCTTGAAAATAGGATAATAAGTATCCAGTTCAAGTTGTTTCAAGATATTTTGTGTAGTCCAAAGGTAAGAAGAATGGCCTTCAATGAGCTCTGTTACATCCACCTGAGAACAGGAAAGATACCAAGTACTATAAGTACTAATGAGAAAATTTTCAAGTCTCGGTTGATTTATGAGGTGCAGTCACCACATAGGCTCATTTGATCAATGCATTATCAATAACTGAAACATAGCGAATATTGAATATGCTTTTGATACCTAAGGAAAGGGCGAGTAGCACAGTACTTACATTCTCAATACCCGGGACATTGACATGTTGAATTCCAGCTAATCCTTGCGACAGTAGGCTGCAAAAAAGAGAGATTTTTTCTCAAATTGGATTGGACCATAATAAAAATCCAAACTATACGAGTTTCTTCCAGGAGATAGTAGCCATAGTTAAACAATTTCAATATCAGGTGACTAATTTAGATTGTAAGGATAACAACATTGGTGGGGATTACGGGAATATCATTTGCTCATGTGATGACGATTTTTCAGCATTATAGACTAGTAGCTGATGGTACACCCTCACTAGCCCCTAAACTTAGAAAACAAATACTTTGTGAAATATGCATACCTAGCTCGGAAAGCAATACCAAGTGTCCAGTCATTTGTAGAGTATGCATTCACAAATCGTCCAGACACCATCTGTGAATGAATAGCAAGTACAAAGACTTATAAGATGAGAAAGGGAACATGACATAAAGTTAGGGCTGGTTGAGAAAGCATTTTACACATTGCAAAATATTAACACTGACCTTTCTAGCAGACACCCAGTTTTCATCTTTTATTGATAATGGTGCTCCAAGAAGAACAACTCGTTCTACGATTCCAGCTGCCAAATTTCAGGAGACTGTTAGCATCTTATCAACCAATCGAAAATTCCAAATACAAAGAAGTGCAAAGCATTTGGCACGAACCTCCACTTTCTCCTGCTTCAGCCAAGCACTGGAGACATTTGAAAATTAACCTCGCGCCCAGTGAAAAACCTACGAGTGTCACGGGCCTGAAATATTCATTAGGAAGCGAAGGAAATATTTAGATAATTTGGGCAATTCAATAAGATTTATAAGGTAACAAGGTGCTATTTCTTGATTTCATGAATCATCACCTATTCCCTTGCAATCCCGCTAACAGCACATCAGCTAGAATTCTTCCAGCTTTGTCTGCTCTGGAAACAGTAAAACGTTTATTTTATAAGAAATTTTACAATTAATCCTTCAAAACAAAGCATTAGTGTTGGATAATCTGTTTCCGATTTAGTGCTTCATGCCACTGGGTTGAACATAAGAATGGGAGAACATAACCACTCCTGTATGGCACAGGCCCAAGTAGTGCTCTTTCAATCCAAGCTCAAGTAGTACTCTTTTAAGTGAAAAGATTAACCTGTCCAATGCAATCACCCATTTGTTGTCTATGATATCAGCTGCTGTAAGAACGGTAGCTGGCCACGACAATGCAGCCAAAAGTGTGCTAAATACAGTAGTCATGACTCCTTTTTTCATCAATTCCATTGCCATCTCTGCAGTAATGCCCAAGATATCAACATCAAATTAGATGGTGGATCACAGGCTCATAATAATTAATAAATGGCTCAAGATAATTACTTGATGTTAACCAATCCTGAACTGCATGGCCCACAGCAATCAAATTCTCAGTTTCCCACTGCAGCGCAAACCTAAATTAACTCCACATTAGCAGAAATATTACATGTGAACATCTATCCCTTCCAAGAGTCTGAAAACTTTCAGCAAAAGTTGCTAAACAGGCTTTATGTAAACTTCACATAGATCATAGTCCTAAACTTCTGAGATATAGCGTACCTAAGAAAAGGGTTCTAATGGAAATTATGTGTTCAGAAGAGGCTAACATGAATTTCACATGCTTTTAACTGATTTTTCATAATTAGAAAACCTTATGATCTAATTATATTTGCATTTAGAAATTCAAATTTATACAGACAATTGAGAGATGCATACCAAGCATCTATTTAGAATAATTAGTAGAGATACACTCATTACCTGCTCCAACTTTATGGTAAATGTCCCCAATTCCTTCTATGTGAAAAAGAATAAGAAAAGTTATGCTTGTAATTCAATCTAGACAAAAACAAGCTTCAAACAATATTGGAAGGACATAATGCTGAGGAAACTTCCTAGTCAATTAAGCAGTTAGTTAGATATGCCCCCTTGTTCTCCTGTGTTCACACTCTTCTCAATGAACTCTAAGTACCAAATGCAGAAGTTTATATTAATCATGTAAAGAAATCCTCTAGACATAGTCCTTAAGAAAATATACGGGCATAAAACCAGATATAAAACTCTTCTATGATGATTTAGATTTCTGTACAAACTTAAAACTAGTGCAGAAGCAAGGAAAAGTGGGAGTCCCGACATGGGAAAGCTCCAAAGTCAAGAGACAAGAAATACAAGTGTCAAAATTCAATTATCAATCTACACTTAAAATGATAGAAAAACTTGACAAACTGCAATATTAATTAACACAACTGGGAATTAAAGAATAGACCTAAATGTTTCCAACAAGTAAGGATAGGTTGTACCTCTCGGAGTTGTCCTCACGTCCTTCCCAAGGCTTCACAAAATCTTCCTCCTCAAAAACAAGTCCAGAAACCATTACGCCAACTGCAAGCCGCTGAAAAGAAGGTTTACTCAGACTACAGATCAAAATTCAGACACCTAAAAAAATCAGCCATTTTCTGGGAAGATGTAGAGTTGAGTTAAAGGATAGCAAATCTTAAAAGGGGAAAAGAGAAAAAGGGCAAAAACTCACGCCTTGGTTGTGGTTATCTCCAATAGCTTTGAACTCAAATTCTTCAATGTCACCAATTCTCCTAGCCATTTTACTCCCTGTAAGTCCAGCTCCAGCAGCTGTTGCAAACCTCGCATGAGTGAGTATAGAGGCAACATTTCTATGCACCCAGCGATCTATGTACAAGGGCAACATCAGTACATTTTCTGAAAATATTTAGAATTAGGTCCTGTGCTATTCCCATGCTTTAAGTGTGTGCTATCACCCTGAGCCACATATTATTAGAAAAGGGTGTACACAAGGCACGAGGTTCCCACCATTGCATTGTGTGCCCAGTGCATGAATTGTTACTTGATAATATAGTTATAACAGATCTCTCAGATTTTAGTTTTTTTTTCTCACTAGTCAAAACATAATTTTTTCTGCTGTGATAATTCTACATTTAAAAAAAAAAAAAAAGTTCCTTCAGAAATGCAAGCATAAAGCACATGGCACATATCCTATCTTGACATTATACTTGTGCTTGCACTTTTTCACTTCAAAGTGTTTGGTCACTTTTTCAATCTTCTTGACAAGGGTAGACCCAATAAATGACATAATTATCATGTTCCTGTTAAGAAGCACAACACACAACTGTCAGGCCTCATACTCCGCCAATTCTAAGCATCTTTCCTCAAGTGCCTCAAGATCTTGGCACCTCCCTCCTTTGGCTGCACTGATCTATAGGTTGATAAGATGCCTGATATTTCCATTCTTCTAAAGACTTCATAACAATATGAGAAAAATTCAATCTCACAACCACATTTCAAATCACCTGTAGAAGTCATATGAAACATAGAGTGTTTTCTTCTAAAATAAATGCATAAAATTGCTTGTACTACAACATGGGTTAAGAACATGCAAGTGTCAATATCCTTGAGAATAAGAAATACATTACATTTTATGTTTTTTATAAATCTCAATGGTAACTTTCAAGTCTCCCTCACTGATATATTCAATGAGGAAAAAAGATCATGTGGTTTTGTTCAGTATGAAGCGAAAATTTTTGGCAGCCTTAAGCTAAATTCATGTTAGAAATTGGATATTGGTCTCAAGAGTTGTTAAAAAGACTGGGAACAACAATATATTCTCAGAAAAGTAACCAAAAAAATAAACAGTTTATTCACCTCCTAATGATGCAGCTACAGCAACAGAACCAGCCACGGAGCCTGCAGCACTTGCTGCAGCTGCAAACCCGCTTGTGCCAATCACAGGGACAAGAGATCCCAATGTTGGTGCCAAAGCACTAAACCCTGCAGCAATTGCCGGAGCAGCTAGACCTGTAGAGGAATGGAATATAAGTTGAGATCAAAAACAGTCATGCCATCAAAGCTTGTTTCCAATATGAAATATTGTGATCTCCTAAATTTCATAAAGAAACTTGGGGATGTCGTACCACCAGTGATGGCCATCAGAGTTCCTCCGGTCAATGCAGCTGCACCAATGATACCTCCCTGCTTCCAATTGGACCACGAGCTTTCTTTTGATTTAATTTCTTCATTATGTTCTTCCTCATTCGCTGCAGCCATTGAAGAGCATGCAACCATTACCTCCATAGCTTCCTATACAACAGAAATTTTCATAAATATAATGGATGTTCTTACCTCTTTAAAAGTCGAAATAAAAGGCAACAAAAAGAGTTCATCACATGAGTTGCTCATCCACATCCATAAACCTAATAAATGTGAAGATCAATCAGCTTCCCTCTGCTCCCTTAATCAAGGCCCTCAGTACCTGTTTCAGACTGTCAAGTCCAGAGAAGAGAACAATAAAGAGACCAATTCTTAGTTTTCAATATTCTTTTCGCTTAATATTATCAAATCTGGCAGTTAAGTACCCTTATAACTCCAGTAATCTTTGTAATCTGCCAGCACTACATCACTGTTTCAATAATCAGCCAAATTCACATATACATTGTTCAAAATACCAAGAAAAGATTGAAGCTTTTTTCCGTCACTATGTATATAAGGATGTTTTGACTCTTTTAGAAACTTCAAGATGGGTGTTCATTTGCATTAGCATTATCTTCTCATTGCATAAATAACTGTTGTTTGTATACATTATTGTGCTGTTCTCTATTTAATGTTTTTTACTCGTGTACAATATTTTAGAAGTATGTTATGTACGCACTTGTACTATTTATTTCAAAATATGAATTGGATGGTCTAGCGTATACATTATGCAAATTACATTTGATCCATTCCATCATCACCAACAATCTACTAGCATAGGAACATGTATCATTCTATCAATAACGAGGAACCAGTATAGCAGGGGAAATTGTAACTGTACATTATAAGCACAAAAGCAGTAACTAGTTTCAGCTGACAAACCACTTTTGCCCACTTGACCTCAAGCCACGTTGCCAGCAAACGTAAAGCAGCACGATATCGCGCATCGTAACCCTTCCTTGGTAGAGAATGTTTCTCATCACCAGCAGTCGTCTTCGATAAACAGGCAGAAAGAAACTCATAGAGAACTGTCACTTTCCTCTCAAAGCTCAGCATTGAATTCCCTTCAAGAGGTTCCTCGCCAAATTTTCTCCCAAAACTATCAGGTTCTCTAAGGCTTGTTGTAGGACTTTTCACCTGAACAATTCCAGATGAAGTACCTTCTTGTTCGTGTGTTGATTCCATCTCAGAAGTAATGAGTTTCTCACGGCATTCATGTTCATATTCATGATGTCTCTCCTTAGAAGCCTCATGAGAAACCTTAGTGCTTTCCATGCTCATTAACATAGCATCAACACCTTTTGTTAAAGCAAGTTCTTGATCCGTTCTTTCAGAAGAAGGCTCATTACTTTCTTCTGAGAGAAGCTTTACAAACTGTGATAACAAGAGCATAAATGTTAATGAAGAACATGACTATTACAGATGGTAATAAAAAAAATTCATTTTTTTCTGAAAATTATAATGGTTTTGCATCTATGACAAACAGTAACTTAACTCAACTAAGCCCTTTTTCCAGCTACATGGGACCGACTACATGAATCTGCTTCTTCTACTCCACTCTATCAAGGGCTAAATTGACATTTAAATTACAAACAGCCCTATTTTTTTTAATTATTTCTGGCGGCGTGATTTTAGGTCTTCATCTGCCACTATCATTACCATGGTTTGTTAATAGATCACTCTGGAGCATCTAAAGGTCTTTGTTGTATGTGTTCAAACCACCTTAATTGGTTTTTCTCATTTTATCTACAATTGAGACTACTCCTACCATTTCTCGAATATAATCATTTCTAATTCTATCTATAATGTTTTATCACATATACATCTTAACATGTGCATTTATGCTATCTGTGACAAACAGTAGCTTTCTCCAAAACAAATTATTTTGAAAGTTGTCTTAATAAAAATTTCCAGCCATGGCCACATCTAGTCTATAAGCACTAATAAAACTCATTTGCACACATTAATGACCAAGTGCTGCTTATGGAAATCTCAATATGCATTCGAATTGAAACAGAGAAAAAAATCATAAACTCTACATGTCGAGTTCATCAATGCTCTTATGTTTCGAACTTCAAAGGTAATCCAGCAAAACCACATAACAAATGTTTGCTTTACTAAGATGATTCATAATGCATAATTAGATTGAAACAAAAAGACATACGGCTTCAATATGATGCTTGGAAGGAGATGGACCGGCAGTTTCCTCCAGGCCATGCCAGGCTTTGGGATCAATATCCAGGAACCTGTTTACACCGTAAACACACACGACCAGTGTAAATCATCTAGCTAAATGCAGTTATTCATGAATTGTTCCAGATGACTTAAAATTTGGGAGAAAAAAATGTACCTGAAAACAGGCTGAAGAAGACCAGAGTTTTCATGAATCCAGAGCTGAGGATCGGTTGCCACGGAATCACTACAATCCTCACTGCTTAATTTTTCTTTGCTTCGCGTTTCATCTGAAGAATCAGATGAATCGAAACTTCGAGTCTGGTGAATTTGCACTTGGTGGAGAGCGAGAACAAGCAGACCTCCTGCAGCATATCTCTGCGTAGACGTTAAAATCGACATCGCCGTGCTCGTCGAAGCAGAGCTAATTCATTCCAGTACCTGAAATTAGGGTTCGAAGGTTCCCTTTCAGAAGAAGAAGAAGATGATGATGATGATGAAAATTTCTTATGAGTTTTTCGATCTCAGTTTCTCAGGAAAATTGAGGGGAAAAAAGCGCAACTTTGTCGGATCACTGGGGCACAGATGTCATTTACGAATGCAAGGGGATTCTGAAGAGCGATAGATGGAGATGAGAATTCGGGACATATAACGGTATTTTAAAAGTTTTTAACGAACTCGTTGCTTGCTTGCTATGTGCGCCTGCCACGTATACTGCTAGAAACACATCAGAGCATTTGGTGGCATTTTAGACAGCGACCCACTTGGCTAATATATTGAGAGTACTTAAATTGGTATTAAAGATTGAAATCTGTGTTTTCGAGTTAATAACTATTGAATTTAATAAATATATATCATATTTTGGATAGGATGCGTATTATGAACCAAATGATATTTTAGTTCAAATATTTAATCAGATTCAAATATGTTTAGATCTATCATCCAATTAATCATCTCAGCCCCATGGAAATCTAGAATTTTGTAGGAAAATGTGTATGGAACCTAGGAGATTTGCATTAGAGACCAATAAATAAGAAAGCTAGATGGAAATATTGTACACTATTGAATGTTAAGAACAGGCTAATGTTCAATTATTAGCACAGATATCAGTTATCTCGCATTTTGCAGAAAGATTCATTGAACCTCTTAACTATAGATTGTTTGACATAAGAAATCTGAGTTCAAATCTCACAACTCAACTCTCGACACCACTGGCTTGTATCTCTAGATGGTGCAATCACTCTCCTTTCTAATCCAACACACACCATGCTCTGCCAAACTAGTCCCAATTGCCAGTTGTGTGGTTCTCTAATTAGAGCTCCTCAACTCATTTCATGATTATTTAAGCGAACCCAGTTTCGGCTTCTTTTACACATGCCCAGAACCTGTTCTCGAACTTTTTGGTGTTGGTTGAGCACCAATGCATGTAACTGGCACAAGAAATGCAGTGAACTTGTATAGTCAAATCTCAGACGAGTTTCTGGTCTGTGATAGTCAAATTCTTGTGCAAGTGAGGTCCAATTGGATGATCTAGAACTCCATCCACCATCACCTTTTGCCAATTTAGTAATGCCATTAGCAGAATTGCTTGCCTCTTTTCCATCTCAGTTTGAGCAAAAGCGGGTTTGTTTTTTGTCAGTCCCTTTTGTTGAAATATCGTCACCTCTTAATCCGCCATTTCAGTATCTCTTTAGTGAAGATTTCCATTTCCAATTGTTGCAGCAGCACTACGAAATCTTCCCATCAGGGCATCAATCAACAGTATAGAGTCTTCTTGTTTTTCCTTTGTTTTCCATATAATCATATTGGCTGGGAAATGACTACTTGTACTCCACTTATGCAGCTGCACCATAGAAAAAGGTCCTCGGATTTTCCCAGATGTGTCTTGGTAATGCCACATTTTGTGAGTCTCGGAGTCATTAGAGAATTGTGCTAACCCTCCAGTAAGAGAGAGTTGTGGAGTTTCTGAAGATGGCCCAGATCTCACCATAACCTTGGCATTCCCAACAAAAGGCTCAACACTAGATGTGGGCACCTGATTTTCGAATTTCTGCAAACTGTTTGATATATGATCATCTCTTTCTCTGTCCATGGCACCATTTCCAGACATATTTTCATTCTGTCCACTTGCAGCAGTTGAATTTTTCTGCCCTTTATGGTAGTTGACATTTCTAGGTGAACCTTTTCCTGGAGAGATAAGTTTCCTCCTCTTTCTACTGGATCCGGCATCTTCAAGGTTCTCTGCATGTACTGCATGAACAATTATCATCCAGTAATCAATTCGGAATTTAGTGAGTCAAAATAGAACATAATGGTACCAAGGAGTAATTAAAAAATAGAGAGAGAATTGTGGACCCTGATTTTCATCATCGAGCCTGGCTTTGTCTTTGTCAGCATCACAACTTTGATCCATGATTGGACGAGCATGCTCTTCTTGCCTTTCCTGCAGTCCAAATAAGCAAACTCCTCAACAGTGTTTACAAAATCCAATTTTTCTTAAACCTCTAAGCAGGAAAAAGGCTCAAGGATTATTGAAAAAGTTATATCACTAAATTTAGCAGTTTTTGTTACAGATCCAGAAAAAAAAAATGGAAATAAGAGAGATAAAAGACCCAGTTGAAACCAAATAAATCATTTCAAATGATGCATTTGCCTGACAAAATCATGTAAACATTTTGTTTTTTTGGCCTCTATTTTCTATTTCAACATGGACTTGTCTTTTCAGTGAACATCACCTATTTAGATAAACATCATACAAACGAGTTGATTTGGTATGAAATACCATTTTCTATTTATGATTTGCAGATAATATATCATATTTACATGGATCAGTAACAAAATGCCTTTTGTCAGAAGCCTCCTATGTTCTTTCAGGTAGTGTTATGAATATTGCCAAAAGTTTTTTCAGCCACTGGGGATTCATTACTGAAAAAAGAACATGTTTCTTGATCTTCAATTGTTTTTCCAAGAAAAAATTTAGACAAATCTAGTTCAAGCTATGAGGATTAAATAACGCGAAGCCATAATAAAAAGAAAATTCTATAAGATCCTAACTGATCACATTCCAATGAAATATAATCCAGTGAAGACATGAGAACAAACATCTGAAATTAAGTTAAAAGGCAAAAACTCACATCAATAACCCTCACCAATGGAAGCGCCGTTGCATTTTCCTTAACACCCTGCGATCAGCAATCACCAATTGCCATAAGTCTAAAGGTCTGCATGCGTTAAGCTGAAACATGAAATGGAATTTCTATTACCTCTGTCATCTGGCTATGCATCCAATGTTTTATTCTCTTCTGTAATTGCTTGCATTCATCCTGCAAATAGAGGATTGCAAGTCAAACATGACACAAACTGGGCAATTTACACACATTTTTTTAAAATCTAGATCACAACCTTGGACACTTGAAATTACTTTGATGCATTACACATCAAAGAGGCATACAGAACATTAAACACGAAGGCATGCACATGTACCTGTTCTAAATTTCTGCCCCGACTGCCTATGGTTTTTTTTTTTTTGGGCAAACTGAAAAATTATACTAAGGAATTCGAAGAGACACATGTAGCAATAAAAATAGGCAGTTAAGCTCCAAAAGAATATAAACACAAGTATTCCACATCCTTCAAAACAAATAACAAAAAATTCAGAGCTATATAAAAAGTCACGAACAAAATGTGTCTTTTCATTCTTTTCTCATGAGATAGAATAGTTGAACCAATTAATGCTATATCAATTTTCATGGCATGCATTTGCTTCTTGCATTTCTTCTAAAATAATGGGAGGAGCACCTCAAGTTGAAGTAAAAACATGTTAAGCCATCAGTCAAGAAACATAAGAGGAAAGCCGAGCCATGATCCGAACCTTTTGAGTTAGAATTTGCAAAATGTGCTATCTTCTCACAGTTCTTGATTGTGAAACTCTATCGATTGTCATTTCCAAGGATGCCTAATACTAGTATGCTCACATAGATGACTAGTTTTCTTAATCATGAATAACCATAATAATTATGCACTGAGCACTAACTACTAAGTCAGAGAGATGACTTAGTATTTTTTATAACATACCATAACCACATCATCAATTGTCCTTATTCTGATTTATTACGGTTTTTTCCTGAATTTTCATTTTTTTTCAATGGTTTAAAATCAAGCCCTTAAAAATTTGCCCATTTTTCCCTTTTTTTAAACTTTATTGATTTTATACATCTGTTCAAAGTTCAAATTTTTTTTCCTATTTGATCATTTCCATATAATAGAAGTCATGCTTGCACAAATATATTAGTTCATGGTATTGAAGTTGAACCTTATTTCATTATATGCAGCACATATCAACAATTTTCATTAATCATTCATGTTTGACAAAAAGATACATAATCACAATTGAATATTCTAGTTTCACCATATATCATAACTGGCAAATGGCAATCATAACCAAGGAAAGAACCAAATTGCAATAGCATTATTAAAGAAGCAATCAAACAGCCATTTTGGTTTCTTTTCATTTGATCCTCCTCCTCTGCTTGTTGAGCAATAAGAATAAATATAGATTGCACGTTCTTTGCTTGTCACAATTTTTTAAATTTAAATGAACTTTCTGTGTAGTTTTCACTTTTGATCAGTTGTATCTTAATCAATCTCAATTTTCCTTACAAGTATAAGTAGTATAAATGAAAAGAAAAAAAATACACTAAATGTTATATAGCAGGATCTAATGAAAACATGCACATAAAAAGGAGTGACAGCAAGAAGAATAATTCAAAAGAAATAAGTAGAAACTCCTAACTATCACAGGATACCTGGAAAGACATACAAACACTGTTCAAAGACTTGCACTAAATGCAATCAATCCATCCATGAACTACGTAAAGAAAGAAATCATATCTCAAAATATTGTCTTACCTCAGAGAAATTTTGATTTGAAACAATATAAATGGGTATAACATCTTTCTTGTTTGACTTCAATACTTCCAACATGACATCTGTTGTCATTTTAGCAGTTCTAGATGATTCTTCCACCTTCTTCACACCTGTATTTAAAGCAATGAACAATTTACCACTTTATACGGCAGTGTCCCACTATGTAGAAGTTAAAGTAGCAGAAAGAAGACAGAAGTGCAAACAAAGAAGAAGAAGAAAAAGAGGGGGGAAGATAGAGGGAGAGAGAGAGAGAGAGAGAGAGAGAGAGCTTACCAATAACTTGAACTAGCCTGTACATTTCCTGCTTCTGACCTGAGTCCAATACCTCTATTCTTACAACAACACCAAGAAACTTATCACCTAATTTGCCTGTATGCTGAAGTAAATTCTCCATCAAGTTCCGTTCCACATAAAGGAGGCTAACATTGTGCACAACAACTGCTGCATAATCATCAGTTTTGTTTAGCGGTGCTCCTTTCTCTGTTTTATGTGTCCCATGTCTCTCATCCTTAATTGCATTTGTTAGGGATTTACTTCTACCTTTAGCCTCAACTTGACAAACCTGAGCATCACTGGCTCTACTCTTTACATTGTTTGCTTGATTATACTCTTTTATAAACAAATGTGAATCAAGAAGCTTTAACATTTCAAAATGCCCAACTTGTGCCTTCCCAAACAGATATTTTAGCCTTGAGTCACATATAATTTGACTTTTCCGGCAAGGATCTCGAAGGTTGTTTCGTTTTATATACTCTAGTAAGACTCCCCGGACATCAAGCTGAGACAAAAATGATGTATTGCCATTTCTCACGTACGCAACAAACTCTACGAGCTCTTTAGAAGCCCAGTCAGTGCCATTTGACAGAGATATCTCATCAGCACTAGCAATTCTTGGCTCCTTGGAAGAATCATCCTTAGGAAAGGGCTGCAACCCTTTCTTGATCTTTGGCCCGTTAGAATTACTCACTTTAAGATTCTCAGGGGAACAGCCTGAATCATTAGTAACTTCATTGGCAGCAGACTCCTTGTTAGCCAAGAAATTAAATCCTTTCCGTGAACTCTTAGCCTGTTTGAGCTCATCTTTAGTTATGGATAGCTTCATGTTTAAATTAATCCAATAATCCTTGAAGTGGTACTCCCAGGTACATTTATCATCAAAGTTAACTAGAGCCTATATGCACAAACAAGACAAAAGGACAAGGCATCAGAAAAGTACCATTGATCAGCATTAGAAAAAATAAATAAAGACCAAACATTGGTAATTCAAATGACTGTTCGATCTCTAAAATATATTTTTCTCTTCATTTTAAAATACCAAAACAGACCTCTTTCACTCTATGTGCCTCAATGATGTGAAAATTAGAGCATAAATTTCATGATTGAGAATACTTACATGTACAGAATGGCATAACACATCATGACACAGTGCAAAATGTGACAGAAATTTGCAAGTGGATGAACCATTTGCCACCACTCAAATACTGAATACAAGACATGCAATTCACGAATGGGAATCAGTTAAATTATAGATATAAGAAAAAAGAATGGGAAAAACATTTAACTAGCACCTACAAAGATTAAGGAAAAAAGTGAGGAAACAGCAAGAAGAAGAAGCATTTAAACACACAAAACCAACCAAAACTGCAAATGTCTCAGTTGAAAATGAAAAACTACATTTAAGCTCCCCAGCAGTTCATAATGTTTCGAAGGCCAGTAGAATGAATTTCAGTTACCACAAAGAAACTAAAGCATTAGCATCCAATGTGCAAAATGAAAATCTTGAAAAGCCAGTAATGTGATGTTGAAAACAAATTTTGCAAAGATAGTGAAGAGTCTTAGATGCCCCAATTAGGAAGAGTGACCTATTAACAATTCATGGTAATGATAGAGCTAGAGAAAGACCTAAAATAACATGGACAGAAATGATTAAGAAAGATATAACTACTAGTAATTTAGAAGTCAATTTAGCCTTTGATAGAGCGGAGTGAAGAAAGTAGATTCATATAGCCAACCCAAGGTAATTAGGAAAAGGTTTAGTTGAGTTGAGTATATATATGAAGTCACAGTCAAAGGAATTGATCCTGTTGCAATTCCAATGAACGTGACAATTGCATCCAAAGTTCTGAACTTAAAATAGATAGGGAATGACATTTGCAATACCTTTTTCTTGCTTCTCTTCTCATCATCTTCAATCAGCATAATAATTTCCATGCAAGGAGCGCAGAAGCCATTGTTTCCTCTAACACAGAAAAAGTCCGTTGACTCAGCTCCTTGAATGCAACTCATGCACAAGGAATAGATACATGTATAGCACATAAATTCTGCAGCCTTTTCGCAGTTGCTGCATATATGCCAACCTGAAATGCAAGTGAATCCCCAAAGATGAAGATCCTATCCATGCTAACAATGATGATTACGACTTCTACAAATAATTAACAGAATCTCATTTGAAGGATAGACCCCTAAGACCCTTCAAAAGTTAAGAAAATCCTAATTATGGTCCAAATAATAAATTCCAAGTCATTCAGGGTTCTAGGTCCAATACTCCCTATGCCTCATTAGCCCATGTTATGTCTAAATTGAAAAAAAACAAAAAAAACAAAAAAACTTCTAAAACAACAACAATCCCAATGATTCAATCGCCAAATCCAAGCCAAGGTTAAAAACTTCTATGACTAAAATGAAACTTGTAAACAAAATTCTTCTTGAACAACCATACCACCACATGGTGAAATCCAGAAACCTCCAGTACTTTTGTGAAGAAAAAGAAATGAAAAGAGAATCTTTTATGTGCATTATAATTCTCCTTGAGTGGAAACCAATTTTGGAAATCTAAGTAATACTTCAAATTTAAGACTCAAATCACGTAGTCCCTCACACCATTGTTGTCCATTGTCATCGATACTCTGTTTCTTAATTCTGCCTTGTGAAGACTATAATGTGAACCAACCAATACATGTTCAAATCAAACCAAATTTATTAACTATAAACCTCACAAATTACCACACACCTAAAAAATCAGAAAAACCAAACACTGCACTTTGATCAACAAAAATTGAGAAGAAAAAAAGAAAAAGAAAAGCAAAAGATGAAAAACTAAATTGAAGCGAAATTACAATAAATGAGAATTGCATTTATATGCTATTACATAATAATAAGAGATTATTCTAACATACCACAATTCCAGCAAGACGCATGATGAAAGTTCGTCTCATCCTGACCTATACAAGCTAGATGATACGCCTTAGGGCAGCCCCTAAAAAATCAATAATCATTATTCACACCAGTCAGCACAACGATACAGGTACAACGAAAGAACGAACTTACTAAATAACCACCAATCGCTCACCTATGATCACAAAGTAAGAGGGATCCGCCATCGAAGCAAACGAAGCAAACATCTTCTGAATCTTCAATCGATTTAGAATCCCAAAGCCGAATTCTCTTGCACAGCACGCCATTTCTGCTAAAATTCGTCGAACCAAACGTCTGATCAGGCTCTTTCGGAAACCCCTCTGCCGCATTAACGTCTCCATCTGCAGCTACGAGAGATTCTTCTGCATGAAATCGAGAGATTCCGGCCATCTGTGGATCTTCCATCACAGAAACAACTTCGCGGTGTTTATGAATCCGAATGTCTTCAGCTTCAAGCAACTTGTTCTTGCTGGAGCGCGCGACTTCCCGAGTATTGCGAGAGCCAAAACCCTCGTTATGTTCTAAATTTTCTCTTTTCGACGAAAGTTGGCGAAGGAAAACAGAGGAAAAAGGCGACCCCACATGAAACCTACATTCTAGTACTAAAACGCTGTTCGGATATCGTTCGGAGTTTCTAATTTAGGATTTTATTCCTGTTTGCTCTCAAATTAGTGCAACGTCAATGAGATAAGAGGGTTTATGGCCTGGGCTATAAATTAAAAGAAAAATGCTCACCTTAAAAAAAAAATGTTAGAATAAAAATAAAAAATATATATATTATATATGCTTTCGATTATAAACAGTGGTATCTTTTGGACTAATTCATTGCCGTTGTCACCCACCTACAAGACCATAAGTCGAGAGACCTAGAAATAAATATAACTACAATACAACTATAAATTCATATTTATTAAACATGTATAATTTAAACATCTCAAGATATATAATAAATAATTTAATATACATAAATATATAATTATATTAAATTTTTTTACAATTAGATTAACCTTCCCCAAATATAAAAATAACAGATTTTCTACGCGTTTTATTATAAATATTTTTTAAAGCTCCAATACTTATAAGCCAAAATTTTCTCTTAACAAAAAATGCTTTCTCGGGATAAAACTATCAAATAAAGCTCAATTTGTATGAAGCACCTAACTTCCACTTTCCTCTTCCCGTGACATAAACATTATATAACTATATATAAGTTATATATCTTTTGTTTTCATTTCTTATAATATCTTTTGTTGACATTTCTCAGGATATATATATATATATAATGAAGGTGGAGTCTCATCTATTTAAAAAAAATCAATATAAAGGTATGAAGGTAAGAAGTATATAATATAATAGAAAGAATATCCTAAAATTTATAATTTTAACAACAATTAGTTGAGTTTCAAAAAAAAGATAATACGTGCAATAATTATTATAAATAGTTTAAGTCAAATAATATCCCGAGAGGTGAAGAATTTTGCGTCAGGTGTCATCAATCAAGTTCATAAAATCTATCCCAACATTTATTAAACTGTCAGGATGAAAGAAATAATCTTCTTTGGAGTTTGTATATACATATATTAATATATGCATCTATCATCTAGATATCTAGAATCTATATCTATAAATGGATGGATATATATAATGAAGATGGGGTCTCATCCATTTAAGAAAAATCAATATGAAGGTATGAAGGTGAGGAGTACGTAGCGCACCGAAAAGCCTTCTTGGGAGTGAGCTATTAAGTATATATTATAGATTAGCTCATGTAGTACCAACAACAAAAGAAAATTCAAAAAATAAAAATAAAAACTCACGAAACTATTTAAACTATTTTGGTGTCTTATCCTTAGTAACACATATCGAATTTTATAAAATTTAATTATACAGATCTTCTCTTTTTTTGAAAGATATACTGATCTACTTAGCAAAAAAAATAATAATAATAATAATTTGAAAAAGGAAGAATCTAAGCCTAAAGATAAAACTAAAATTTTACTGAACGTCTAAACACCCCCCAAGTCTCAGTCATATGTAGTATGTACAGATCCATAATCAACATCACTCAAATTGGAGCATTAGACGACGTCTCGTCAGCCAAACAATTCAGTCTCTTTGAATTAGTAGCCTGTTCGATCTCCTCTTTAGTTATTAATAGCTCCATGTTTAATTTGATCCATTAACCCTTGAAGTTGGAAGTCATCCTCCCAGTTATATTCATCACAATAGTCAACTCTACCCTGTACGCACAAACAAGAAAAAGACAAAAAAAAAAAAAAAAAGAGGAGAGGCATCAGAAATGTAAATGGATGGATCAACATACAATGAAAACCAAGCCAGGAAATTCAGTAAAAATCTAACCACCCATATTACCAACAACATAAGCCCAAACCTTAGTTTTCTCATGTTAGTTTCTCGATGTAGTGAGGCTCAATGCTTAATGTGTGATGGATGATGGGCATTGAATGGAATGGGCATCTTCTTGATCAGATATAACTCTAGTATATAAATTCAACATGGTTATGGAAAATTTAAATTTAACATTTCCAAAATAACATTGGGGGGGGGGGGGGGGGGGTGGAATAACGGATTTAAAAATCTCAGAGAACGTATAAATTCAACATGGAAACGGACAAAGTAACATTTCCAGAATAATGTCCTACTTTAACATTTCCAGAATAATGTCCTACTTTAAGTATAACAAGATTAAACAATAGACTAATATAGAACATTAATAAAAACAACAGGAGCTGAAAACAATGGCTCAAAGAACTAGTTTGTCAAACCACACTAAAAAATAATAACAATGATAATAAATATATAAGATGACAGAAAGTATTTGATTTGGAATACCTGATAATTATTTGCAATCCTAATAACATTTTCCATGCACCGTCCGCAAAAGCCCATGTTGCTTCTGACACGAAAAAAGTTAGCGTCTCTAATGCAATCCGTGCACGAGGAATATGGACATGTATAGCACATATATTCCGTGTCCTTTTCACAGTTTCTGCATTTATGCCGAACTGAAAAGCAAGAGAATTACAAGATATTAAAATTAGTGAAGATGAAGACCTTATCCATGCTAACAATAATGATTACAGGAACATCCGTAAGATAAATAGCAGAGGATGAAATTTCACTACAGTCTTAAAAGTCCATGTGCATGCAAAGACTGAATGGGAAAAATATAAATTAGAACTAAGAGTTCAAATTTCAAGATCCAAAACAATCTCTCCACGATCTGAAATTAAGGCTGCATATATCAGCACTTCCTCAGACCTCGCATTGGCAGAAACCCCATGTACTGGAGAACCCCCTCTAGTCCAAAGTTTCATCAAACAACTTTTACTATTAATAAGTTTCTAAGGAAGATTGGGGTTGACATATTGCATAAGTCAACATATTGTATGCAATATGTCAATCCTATTAATTACCTATCAATGGTTTGACATATTATAAGTAAGTCTTGAGCCAATGGGTTCAAGCCTATTACTCATCAAAAAAAATTTCTAATGGTCTTTTGGATGGCTGCAAGGAAAAAAATAAAAGATGTACTTTTCTCAAGAAAACTTTCTTGAGATGACGTTCTCATGGTTGTTTAATTGTATACAAAAAAAGGTAGTCGTATAATGTAAACAGAAGGGAAAAGAATATGTTTTGTTGAAGATGATCATATTATGAAGTCTTTTTGGAGGCTGGTCCACCTGATTAGTCTTCGTTTATAAAGTATTTTCTTTCAATATATATATATATATATATATATATTGAAGATGATCATGAATATGATCAATGATATCAAAAATCTCTCATGAAAAAAAACCAAAATAAATAAACTCTCACCTCTGTAGGTGAGAAAATAGAGGGACTAAGAAATTTTTCTTCAGAAATGTTGGAAATTAAACACATAATTTTCTCATTTTCATTAGAAAATCTGTAATTTGCAAGAGGAAATAGCAATTTTTTCGGCTATCAAACACATTCTAAGGGGAAAAGGGATATATTACAATGCCAAGAGTACATTTTGTGATTTTCATTTTGGTAAGGGTGGGTGCTAATAAAACAAAGAAAATACAACTAATAATTAATAAGACCAAGAAATCAATGAGACCAACCAATGGAAAAGAAACTACATTATGAAGTCCCACTTACAACTTCTATTCATGTACACATAGACTCACTTAAAGGGTAGACCCATAAGATCCATGGAAGATGAGGAAATCACAAATATGGTCCAAATAATAAATGCCCAAGTCTCTTTGAGCTCCCGTTTCTAATGATCTCGATGCCTCATTAGCTCATATTAATTCTAACTTAAAACAAAAACCTACGTATATCATGGACACAACAACTTTGATAATACTCAGTTTAACTCAACTAAGTCTTTTTCCAACTACATGTGGTCGGTTACATGAATCCGTTTTCTCCACTTTGGTCAATCAAGGACTAAGTCGACATTCAAATTACAAGAAGTTAAATCTTTCTTAATTATCTCTGTCCATGTTATTTTAAGTCTTCCTCTACCTCTATTGTTACTATGTAATATTAATAGGTCACTCTTGCTAACTGGTGTATTGAAAAGCCTACGTTGTATGTGTCCATACCAGCTTAGCTGATTCTCTCTCGTTTTATCTCTAATTGGTGTTACTCCTATCATTTCCCAAACACGCTCATTTTTAATTTTAACTTGTAAAATTTTACCAAATATCCATCTTAACATTCGCATATCTATTACACACAATTTGTTAACATGTTTTTTTTTAATTGCCGACATTGTGTTTCATCTAGCATGGCTGGCCTAATACAAACTCTATATTTTTTTTCCTTTTAACTTTAATAGGATGAGCCAAAAAACTTTAAGGCTCAAGTCATGTCGTCCTTCGAACCGTGGTGTCATTGTCAATACTCTACTTTTAAATTTGACCTTGGGTATGTTTTATTATAAACCAACCAATACATGTTCAAATTACACCAAGTTTAACATCTACATACCTCATTAATCAGTATAAACGTCTCAAAACACAAAAACGAAATGGTGTGAATGAAAAACAAATGAAGAGAAAACAGACCTATAAAAACATAAAAGAAAAAACAAAGCAAACAAACAAATGATCAATGCAATGAAACACTAAATCTAAACCCAAAAAAAAGTTCAGTAAGTGAGAGTTTTTTTTCTTCTATACTTGTTCGTGATTCCAACATACCACAAGTCCAGGAAGCAGCGGGATCCAAGCTTCTCCATCTCAGACCAATACACTCTGGGTGGTACGACTTGCGGCATCCCCTAACAACATTACTAAGCACTCTTAACAAGCAACACAGCGATGCAGGTATAAACAAAACTGGAAGAAAAAAAAAAAAAGGTGAAAAATAACCACAAATCTGTCACTCACGTTCACAAATTGCAAGCGTCCCGCCATCAAATCAAACTTCGTATGAATCACGGAACCCACCTTCTTCTGAATCATCGTCTGAAATCCTAATTGCGGCGTACGTCTCGGGCTCTGGAAGATCGGAATCTGAAACAGACTCGTTCGACGCAGGGATGTCATCGTCTGCAGCTACTTCCTGACAATTGCAAGAGCCTGAGTAGTGTTCTTCGCCTTCCATTGCAGATGTGAAGCCCTAGGTTTTCAATTTCTCGGTTTAAAGAAACGGATTCGCGCGATTTTTATTTTTTATTTTTAATAATTCGTCAATTTTGAAATTTGTTATAAATCAACTTCCTTTCCAAAAGTAAAATATCTCGTAATAATATTAGGAGTTTTTTCAAAGATTTGGTTGAGGTGGAGATACTAATCTTTCCTTTAAAAAGTTAAATGGATGATGCCTTTTGGCCCGCTTTGATCAAAATCTCAATAAATTAGTTATTTGAGTATAAGTAAAATTAAAATTTAAATATCGAATTCAAGTTTAAGTATGTCTTTAAAAGAATGATATGATATCTTCTTAATGTCAAAAAAATTAATAATTAAAAAAATTATTATAAGTTATGTGTTAATTGATTAAAATAACTTATTTTATTTTATTTTATTTTGTTCAAAAAATAACTTATTTGATTGATTGTGTTTTATAACTTTAAATAACATGATTTTTTTGTCTTGAGTTTTAGTGCAAGTAATTTTAAAGTCATTGTAAAAAATAAATAAATAAAAGAGTCACACGACATAATACCATTGGTTATTAATCACTTTAGATAGACATTAATTTTTTATTAAAACTTTGGTGTGACTGATTTAAAAAAGAAAAAAAAGAAGGCCACAAAATTTAATACCATCAGTTACCAATTATGGTATAATAATTAATGTCTGTTAAATAATATTATCTTTTTCAATAAACAAAGGAAAATGTGTATTTTGAAAACTTCAAAAAAATACAATGATCAGTGCTTTTATTTCATAAGTAAAATAAGTAAAATAACCTAAACATTAAGGCCCTGTATTCTTATCAAATATTCTTCGGCTACATTTTTTTTTTATATTCAACCCATGTTGTATTTTTCACATATTCACTTAAGTTTTCTAATAGAAAATTATGTCTAATTTTCACAATGCCTCAATGGTGCCTCTTGTATTAACTATATGTTGCAAGCAACATGCACATTTACTAATTATTGATACGTCACTTTCTTTTAATTACACGTTTAATAATCTTATTAGTGCCCACATAAACAAATTTTTATTTCGTGGTTTTCAATTTCAAACTTTTTAAAAAAATTTTACTAGGGTATTCAAACTTCTTAGAACCATTATTTAATCGTTACATGCATAAATCACAAATCATATGAAAAATTGTAACCTCCTTTAATTTGGTTTCCCCGGTCAGAATAGGCTTCATCAGGCTACATGGAAATCGCCCTTTAATTTGGTCAAACAAAAAGGGGAATGGTTCCATTTTGATGGTTGTAACAAAAAGCTACAATAAAGAACAATAATAAATAGCAATAGCAATAGAAGAAAAATTATGCAAGGCTCGAAAAAAAGAAAAAAACACGATAGAAGAATATAATTGTTTTCTTTAACATTATTATCATACCCATTTTAATAATCTTCACCGCATTTAGGAGGTGTCTTCGTCCGTTTCGCAACGAGACTAATCATTTCGGACTCGAGAGATTTGAAAGATATTTAGCAAATTTTTCTCTCATAACCAGAATATGTCTGAAATGGGGTCCCCGAACTCATGATGAGTCTCTCAACTTACTAAAAGGTGAGAACAAGATAACTAATTAGTAAATATAGTTTATTTGACAAATTAATTTTACACGTGGAGACAGATAATACGCCGGTTGTTACTCGGCGCATGTACCAGCGCGAGCACTAGAACACCGAGTTGCGTGTTCTCTACTGCCAATACAGCAGTGCACATGTGTTGAGAAAGGAAGGAAAGCTGAAACGAAACGAAACGAAACGAAAGCAGCAGTAGAAGAAGAAGAGAAGAGAAGAAAAGAAAAAGAAGAAGATGCAGAGACCTAGGCGAAGGTGCGAGGGCACGGCCATGGGAGCCATCATCCTCGATCTCCGTCCTGGCCTTGGAATCGGACCTTTTACTCTCGGTAACCTTCTCGTCTTTCTCAGTATTCGAATCGAGTATCGAAATGTTATTAGGCGTCGTCGATTGATCCGTGTGGACGAATTTCTCGATCGATAGTTTGTTCGTTGTTTAATCGGATTGGCTGAAGCCGAAATCCGTTGTTGTAATTGCCATAATTGGCTGTTCTGATAACGATTTGCTGTAATTTTGGTTTCCGCGGGGGTTTTTATCGATCTTTGTCCTAGTTTTGTAGTCGCGCCTTTTAGTCATTGTTGAATGGTTAATCGATTTCGAAATTTGCGATTAAATGTCATTTTTGAGATTGAATCAATGAATCGGGATGCTGGATTATTTTTCTTTGTTGCGAGGGATGACGATTCTGACTTTTTTTTTTTTTTTTTTGGGGTGCAGGAATGCCAATATGCGAAGCATTTGCTCAGATTGAGCAGCAGCCAAACATATACGATGTAGTTCATCTGAAGTACCTTGACGAGGTTTGAGTTTACACCATCTTATGGTTAAATTTTTGTAGTGTTGATGTGCAGCGTAGACTTTTGAGTTGCATTGCATTCCAACGTTAAATTGTCCCATTGAGCCATGTGTTGCAAGAGGCACTATATCAGTGCTTCTATGTAGTGACGAACGAGCAAGGTTTTTCCATTTTGGATGAGCGCGGGATAGATAACTTAGTCCATGGGCATAAAGTGACGGCTTTCTATATAAGAGCACAAAATGTATGAAGTAATGGAAGGAAATAGTATGATTAGGAGAAAAGTAAGTATTGTGTTTATAAGAAATTGAGCAAAACAAAAGTAGGAAAGGAGTAGGAATGATTATTGGTTAGAAATTCTAAGCAAATGTTAATGATACAAATAAAAGGGATATAATAATACTAATAGAACTTTTGTCATAATATAGTATAATTGACATAGTGAAAGCATATCCACCCCAATAGAATATGATGTACTAATGGAACGATTATTCTTATTCCTTCTGTTATGTAGGAGCCTTTAAAAGTGGATATAGTTGTTAGCTTTCCTGATCATGGTTTCCACCTTCGTTTTGATCCTTTTTCGCAGGTATGTCTTTCAACTTTTTCTAATACATTCCCTTTTGTTTATTTATTTATTCTATTCTCCTTTTCATTTAAAATGTTCTTCATCTGGCTGATCTTTCGTTTCTGGGATGCAAATCATTGCAAAATGTCTGATATTAAGGCAAACAATGCCACGAATAATGCTATAACTGCCAAATGAAGCTCGTGAGGGTGCAGTACTCGTATAAGTCCTTACTTAAGAGCAATGCAATGTGAAGCTTCCATTCCGCTGTTACAGATATTTGAAACGAATTTGATACCAATAATGCATACTAAGGAACAATATTAAAAGCTCAATTGAAGTTGAAAACTTTTCATCGAGCTCTAATAAGTGTTTTCCATGATCTTGAACTCAAAAAAATGTACGTGACTAAAACTTCAATGAAACTAACAGAAGCTTTAGCTTAATGGAAAATGATTTGAAAAATGTGTTGAATTTATGGCCTTTTGGTATTACCTCCATTATATGAAGGAGGTGACAAAGATTTATGATGGTTAGTTGCCTTTGTCACTCTCCTCCCGTGCTCTTCAAAAAAAAAAAAAGGTAGCTCAGTCACAATGCACAATGCCCCACCTATGTTGAGTCCAGAGAGTGGTTGGACCACTTTGGGTCTCTTGTACGATTCCTTACTTTGGATTGCTAGATGCTATTTCCACAAGTAAAAATTGTGACCACTAGATTACACGATGAATCGATGACAACTCTTATCATTGTGCCGCCAAGGCCCCCTTTCGCTCAAGCTCTCCAATGCAATTCGGAAATACTCTATGGGGAAACTGACCACCATATATTTTAGCCATTTCTTGTGGCAAATTTGGTTCTTCAAGCTAACAATTTTTTATGTAGAGGATCTTCTGTGAGGTTGTGTTTGGTAGCTAAGAAAATTTTCTTATGGTTGTTTGGTTGGACATGAGAAAATTTTCTTATAGTTGGTTATTAGGTAGTTATTCAGTTATATAACATTAAAATTTTCTCATGAGATTTTTTTTTTCACCCCCTTGGGTGAGAAAATGGTGGGCCCGAGAAAATTTTTAAATTTTTTTTCTCACCTTTTTTGCCAACCTAACACTAAAAACTAAAATTTTCTCAAGAAAATCATTATTTTATCGAGAAAGTGATTTTCTTGAGAAAAATTCTATTTTCTCACCAACCAAACACACCTTGAGTTATTCATGTTTATTTGTCTTTTGATAATTGAGAAGATAGTTATTTTCAAATAGGGGTTTGATTGTTAAGATTTTCTTGAGAAATATTTTCTTGGGCCCACGAATTTTGCCTCCCTAATATCTTAACCTGTACTCAACTCGGCTCAACTAAGCCTTTTTCCAACTCCATGAATTCGCTTCCTCCACTTCGCTTCATCGAGGGCTAATTTGCTCACCTTTAAAGGTGACAATTATTATTATTATTTTGTATTTTATTTTTACCTCATGAGAAAACTTTCAATAGTATTGTTCATTCTCATGCTCACTTTAAATGAAGCTTCCTTCTTTCCCTATCTCTTTGTACAATATGGATGTGAAAAATTATTTTCTCTTGTGTAATCAAACAATAGCAAAAAAAATTTCTTGTGAAGCTTTCATTGAGAAAACTATATTTTCTTGAGATTCTTTTTCTTTTTGCTATCAAACTTTCCCTAGTCAAATTTCCTGTGTAATTGTCCATGAATTGGAGTTGTAAACTCTTTTAATATCATATGAAGGTTGCCTGAGATGTTCGAGACTTTTGTAGGGCTATTTCCTTAAGTACCTGAAAATTGGAGGTCTTTGATGTTCTTGTGACTAACGTATGTCATGATGACCGATCAAAACCTTTCTTGTGTTATCTTCATCGTCTTTTATTTCGCTTCATTTGCTTGCTGCTATGCCTTAAAATACTTGTTGCCTAATACTAGAATTTTTTTTATGCTTAGTAAGCACTGTTACATATCTTGAATGGCATGATGCCTAATTCATATATTTGGACTGCACCTGAATATTGATTGTTCTGTATGAATTTTGGTTGTCTGCTGGCAGCTGGGTATTTTATGGCATCATCTTTATGGGTTATGATATTGTTTTTCATTTCTGATATAGTTCAGGATAATCTAACTTCAGCCTCTTTTTTCAGAGGTTACGCCTTATTGAAGTTTTTGACATTAAACGGCTTCAAATGCGATATGCGACTTCTTTGATTGGGTGATTCATCGACCTGCTTATTTTTTATTTATTTATTTTCTTCCACTTCATATGCAAATTGGTGTTGTTATAACTTATTTCTAATTTTTTAATTTTTTATTTCCAGGGGTCCATCTACTTTAGCAACTTTTGTCGCTGTATATGCACTTTTTGGTCCAACATTTCCTGGAATTTATGACAAGGATAGAGGGGTTTATACTCTCTTCTATCCGGTAATTTTAGCGTACCGAAACCTTTGCAGTTCTTTTTCTTGCATGTTGGATTTTTTTTCTGCTGAAGCCATGCATGATCTGTATATTTTCAGGGTTTGTCCTTTGCATTTCCAATTCCTGCACAGTATATGGACTGTTGCCATGATGGAGAAGGTCAGCAACTAGTTCTTTGAAATTATTTCCTGCTCCAGGGCTCACTTGCATACTAAATTTAGCATCTAGCCAATTTCAGATGGTTGAATGGAGCTTTATAGTTGTGATCAATGTTTCTCTTATAAACAATTTCCTTATTCTGACAGCTGAATTACCACTGGAGTTTCCGGATGGTACCACGCCCGTGACGTGCCGTGTTTCAATATATGATAGTTCTACAGATGGTAAAGTTGGTGTAGGCTCACTTATGAATAAGGCTACTGCTCCACCTTTGCCTGCTGGTAGTATATACATGGAAGAGGTTCATGCTAAGGTTTGGCTTCATTATTTTCAGCTATTTCTTCATTTTGGTGAGATTGTCTTGCAGTGATATTCTCTCCCATGTTTTTGTGGATGTCAACTTTCTTACTTTTCTTGCCTTGTTCCATTTGGGTTCTCTGATTCATGTCATGTTTCTTCTTGTTCACATCATTATCTATATGTCTATGTTGGAGAGAAATTATGTTCATGAAATTCTCTACTAGGAAGAGTGAAAGTAGTTTCTATCAAGTAGCTCATTCATGCGATGAATAATTGTAAGCTGTCTAGCTATCAAAGAGGTCATGAAAGTCTTAAGTGGTTGAGTATATACTCTGTGCAGCTTGGAGAAGAACTGTGGTTTACTGTTGGTGGTCAACGTATTCCTTTTGGTGCCTCACCACAGGTAAGTCGCATTTTATAGTTTCAAAGCACTCTTAGAAAGATCTTTCTACATTTTGGCCAATGTTACTTTACAAGTTGCAAACTGTAGTTCTGCTTTCATTTGTTTCACTTCTCACCCTCACACCCTTTAGCCTAGATAACATCATTTGTAGAACGAAGGAAAGAAAAGAAAAGACAAGAAGAAGAAGGTCATATTTTGTCATTCAACCATTCATTCCTTCGTACTCTATTACAATTCATTATTTATAGAAATCCAAATTACCTAATTTGATTTCTAATAAAACTTGGAGACTAAAACCCTACTAACAAAATTAGAAATTAACTAATATAATTCCATTTCCTTTTGCTCTATAACAAAAATTAGAATTCTATTAAAATAAAACAACTAAATTTCATGTATGGATAAACTCTCAAAGAAAGAGTGTATCTAGTGTATGAGGCTCCTGCCATTGTGGGATTTGGGGAAGGTACAAATTACGCAAAAATACCTCTATACTAAAGAGGTCCATGGCCTTCAAATCACAATGGAGTACCCTCAATTACTATGCCAAGGCTCACCTTCTAAAAAAAGATAAACCTTACCAAAACTAAATCAGAATAATTATAGAATCCTAAAATTAAATATTTAAAAATATTATTTTATTAATTTTTCATTCTTGTACCACATTATAATGCATCATCAACTTTCCAACAAAGGCTACAAATTTGACAATTATTCATCGGATAAGCATAAGAGTGACACCACCTTAGCGCAATCCATGGCCTTCAAATCACAATGGAGTACCCTCAATTACTATGCCAAGGCTCACCTTCTAAAAAAAGATAAACCTTATCAAAACTAAATCAGAATAATTATAGAATCCTAAAATTAAATATTTAAAAATATTATTTTATTAATTTTTCATTCTCGTGCACATTATAATGCATCATCAACTTTCCAACAAAGGTTCCAAATTTGACAAATATTCATTGGATAAGCATAAGAGTGACACCACCTTAGCGCAGCTACTTGGTCTTAGCTTGAGTCTTGTTTTGTCGTTTCTCTCTCTTTGGAGCTACAATTTCTGTTGCATGAGAGGCACCTTTTAACACCCTTAACTTGTACCGTCACTTTGCTTCTTGTTGGAATAGCCATTCTTCTTCATCTCCCACAGTCATCGTACTTGTCTTTTCTGCACCTTATTCCCTATGGGGGGCTACTCTTTGTGATGTAGGACAAAATGGGGGTTAAGTTGAAAGATAGTTGCAGATTTGGTAGTTTGGGATTGGAAATGGTTGTAAAAGAAAATAATGGTAAGGGAATAGAATTGCAAAATCAGTTAGAAGGTCTAGGAATCACTCCTAGAAGTCCTTGGCATCACACCAAAGCTGGATTGTATCACACAATTCCAAAGAAGAGAAAAACTCAAATCTGAAACTTTGTTCAATGCTCCAAAAAGGAGATTACAACCCTATTTATAGACTCTTATAAAACAAAAGATCAACAATCATCAATGATTCTTGAAAAATACATGCATTAAAACTCTAGGAATCTAAAAACCCCTAAGTTTTGCATAGAGAATCTAAGAACTCTATAGAAAATCTAAGACCCTGATTGGAACAATAAAATAGTTATGACTAATATTTATTTTATAGAGGAAAACTAAGGACACTTAATACTCCCTCGGTAAAACAACCAGCTCTTTGACTTTCTTCTTGACCAACACTTTGGTTGCACAACTTCATTAATAAGGTGACCTATAAAAGATCACAAATAGCTCTACCATCTTCTAGAGAATCCCAAATCAGAATTTGTGCCTTAGAATCTTTTTTTCCTCTCCTTTGATAAACCTTTCTTGATTTCTGCCACTTGTCTATTTCACTTTGCTTTTGCAGATGACTGTGTTTCTAGTTATTTTCTTTCTAATCTTGCCATATGTATCCCTTTAAATATTATCTTCTCAGTCACATTCATTTTATGAACTATTGGTTACTGAATCTTTGCTTTGTTTTCCATTTTCCCTGATAATTGGGTTAGGGAAGTATTTTTGTTTTTCAAAATCTGAATATATTAAACTATCATATTCTAGATGGCATCCACATTAAAGGCTTTTTTGTAAGTGTCTGTTAAATTCTGTTTCAATCCTTCTAATGATTCATTTTTAATGATTTGATATCTAATACCTATTTGTACAGGATGTGTGGACTGACTTAGGTCGCCCTTGTGGAATCAATCAAAAGCAGGTAATTAATACTCTGTCTCTTTCCAATAAGGGTGGATTGTTAGTGTGGACGATTTAGAAGTTATAATTGGAGGACATGTATGGTTGGTTCCATTTTTATACTTGGTGGAATCTAGCATATCTTAACCAAACCTTTCGCATGGGCTCGACGAGCACTTGTATGGTCTGGAGAGGCTTACCTGTCTTATAGTTTGGGTGCTTTATCTGTTTTTGGTTTTATCGCTTCTTGCTTTGTTTGGTTCAATAATACTGCTTATCCTAGCGAGTTTTACAGTCCCACTGGTCCAGAAGCTTCTCAAGTTCAAGCATTCACTTTTCTAGTTAGAGACATTGGCAACTTAAACCTGTCACACTTGGAAGCCTTTCAAGGAGTTCTTATGTGAATTTTGACTAATTGTTATTTACTTATGTTATTTTATTTTTGTCTTAGATTAGCGTCTTTGTGTGTTTTTTTGCTATTTCTTTCATGGAAAAAGGGTTTTTCGGCTACTGTACAGTGACTAACCAGAAACTATGCATGCATTTTTGGGAATATGGTGTCTTTCAATCTATTTGCATGCAGAATATGTTGAAGTTACATGCCAAGAACTTCCAAGTTTGCTTGAAAAGCCCCTAGCACTACCATTACCTTGAAGCTGCACTGAAACATAAACTGTGTGTGTAATTGCAAGTGTGTTATATAGAGTATTAGATTGCAAGTTGATGATGAAGACGATAACTTACTGATGATAGTAACTTGTCAGAGGAAATAAATTTGTGAAGCTATGAAGATCAGAACTAGATACTGGTCAGATGTAGAATTTATTAAAAACTTCAAGCCCTTGAGGGATAATTTTACCAAATCCTATAACCTTGCCAGGGTTTTTAGTTTTTTTGACTTTTCCTAGTTGCTTGCATAGTTGTTCAAGTGACACACACCAGAGCCCAAGCCTTCATTGATGGCTTAATTAGTTGGGGCTGCAACCAGCTGAGTAGGTCCAATCACACCAATACTGTCTGTTACTCCCTTCAAAAAGGTAATAGAACGATAACATCCGCTATGAAAATTAATAGCCTCCGCTCATGCGTTTACTATTAAATTTGTAAACTATGTATGAAATTAAAGTACTGTATTTTTAGTTTGAAAGTGTTCAATGAATCAATATTGATTCAAATTGTCGAATGGTCAACTTTTCATATTTTCGTGAACACCACCAAATAGGAAAGATTACATGAGCAAAGACGAAAGCGATTCAACTATTCAACATTCGGGGCTACATCGAAAGATTTCCAGATCTGGATCAACGAGGATGGGAGCTTGGTCTGGTTTGAAGAAGTGAACTCGAAGGGGAGAAGGTTCTCATTCTCTGTTAGCAGAGATGCGGCGGAGTGGATGCTGAAACAGTTGGTGGGTGATATGAGCTCTTCTCCAGCAAAGGAGTTCAAGAGGGTATACAGGAGCCAAGGTGAGGTGGTGATTATCCAAACTTTGCAAAATGAGTGAGGTAGAATGGTGGTAGATGGGAGTTCGTACGTTGGAGCTCCGGCTGTGGCTTATGCCTGAAATGGTTCTTTGGGATGTCAGCAAGATCCCCTAGTGACGAATGACTGCTCAGCGAACCGCCTCAATTCTACAACAAATGCTCGACGACCACAAGACACGACGAATAAGGCTTGGATGGTGAGTTTGACTGGTCATTAGCCATCATAGTACAATGACTCCATTCCAAACTATGATGGAATAAAGCTGCAAAAGAGATTGAGTTTCTGTTAAAGAGGCCAATCTCGCTACGACCATTTTCAGACGAAAAAGCAGTAGAGTGGTTGCATGATCTGAACGAGAAGAACCTACCTTTCATGAAATACTGCTCTACAAACTTTAGGGTGATAGATTGGCATCAATCACTGCAGTGGTTTAGAAGGGGGGTAAGATGCAATCGCGGATGGATTGGGATTGAAGGTCTTCCATTAGAGATGTGGTGCCACAATTCTTTTGAGAACATTGGAAAACTATGTGGAGGTCTTATGGAAGTCGCACCAAAAACGAAGGTGATGGAGTTCCTTCGCTTCGCAAAGATCAGAGTTCGGGGTGACGACG
Organism: Paratinospora sagittata; assembly: GCA_035771175.1. NCBI lineage: Eukaryota > Viridiplantae > Streptophyta > Magnoliopsida > Ranunculales > Menispermaceae > Paratinospora > Paratinospora sagittata. Next base: position 35,279,673 of record CM069594.1, read on the forward strand.
AGGGCTTTGTGCCGGAATATTTGGACATTGTTGGAGACGGAGGCTCTATCGGGGTGAAACTCTTCAGTTTGCGCCCAATGAGATCGGAGGTACGACAACAACGACTGACCTTAGGCGTAGCCACGGGCATTCGGGTTTTCGATGTAAACATCCGACGCGACCGTCCACTGTTCCAGGCGGCTTCACGTCAGTCACGTGACCGTTCTCTGGCTCGTGATCGTCCATCGCTCCGAGCAGCTTCACGCCCGCCATGCGTCCAGCACAACGTGCTATCCTCAGAGTATGGCGGATAGACGACTGTATATGGCAGGGCTAAAAAGGATTACGGCAGGTCTGTTCATGGCAGGTCTGAAAAGGAGATGATTATGGAAGATTCATCTGTCAGAGTGGATCGGCGCAAAGGAAAAGGTGTTGTGTTGGAAAGTTGCCACGTGAATCGGGATTAGAGAGGTCATGGGTAGTCTGAGGCCAGGGTAGCTCCTATGGGGCTCATGAGAAGCCTGGGCCAAGCAGGGGATTGGTAGGCCAAAGTAGCTTTCAGCCTACATCAGAGTTGAGTGGTGGGCTGGACAACTGCTTGCCAAATCTAGCCCATGCTACTGGGATGTACCCTCCATGTAGTCTCGACGCCAAAAAAGATGACGGGCTTAATGAAGAACTGGGCTTGCATCATAATAGCCCTCGGACTATGGGCATTTGCTGTGAAATAGAAACAAAAACCCATGTATATGATACCTTTGGGTCTGATTAGGTGTCATCTGAGGATAATTTTAATAAGGTTTCAGCCTTGCCACGACTGGAAAATGGTGAGGATCTTCGGTGATTGGAGGAGAACTTCGTTATGCTTTCCACAGGTATTGTCTTCAAGCTTGGGGATATGCAATTCTCGCAAACCCCGCCTGATCTACAGACCAGAAATCACCGTGTGATAGGAAAGGGGGACCTATCGGAGGCTACGGATGCAACTGTGGAGTCACCGATTCTTCGAAGGCAGTCCAAAAACTCGTTGCGGAGGTCATGTGGGATGGCAAATGGGGCCTGTCAAGGAGATCGGGATCTGAATAAGCTGCTGGGATCTAGGTGTGGTGAATGCGATTTGATGGGGGAGATTGAAGCACCACAGCGGCTAGTTGAGGACGACTTCTCTGGGTCCTCTTCGTCGGAAGGTGAAGACTTAGGGGCTGCGGTGGACCTGAGACTCGATTGTGATGGAGACGCTGCAGATCCTTTTTGGGAGATTCAATGTAACGACATGCCTATGGGTCAGGTAAGTATACAAAAACTTTATGTCAATGATGTCTGTCAGCATTCTTCTTCTCCGATTAATCCTACTGTTCATATCCCTCCTCCAATTATCCCACACCTTCCTAACACAATATCTAGTTCATTTATCCCCCAAAATTTGGAGCACAATATGCCTATTATTTGTATTCCACCTCAGTTATAGGAATAGGCCCAGGGACAGGGAATTGAAGAGGACTCTGGGTCTATGGCGATGGTGATGGAAAATGCTCAGATGTTTGGGGGGGGGGGGGGGGGGGGCTAATGGTCAAGGGGCAACTTCAAGGAATGACATAGAGGGGATTCTGCTTATAGAAACCTTTGAGGATTTGGCGTCATATCTTGGGAGGGTGAAATTGGCTTTGCATGTTTTTTAGAAGAAACAGGAGAAAGAATGGGAAGCTGGCAATGGGATAGGCTCTGTTTTGAGGATCAATGAGGATCACGCGGCAGAGGTTGGGGCTGACAATGTTTCTCAATGAAGATTCTTTCATGGAATGTTTGTGGCTGCGGGTATGGCCACAAAAGACAATTAATAAGAAGGGTGGTTCAAAGATCAAAAGCTGACATTGTTATTATTCAAGAAACGAAAAGAGAAAGGATAAACAGAAGATGGATTGCCAGTCTTTGGGCGTCAAGATTCAAAGGATGGGTTTCCCTCCCATCTATAGGTGCATCAGGTGGCATGGTGGTGATTTGGGATGCCAGATCAGTGGAGGTGGTTTCAAGTCTCATCGGCGGTTATACAGTGTATGTGGAAATTAAAACGGGGGAGGTCAATAGATGGTGGTTAATCGGGGTTTACGGGCCTAATTCTCCATCTGAAAGAGAAGTTTTTTGGCTTGAACTAGCTGGCTTAAGTGTCGTGTGTGGGCTGAATTGGTGCTTAGGTGGTGACTTCAACATTCCAAGAACCCTAAGTGAGAAGTATAATGGTAGGCGCCTCACGAGAAGTATGCAAGAATTTGATTCTCTCATTGGCGACCTAAAGTTAAGAGACCCTCCACTCTTAAACTCTAGATACACTTGGTCAAATTTTAGAACATATCCGATTTGTTCTAGGCTTGATAGATTCTTATTCACCATGGGATAGGAATCCATTTTCCCCTCCAATAGACAAATGACTTTGCCTAGAATTACATTGGATCATTGCCCCATCATGTTAGCTACCGCTGCATGTAGGTGGGGTCCCACACCTTTCAGATTCGAAATTTTTTGACTATCTCATCGGGATTTTCAGAGGAATATTGGGCAATGGTGGGGGGAATCACATCCTCATGGATGGGAAGGCTATAGGTTCATGATGAAGTTATCTGTTATGAAGTCAAAGCTAAAGGAGTGGGACACAACTGTCTATGGAGCTACTGTCGCCAGGAAGAATGATTTGGAAGGCTCTATTGGAAGGTTGGATGCTATAGAAGGCACATCTAATTGGAATGGGGATATGGATCTCGAGCGTCGGCGATTGAAAGGGGAGCTCGCAGATGTTTGTCTTAAGAGATGATCGCATGGCATTTCAAAAGCCAAAGTCAAGTGGTTGCAAGCAAACACCCATTTCTTTCATAAGCTTCTCTCCCATAGGTGGTCCCGTAATTTCATTGAGAAGGTGGAAAGAGGGGATGGTGTGGTGGTGGACTCTGAATCAGATGTAGTAGATGCTATTGTCGCCTACTTTCAAGATCTATTTTCACCTTCTCACACCCAATCTTGGGGTGTGGAAGGCTTAGATTGATCTCCAATAAGTAGTATGGAGCGTGAGTCATTGAAAAAGCCTTTTGAAAGTGAGGAGATCCACGCGACTGTGTTTGGTTGTGATGGCAATAAGGCACGGGATTCTCAATGGCTTTTTATCAGAAATCATGGAGGTAATAAAAGTTGATTTGATGAGGGTGTTTTCTGAATTTCACAATAGCGGTATCATTAACGCAAAGACAAATGAACCATACATTTGTCTCATCCCAAAGACGGAAGATTCACTGAAAATTCAAGATTTCTGACCCATTAGCTTAGTAACTGGTCTATATAAGATCATTGCCAAAGTTCTGGCAAACCGGTTACAAGTTGTTCTCCACAACACCATTGGGATTATGCAGTCAACTTTTGTACATGGTAGACAAATTCTTGATGCGGTCTTAATTGCTAATGAAGTTGTAGAAGAATACAGAAGAAAAAGGAAGGAGGGGGTGTTGTTCCGGGTTGACTTTGCTAAAGCTTATGATTCAATAGATTGGGACTTTCTTGACTTCGTCCTTGAAAGGAAGGGTTTGGGTAACACTTGGAGGAAATGGATGAGAGTCGGTCAGTCTCTTATTCTATTATGATCAATGGTAGGCCTACAGGTAAGTTCCAAGCAAAGAGAGGGTTAAGACAAGGTGACCCGCTTTCCTTTCTTTTTACAATGGTGGCAAATAGTTTGGGCAGATTTATGAATCATGCTAGGCAACATGCTTTAATCTGGGGCTTTATTGTGGGTGCGAAGGAGGTGGAGGTCTCTCATCTACAGTATGCAGATGACACCATATTTTGCTTGGTAGGCTCAGAACGTAATGTTTTGGAAGCGATTCGGCTACTACAAGCTTTTTGTATGCTTTCTAGGCTTAGGATAAATATGTCTAAGAGTCAAATGGCAAGAATTAATATCGATCTGGGCGTGTTAATTCGTCTTGCCAACAACGTTGGATGTTCTATTGGCACTTGGCCGCTGAAGTATTTGGGTTTACCATTAGGAGGTAATTCGTTGGCAAAATGTTTTTGGTGTCCGGTGTTGGATAAATTCTCAAAAAGACTTGGAGGTTGGAAAAACGGTTTCCTTTCAAAAGGTGGAAGGCTAACTTTGATCAAATCAGTTCTTATGTCACTCCCCTTGTATTGCTTGTCTCTTTTTAAGATCCCTAGCGGAGTCGCATTGGATATCGAGAAGAAGATTAGATCCTTCCTATGGAAGGGTGTGGATAAGGAAGACGACATCAGTCTCATGAATTGGGAGTTGGTTCAGAGACCAGTTAGCAAAGGTGGGCTTGGAATACGGAGCCTCATCAAAAGAAACATTGCCCTAGGCACTAAATGGGTTTGGCGGTTTACAAAGGAAAAACAGGCTTTGTGGGTGAAGGTCATTGATAGCTTGTATGGAGATTCGATGGCTGATTGGGGGCGGCGAGCTGGTAGTTCGTCACATAAGTCCGTGGAAATTCTCGTCCTCCTCGGTCCCTCTTTTTCTCTCTAACTCATCTTTGGAGGTGGGAAATGGACTTACATTCAAATTTTGGGAAGATAATTGGACAAACTCCTCTATCCTAGCTCAAGCATTTCCTCGTCTATATCGCCTTTCATCTATTCACAATGCTCCTATGCAGTCTTTCCTTTCTTCACCCTCCCCTAATCTAGGAATTGGCCCCCCCTCTTGGAATCTTCACTTTCGTAGAAACCTAAAATACTAGCCATCTCCCAAGTTCAATTCTCTAACCAATCAGATAGTTTTAGATGGTCCATTGCTTCGTCCGGTTCCATTACATGCAAATCCTTATTTGAGCACTTAATTGATGACCCATCTTTTCCTCCTTTTCCCATCTCTAGATGTATATGGAATGCTCAAATCCCATCAAAGATTTAAGGTTTTTGAATGGCTACTGGCCCATGGGAGGATCAATACTCTGGATGTCCTCCAAAGGCGGTTCCCATGGTCTCGATATCCCCACATTGTTGTCCTTTTTGCTTGCAGGATGGTGAATCAATTGTACACATTTTTCTTGGTTGCAGGGCCTCTAGATGTGCTTGGGGCTTGTGGTGTGCAATGTTTCCTGATGGGATTGGTCCCCCATCCTTTATTCATGAGGGCATGGCATTGGAGAACATTATTCTTGATAACAGAGTCAAAGAAATATGGAGAATAGCGTCCTTTGCTACATTGTGGACATTCTGGTTGGAAAGAAATTGCAGAGTATTTGGGGATAAGTCTTTAGATAGCTATGGCATTTGGGAGGAGGCGAGATGGTTAGCATGTAACTGGGTGGCATGTTCCAAAGTGAATGGGGGATATTCTATTTCTGGTTGGTCTAGGAATTGGGAGAATTGCTTGCAGGCATAGGGAGATGATTTCGTATATGGCGGTTCTATTTGAGTATTATAGTGACATGGGTGGCGGTTGGGGTGTCAGTTTTGTATACATTTTGTTTGATGAGGCTGATCTTGGTGCATCTCTGATGCACCGTGGTTTGCTTATGTATTCTGTTTGACTATATTTTTTCATATATATATTCTCATCGTTTCTTCTAAAAAAAAAAAAAAATATTGATTCAAATTGTCATTTATAATATCACACAAGACTAGAGAACTACTACATGTTTGGGAAAAAAAAAAGATATACAGTAATTTGGCCAAAATTTCATCAAATATAATTCTTTTATTCAATCTTATTCAAATTTTGAACGGGAGCCTTGGGGCGACAATAAGAGTTGCTCCCGCGTGACCGTGTGGCCATAGGGTTCAAGTCGTGAAAACAGTCTCTTGTGAAGCAAGGTAAGGCTGCGTATAATTAACCCAAAATGTGGTCCAACCCTTCCTTGGTACCCTGCATAGGTGGGAGCTTTGTGCATTGGGCTGCCCTTTTTCTTTTTTAATCTTATTCAAATTTTGGTTAAAGTCTTGTATTTTGAGGGAGTGCCTTTGGAATATAGAATGATCTATGCACCCTATCAAAGTTGAAACAAAATATTGTAAAAGAAAGAAATAACACATTAATATATTATTTTTGATAGTAAACTAGATAATATATTAAGATAAAAAAGTAGCTAAACAAGGGACAAGAAGGCCCTTGAGTAGCGAATTACAGTAGGTTGATCTATCTGAAAGACCAATTGAGACCCTTGTCACAAGCCACCACCCACACGGAAGTTCTGAAACGAATCAGCTCCCAAAGCGGACACTCACTATAACATTTTTGGTTAAAATGTGAATACTTAAATATACATGTGGTAACACATTAAAAGATATAAGAAGAAATAAATACATTTGAAAGATGGTTGGAGTATACCCTAATTGGAAATAAATGGGAGAGAATTGATAAGGACATATATAATGGAGACCATTGGATGCATCAATTAAGAAGAGTGACGTTAACTATTAATAGTACAATAGAAGAAGTGGAAGACTTAGAATAACATAAATAAAGATAATTGAGAAAGATAAAACTATTTGTGGAATAACTGAAAATTTGGCATTTGATAGAGCAGAGTGGTGGAAACAGATTTATATAACCCATCCCATGTAGTCGAGAAAATATTTGTTGACTCGAGTTTGTTTTGCTTGAGACTCTGTAAACTGTTCTCCAATGTTTATGTTACCATAAGTTTGAATTCATAATTGAAAATTTTGAATATTTTTTCTTGTTTTTGTTTGTTAATTTGTCCTTTTGAATGCAGGTTGACCAGATGGTAATTCACTCGGCTTCTGATCTTCGCCCAAGAACAACTTTATGTGGTGATTACTTCTACAACTACTTTACTCGTGGTCTGGACATGTTATTTGATGGGAAGGTACTCCTTTTCTTCTTTCAGTAGCAAATATTACTTTTCATCAATTTAAATTACCAGGTTAGCAAGTAGAGTGTAATTCCAATGCCATATTGAATTTGCAGACTCATAAAATCAAGAAGTTCGTGTTGCACACCAACTATCCTGGACATGCAGATTTTAATTCATATACAAAATGCAACTTTATTATTTATGCTTCTGATGGTAATCTCTTTTTTATAGAACCTTTCACTTTTTTGTTTGCAAGGTCTTCCTAAAATTATGTAAAAGTGACCAATGTCCAGGGGTTGAAGTGTTCTCTTATTTCCTCAGCAGGTGTTGAGGCATTTCAGGAAGGAAATGCTTCTAAGCAGTGCATTACTCCTAGTACAAAATGGGATCAAGTAAAGGTGATTTTCTTCCCAAATATATAGGAACTATGAAAATAAACGATTAAATGTGGCAATTGGCAAAACAATATTTTTTAGGGGAAAGTGTAATATTAGCTTGATACATCCTCTAGCACCATGATGAAAGCATAGTAAATGATCACTTGAAGGATGTCAGCATAGGTTACGCACATCACCTCCTTACGAATGGGTTTTAGGAGTTCAAGTGATGGATCGCCATGGAATGCTATAGTCAGAAACTGACCAGCATTTTTTTTTTCCATGTATAGTTTGTTTGCCCTGTGCTTTTTACTAAACAGCTTCTAGAGCTCTTGCTTCATTAGGAGTTGATGTTTAACCAGTGTTATAGCAATAAGAAACATATCCTTGCAGGAGATCCTTGGTGATTGTGGGCGAGCTGCAATTCAAACACAAGGATCCACAAGCAATCCTTTCGGTTCTACTTTTGTATATGGATATCAAAATATTGCATTTGAGGTGAGAGGCAAATTTATTTTGGTTTCAACTCTCTGGGCAAGTGTTGCTGTCACCATGTTCTAAGAAATAGATCATCTGTTAATTGTGTGTTTGAAATACACCTGATGGAGGATGGAGGTTGGAGGATAGTTAAGCTAATAATGGCATTGCTGTAAAACTCGTACAGGTCATGAAAAATAACCATATAGCCACTGTTACGCTCTTCCAGTCATATTGAAGATATACTAGGTATGCAGCTTTTGTCCATTTTTTCTCTTTAGCCTTGGATTGCAATTGCATTAATGCTATTGGAAAGTGCGTACTACTAATTCTTTTTATGGGCATTTCTGATCTATGGTCTTTTTTAGTGCACTCATTAATCCAAATATATATATTTGTATTTTTCAATCCTCTTTAGGCCTCAAATCTATTGTCGCAAATATAATTTGTGGGCAGTATTCTCTGACTCTTATTCAATAATTAAACTTTGAATTGGATGGTTTGGTCTTCACAGGTGCCGTTGGTTTTTGTACAGTAACGAGGCTTCGAGGCAATTGACCAATCCTAACATAAGTCCTACAACAATATGCTACAACTGTGAAATATGGTGTATATTCTTATTATGTGTAATTATTTAAATTCATCATCTAATTGACTATACAATGTTTCCAAACCGCTCAATTTATCCTTTGAGCTAGCTTTTATATACTATGGCTGTTTCTGTCATGGTTGCAAATCCTTGAGGGGGTGAAGATTCTGTGGCCCTTTCGTGTCTTACGGTCTATTCTGTCAGGAACAGATGCTCTTGGATCTGATTCTGACTCTTCTACGGCCTTGCTAAAGTAATGCTTAATAAATGCGCGGTAAGAAGCAAGCAATCAAATGGCAGAGAATGACAGTATATATACATGTATATAAAGACCTTTGTTGACGATGCATGTTACAAAAGATGGATGGTCCGGTTTGATGAGTTGGGCGGGCTCGCCTGCTTGTAATGAAGGTCAATGGAAGCTACGCGTTTCGTTGATCTCCTTAAATGATGTCCTTTATGCTGTATTATATTCATTATTTTGTTATTAATGGCCTTGGTTAATAACATACTAGTTTCTTTCCCTCTCTTTATATCAATGTCGGATGTTTGTATCTTTTCATGATCAATATAACATTCTAAAATGAACAAATCACAATAAGAACACATTTTCTTAATGTTAATCATTTTTGTTAGTTACGTAAAATCTAAAAATAAGATAATCGGGAATGATAATGGCAGCATCTGAAATCTGGAAAAGATTTGCTTCGAAACATTGATATAACATATACCGTTATACGTTGGTTGTTATGAGTACGACCTTTTGGCGTTATTATGAAGTTCCAACCACATGGAAGTTCTCAGCAGAAACGTACTTGCCAATTATTTGAAAATCATCTGATAATGTATGTAATTAGCAATTCAGGAAAACCGCATATGTAAATTAATTTAATTAAAGCATTAAAATTGTTGAGGGCAAAACAAAATACATTGATTGTATTGTACAAACTGTTTGATTGACACAAAACGAACATTCATTATGCACTTGCATTCCTTTAATGCCACATAAAAAAATCGGTGAAGAATTAAAAAAAAAAAAGGTTCACAATTCTTTAAATAATTAAGCATGATCTGTTGTATGGTAGGATTTGAATATATATCTTTGATGGTTTCAGCATTATCCACAAAAATCATGAGTCTACTATTATCTTTATTTTTCATTTGTTGAAAAGTTGCTCTTCCATTTAAAAAAAAATATTATGTATATTCTTAAAGCTATATTTATATATGTACCATTTTTTAATATTCAATTCAACTTAATTAAGCTTTCTTTTCTAAATATATTGTTTCATTATACCATTGTATCATATGTTGTTTTTGAGGAGGGCACGTCCTCTTTCTTTTTCTTCTTAACGAAGTTATTTTCTATCATAAGCATACAAAAAAAAAAAAAAAAAAAAAAAACCACTCATGAAATGAACCAAAATTCCGTGGATCAACGGCCTTTCAAATTTCCAATACCCTTTGAAACAAAGAAGAAAAAATCCAATTACCCTTTATATGGCATTGCGTGACCAACAAGGGCATGCCTGTAGTAGCATACAAAACCAAAGGTTCCCTTAATACACTTTTGCTGAATTGCCGTTGGGGGGAACCAAAATTTCTTTAGTTGCAAGTTGAGCCATCATTCAAACCTTTATTAGTGGCTCTGCAAGCTTTGTGTTCCATTTAATTAAAGAGATCAGAAAGTCATTTAAAATTAAATAATGAATCTTCCCCAAAACTCTTGCAATAACAATCTTCCCAATATTTCTTTGTCCTTTATTTTTTTGGGTGGTTGGAATCAAAATCCAAGCTGTTTTAGCTTCCCAACTCACGCAACCGCCTAACTTATTCTTACCCTCCAATAAGCTTCCAAAAAGCCATAGCCACAAAAGATGGTGATGATGAGGAGAGTTTTCTGATTTTATGTGTGAGACCCACTTGTACATAATGGGTTGCAAGAGCAAAAACAGGAGGCTCTGATCAATTTTCTTTTAAAATATAAGCCAGAATAAAGCTCTTTTTCTTTTGCACTTTTGAGTTAGAGAAGTTTCTATTTGATGCCTGTATAGCTATTTTTTTTGCTTAATGAGAATATGGAGAAAACATTAAAGAAAAGTGATAATGTGGTAAGAGGAACAAGGATAGGCTGTGACTCACACTAGCATTTTGGCACGTAATCTCACTATCTTTATTTGGTCCTTAGACCATGCAGTTTCTCCAGACCAGCCAAAGTACTCCACGAGACTAAATCTGTGGGCGGGTAGTGATCTCTTGAGAAAATATTCGTAAACCTTCACAATCTGGGATTCGATCTTAAGACGGCCCTGCTGGAGCCCGAGTGAGGGAACCACTCGACCAACGCTAGGTTAGTACGTAATCTCACTATCATCAGTACTGAAATATTTATATAATAATATTAAGAGGAAGCATGTTAGGCTCACTATTTACTCCTAAGATCCAAAAAAAAAATCACTTTCATTAATCTAAGAGTTATCAATTGCAATTAATGCTGTTTTTGTTTCATTACTAATTGTCTTACGAGCACCGTACCTTATGTTATTTGTTGTTGAAAACTTTAAAACTTTCCTAATGCTCAAATTAATTGTTATTTCCATAAATCTAGAGTAATTAGTTACAATGATCTCAAATAAAAAATAAAAATAAAAAAATACAATGATCTTTTTGTTTCATTATTAATTTTATTATTACAAGGGTCATACCCTTTTGCTATTTATTAGGGAAAACTTCAATATATTATTCCTAAAAGGCAAAACTCCATTGATTTCACTTGGTCATGACCACCCTTGTGCCATCATAGATTGTAATTAAGTACATGCAATGCAATTTAAATGCATTTCAGTTTTTTCACCCAATATGTATTTAATCTCCTTCCAACCCAAATCACACCCATCATTAAATTTTTCTTAAATCTTCCTCACCTACTAGTAACTTTGAAGAAAACAAAACAAAACAAACAAACAAATAAATAAATAAACCTGTAGAAAGGGATTCTGAAGTACATTCGAAAAATATATTTAGACTATTGACTTCCTTAGATCAACATGAAGCTACCTAATGCATGTAGCTTTGTGTTAATTCAAGGGTCTAGATCATAAGTACATTTTCCAAGTATACCTTCCGAGTCTCCAAAGCATTTTCCTTATATAAATACAATTTATTTGATCTTTTATGCATAAAATCCAACGGCTCACTACATACTTTCTTTCTTTTGCTTTTGTGTGGCTTTGAGATAAGTTGCGGGCTCGTGATAGTGTTGCATGTGAGTTAACTGACACTTCACCCTTGTGTCGGCTCATATGCTCTCTCTACCCCCCTCTCTCTCTCTCTCTCTCTCTCTCTCTAACTTACCTTACTTCCAACCCCCCTCTTTCTCTCTCTACTTTCTTTCTCTTTTTTTCCCATACTCTATTCCCTCGTGATTAACACAACTCCCTATCTACTCTACTATTCAACTCCTCCCTCTTCAACCTCTATAAATTTCCCACCAAATCCCACTTAAACCAAAACCAAACCAAACCCAAAATGACCCATTTCACTATTACACTCCTCCATCTCCTTCTCTTCTATCCTCTTCTTCTTCATCTTGCTCTTGGTCATGATTACGGAGACGCATTATCGAAATCGATATTGTTCTTCGAGGGCCAGAGATCCGGGTGGCTGCCGCAGGACCAGCGGCAGGCCTGGCGGGCCAATTCGGGTCTCGGCGATGGGTCGGCCAACGGCGTCGACTTGACGGGCGGGTACTACGATGCCGGCGACAACATCAAGTTCGGGTTCCCCATGGCCTTCACCACCACAATGCTGGCTTGGAGTGTGATCGAATTCGGAGACTTAATGCCTCCGAATGAGCTTCGAAACGCTCTTGTCGCGATCAAGTGGTCGACCGATTACCTTCTCAAGACCGTGTCGCAACCGGGCCGGATTTTCGTTCAGGTATTGTTCTTGCTGTGGCAGTTTCGTAAATCTTTGTGGTCTTGTTAGTAGTTTTGTAAATTCGGTGTGGTGAAAATGGAAAATGGGAATGTGGGGACTACACGATGACCCACTCGTCAAAGGAAGTTTCAGTTTCTGTTGCTTCAGTAGTTCACGGGTCGTCGGTTATTTCCAGTGGGACCCACAATCGTTTTTAGTTCTTAATAATAATTGAATTTTTTTAAGAAAAATTAAGTTATTATGATGCTTTAGGATTTGAAAAATAATTATTGTAAATGATTTTAGTGGTCATTTTAGCACATAGCAATTTAGTGTGTATTAGATCTCTTTGAATCATGTAATCACCAAGTACATTCATTGTATTTAATGAGTTATGTCTTAAAAATAAATGAAAAATATACGTTGAGCGTCAATGCTATTTTTCGACGCTAACACTCAGCTAGTTTTGAGAATGCACGTGTATTATGTCACATCTCAACATCCAACAAAGACTAAATGTTAGCGTTTAAAAATAGGGTCGGTACCCAGCATATCTTGAATACTAAAAATGTATATGAATTATTATGGAATTCGCATTGTGATCCTTGGTGAGATCATGTTACAACAGTCAATCAAAAAATTTAATTTGAATTATTATTGTCATTATTTTTTTAAATTTTTAGATTATATATAGAGTAAATTGATTTGACCAATATATCAAGGAGGGCCAAAGGTGCCCAAAGCCCTGAAATTAAATTAGAGTGGACCCAACAAATTCTAAACTAGAAGCTTTGAACCCTTGAACTAAACTAATTAAATTTTCTATAAACAGCTTAGTAGCAAAGTTAGAGTGACAAAAATCATGACTATATGATTGTAAGTCATTATAGAATCATTGAATCCAATAATCTACAATAGTTACTATTTTTGTTGAAATTTTAGTGTCAATTTTCCCTTTTCTATAATTTTTAATCACAATGCTGTTGCCCTTGTATGTTTGAAAGGGGAAGAAATTAATGGTCTCCAATTACTACAATCATAACAGGTATATCAAAAAAAAAAAAAAAAAGTTTGATCAAATATCTAATATTTGGTGGGAATTTCTGAAAGGTGGGTGACCCGATCATAGACCATAATTGCTGGGAAAGGCCAGAAGACATGGACACATCTAGAACAGTGTACACCGTAGAAGCACCAAATAGCGCCTCGGATGTGGCAGGAGAGACAGCAGCAGCTTTTGCAGCCTCGTCAATGGCTTTCAGGTCTTCTGATCCTGGGTACGCTGAAACGCTCATGCGAAACGCAATTCGCGTATTCGAATACGCAGACAACTACAAAGGAGCTTACAGCGATAACGAGGGCATTCGAGCCGGCGTATGCCCCTTTTACTGTGACTTCGATGGCTACCAGGCAAGTAAATTATACAGAGAGTCATTTCATCAAACGAGTAGTTGGCATAATTTATATTTATATTCATCTCATAGACTCCAATTTTGGCATGAAATTGCTCAATTTTGTGTTGGGTTTCTACAATCTCAATCGATGAATCTAATACACAACAGAAATATTTAAATAATAAATTAAAGAACCACACAACCAATTATGTCTATATCCACTGACAAAAGATCAATATACAATTATAATACATGAAGGCCATCTTTAGACAATTATCACTCAGTAATCTCACAATCCTATTACATTATTCTATGGCAAATCAATCTAAGCTACCCATCAGTCTATCATAAATACTCATTATATTGGGAATCTTACTAAATCTATAATTCTATCAATTAAAGTCGGAGTCAATCTTAAAATATTTTAGTCTCATTTTGTAACTGGGTCTTCAACCAAATCGATCAAAACATCCATTCAATTCAGAAAACAATCTAAAATTTAGTTCTTCGTGGGTGTGTTTGATAAATAATGATAGGATGAGTTGCTGTGGGGAGCAGCGTGGCTAAGAAGGGCATCTCAGAACGATACCTTCTTGAATTACATCCAAAACAACGGCAAAACTTTAGGCGCTGAAGACAACATCAACGAGTTCGGTTGGGACAACAAGCACGCTGGCCTCAATGTCCTCGTCTCCAAGGTCAGTACCAAAAAAAAAAAAAAAACAATTTCACTGTACCACAGATACACCAAAAACTCCCTGTACCACATTGCAACGCCACTAAATACTTTGACCATCATCAAATTCAACGCAGGAATTCCTAGAAGGCAACGTGTACACTCTCGAGTCGTACAAGGCGTCGGCGGACAGTTTCATGTGCACCTTGATTCCAGAATCTTCATCTTCCCATATCCAGTACACCCCAGGTGGGCTCATCTACAAGCCCGGTGGCAGCAACATGCAACACGTCACCTCCATCGCTTTCCTACTCCTGGCGTACGCTAACTATCTAGCTCGCACATCACAGACCGTCAATTGCGGGAGCGTCAACATCGGGCCCACATCTCTACGTCAACAAGCGAAGAAACAAATTGATTACATCTTGGGAGATAATCCCATGGGTATGTCGTATATGGTTGGGTACGGCACAAGGTATCCACAGCGGATTCACCACCGCGGTTCATCGCTGCCGTCCATTAAAGATCATCCGCACTTGATAGCTTGCAAAGAGGGTTCGTTTTACTTCAATTCTTCGAACCCTAACCCTAATGTTTTGGTCGGAGCGGTGGTGGGTGGGCCTGGAGAAGATGATGGGTACGATGATGATCGAGCCGATTTTAGAAAATCTGAGCCCACCACGTATATTAACGCGCCGTTGGTGGGTGCTTTAGCTTATTTTGTTGCCAACCCTAGTCCGAGTTAACTCACGCATGGTAACTCAGTGAGTCGTTGTTAGTGTAAATTCGTAATTACTTGTCGTTTACAGGGTCAAGAAATGGAAAAAAAATGTATTTTTGTCTCTCGTCTTGTGAGCAGCAATGAAGGAAGAGGCTCTTTTTTTTTTTTTTTTTATTTGGTCTTTGAAATACATGTATCGGAATACAAAGTTGCAAATTAAAGCTTGTTTGTAGCTTATTATTGATATTATTAAATGAATGAAATTTACTTGGAGGAGTGTTTTTTTTTTTTTTTTTGGGTTTAAAAGAAATTAATTAAAATCATTTTATGGGCTTTTGGTTAAAGAGGGGATGGATGGGGGAATTGGGAAGGATTCTGGTGTGATTCAATGTAGGGACAGAGAAGATGGTTCAGGTTCTTCTGGTTTGTTTTCTTTTGTTTTTTGTACATTATAGTTTTGTTAAATTAATGAATTTTATTTGAAGTCTGAACAGATAAGACAGTGTTGGGAGCTGAGGAACATGTGGCATCTTTAAGAGAATGATGAAAATGACTTATTAACAAAGACAAATTTCACTTAAAATAATAATAATAATAATAATAATAATAATAAATATAAAAAATACATAGACAAATTAATTGGGATGACCCGGATTCCCAACTCCTTATTTAAAACAAGGAATATGAATATAGAGTTAAAAGTTTATTTTTAAAACTTTATGTTTTAAGAATTTGAGGGCATTTTTCACTTACGGGGGTTGTGACTCGAGCAGGACATACCCAAGTGGCCATCCAAAATCTATGTACTTAGTCTTTTAAACTAGTTCTTAAAAGACAAACAGTTTACAAACATCATTTAGTTAAAGCTAGTGATTTTCACCTATTAAATAATTTCATTCTCAAATAAATTTGTATTTGATAGCCATCTCAATTTTCATGTTACATTGTTGTATATTGTTCAACTTTTAGATTTCATTCTCACAAAGAAAGAAAACTTTAAAGTTTTGAGTTCCAAGTTTGTGGTAAGAAAAGTATTACAATTGTAATTTTTTTTAACTTAAACAATTATTTTATTTTATTTTTATTAATTTGTAAAAAATAGGGTGTAGGGTTACTTTGTGGGATAATAACTCAATAGAGTAGTAGGTAATTCTAAGTAGTTACAAATAGTTATGTACTTTTTCTTATTTAAGAAGAATATATGAATGAAAAAAAAGAGCAAAAAATTATTATGTTTGATTCTATTTTGAAGGTTGAAGTCTCTCGAATAACCAATTATTTATTTTTCTTTCTCTTTATTTTATACTTTTTTTTAATTTATAGAAAATGGGTTCGTATAAAAAAGGGAGGTGGGTAATGGCTAATGGGTGTTGAGAGAGAGTAGCTAGGGATACAAGGGTGGTGGTGTGGGGCCAAAATATTCATGACACCCGCTTTTCTGCATGGGACAAGAGCCCTAAAAACAAAGGGTGACTCGTGAAGAAAATGGAAAGAGGCCATTTAATAGATGGTGGGTGCATCAAGGGTCTATTTATATATTTTTTTTGTCAAAAATTTTAAAAAAAGCTTTATTTAATTAAGGTGGTAGATTGAGACTTGTGTCCAATGATAGTGGCTGTAACATAAATGTTTCCGTACTCAGAAACAGAGAGAAAGTGGCTTCGTGGGGTCACCGGCCATATTTCGTTGGCTCACGAGCTCCGAGCTGCAGTGCCATAGGTGTTCCGTAGTCACGGTAACGTGACAAAAGTACACAATTTTGGTGGTTGCCCTACAACAACAACTAGCTAGTCCATGCAGTAGCATTAGTACCGGTGCTAGTGTTTCGTTTTGGGACGATGGTTGACAGCAATAAAGACAGGTAGGTGGATAAGATTTAGTTTATAGTGAAACCAATGCCCACCTGGTGAAAATGGTCTCCTTTCTCACTACAATAAATTTTAAGTTTTCATTTAATTTTCATTGTCACTAGAGAAATATCATCAATGATGAGTAAATGGTGATTTATATAAATGGTGTACTTGAGGCTTCCGTTTTTTTAGGTGTCGGTTAGAAGGGATAATGTATATAACCCTATTTCTGTATTAAAGAAGTTATTTTCGAATTTGAACCGGTCAAAATTAAGCTTTCTTAAACTATGCAATGACAAAGTCTTCTTTCAAATAGGACTATTTTTGAAATTAGTGATGTCCGTAAGTTGACTCAGATACCTCTTGAACATTTTCTCTTAAAGTGAACATGAGTAACTCACAAAATAAATAAATAAAACCCATAAACATGAGAAATCAACAGTATTTATGAAGCAAACGGGATAGGAAGAATTAAAACAATTAGGATTTCAAGTGATAAAGCCATTCATAACCATCAATAAAATCAATTGAAATGAAGGGTCTTGCTTCTTCCTGGGTCAGCTCTCTTGACCACCATACTCTTCCTCCGAACTCTGCTCCTGGCCCCCAACACTTGTATTGCCCATAAAAAACAGTCCTGCAGCATATGTTCACCACAACATCAGTCCACCAAACCAACCTTATACAGGGCCTTTTTGGGCCCTAAATGCTCTCTCTCTCTCTCTCTCTCTCTCTCTCTCTCTCTCTCTCTCTATATATATATATATATATATATATATATATATATATATATATAGAAAGAATAAAATTTAAAACATAAAAACGCGTTTAGTTGATCAAATTTGAAACTAATTTTCAAAGATTTTACTTAGAAATAACCTGTTTTCAAAAAAATTAATCACAAAACAAACATATAGATACATACATTTCTCTATTCTTATCTCCCCAATTGTACCATCCCTTAGGAGTGATGATTTTGTTCATGTACGTGTAGGCAAAGACAACTCTAGAGAAAGTACCCCATGCTCTTCCCAAGTACAATGCACCTGACCCAGTAACCTTACAGTTGATAAATGAGAACCCTGTTTCCTCTAACATGCTTTCCCTCTTCTGTGCAGTAAGAGCACCATAACTGTTGGTGATTGCATGTAAATGACATCCATCATAAAGGGAAAGCCCATCTCCAAATATAAAATCAACTGAACCTTCAATATAACAATCCTTGAAATAATGCCTTCCTATGTGATCATATAACGTGTCTTGTGTTCCAATGAATTTGCACCCAATGAACGCTGCCGTATCGGCTGATATTCTCAGTGCCACCGCTTGCTTTCCCAGCGCTCCTGAAGGTGGCAGCGGCGCCTTGTTCTGCATTCACTTGTCGTGATGGGAGATTAGTTTCATGAGCTTGTTAAAAGGGTAAGAACATTAAAGGCATTTGATATGTGAGAAAATTGTGATTTTCTCAAGAAAATAAAGAAGTTGTATAATGCCAAACTTCTCTCAACCCTTCATATTCAATAACATTTTATTACGATATTACGGAACATGTTTCCTGATAACATTCCTGATAACATGTTTCCTATTTTTAAGGCTTTGTATTTTGTAATAGATATATATATTTGATGGTTGTGAATGGAAATGAAACAAGATTGAGAGACAATTTAACATGGTATCAGAGCCAAGAGAGCAAGGGATTTCCAGATCTTGGATCTGTTGAAGAACGTAAATCTTCAAGATCCGAGCTGGGGTTTGAGAACGAGATGTGTGTGTGAAGCCATCCGCCACAACTCCGATCTCTCAAACCCCAGCTCCGATACTGCGATTCTGAAGGTTTTCATTCCTGATTGTTCTTTGAAATTGTGGTTGATCGATTTTATCTGTTGAGAGATCAGCGACGGGACAGTGAAACCGTCTCGCTCTCTCTCGACGAACAACAAGAAAATGGATCAGAAGATGAAAAGCTGAACAAAGGCCCAGCTTGGATGACATTCGAGAGGAACTTATTCCGTTCTTGAAGTCCTGTTGGAACCAGAACCCAGAAAATCGTCCGGAGTTCTCAGAGATCGTCACTACTCTGTCGGACTTCCTTGACATGCTGCAAGCTGATCAGCATGTTACATCTCCAGGTTACATCTCCAGCGACGAATACCGCAGGTGAACAAGGGTGCATCGCTCTGGAAGTTGATTCCCCTGGCACCCTTCATCTCATGGACAACTCCGAAGAGGCTCGAGTAAGGAGAAGATCCCCCAACTTCCACACCTTGCTATGCTGCACTGGCAAATTTCCTTATTGACCCCATTTCTTTGCCTTTTTATTTTATATATGTCCACTTTCTCTTTTTTATTTTATCCACTGCCCAAGATTTTCTAGTGCTCTCTTTTAATATATCCTCCACTTTCTTTTTTTTTTAATATATCCACTGCCCAAGATTCCCTAGTGGTCCTTTTTAATATATCCACTGCCCATCTTCTTCCCGTGAATTCCCGTGAATTTCCGTCGTCTCCATTAACGGCACTGGAGAATAGAGGCGACCGGCAAAGAGAATAGAGGTGACCGGCGACCTGCGACAGACGACCGGCGTACCGTGTTGGTGCACGTGCTGCATTGGTGTACGTACCGTGTTGGTACGCGTGTAGCATTGGTGCTCGCACTGCGTTGGACAGTGCGCGCTTTGGGCGGTGTGTGCGTGATTGGCGCGCGTGCTGCATTGGTGCTTTCTTCACAAGATTATAAGTGGGTAGCTTTAATAAAGCAGCCCATTTCAGAGCTTCAGAGCAGCGCTGGGAAGCGTGCAATGTTAGGAAGCATGCAAGCGTTGGGAAGCGTGCATTGGGGCAGTGGCTGCTGCGACCGTGAACAATGGAGGAGGTGAACTGCGCGGTCGTCAACAGCGACGGTTGTGAACAGTGGCGGCCGTGAACAGAGGCTGCCGTGAACAGGGGCCGTGAAAGGTGGCTGCCGTGAACAGCGCTACCGCATTGGGCAGCGTGCATGAACAGTGATCTATGCACAGTGTTTTGTGTGTACGCACGTGGTGAAGCGTACACTTGGTGAACAGTGCCCGTGGTGAAGCGTGCTCGCAGTGATGCGTGCGCGTTGTGAAGTGTGCTCGCAGTGATGCGTGCGCGTTGTGAAGTGTGCTCGCGATGAAGCGTGCGCACTGGTGAGGCGTGCGGTTGATGAACAACGCACGTGGTGAAGCGTGCTCGCAATGATGCGTGCGCGTTGTGAAGTGTGCTCGCGGTGAAGCGTGCGCACTGATGAGGCGTGCGGTTGGAGAACAACGCACGTGGTGAAGCGTACACTTGGTAAACAGTGCACGTGGTGAAGCGTGCTCGCAGTGATGCGTGCGCGTTGTGAAGTGTGCTCGCGATGAAGCGTGCGCACTGGTGAGGCGTGCGGTTGATGAACAACGCACGTGGTGAAGCGTGCTCGCAGTGATGCGTGCGCGTTGTGAAGTGTGCTCGCGGTGAAGCGTGTGCACTGATGAGGCGTGTGGTTGGAGAACAACGCACGTGGTGAAGCGTACACTTGGTAAACAGTGCACGTGGTGAAGCGTGCTCGCAGTGATGCGTGCGCGTTGTGAAGTGTGCTCGCGATGAAGCGTGCGCACTAGTGAAGCGTGAGCTTGGTGAACAGTGCTCGCGTTGTGAAGCGTGCTTGCGGTGAAGCGTGCGCTTAGTGAAGCGTACGTGATTAGTGAAGCGTGCGAATGGTGAAGCGCGCGTGGTGAAGCACGCGTCAGTCGGCGTTGTGCATTCCTCAAAATCCGTTTTTTTTTTTTTCACGAAAAAAAAAAAAAAAAAAAAAAAAAAATCGGGAAAAGCGAACTTTGAGTTTCTTCTCTGCAAGTTGGGCGTTCAGAATCTTCACGCTCCAACTTGAGGGAGGGTATTACGATATTACGGAACATGTTTCCTGATAACATTCCTGATAACATGTTTCCTATTTTTAAGGCTTTGTATTTTGTAATAGATATATATATATTTGATGGTTGTGAATGGAAATGAAACAAGATTGAGAGACAATTTAACACATTTCTAATTTTTTATTTTCTTTTCATCCAATTAGTGTGAAAAGATATTTTCTCATTCAAAATGAAACAACCATTAGAAAATTCATTAATTTTTTTTTCTCAGGCTCTCAGCTATCAAATAGCCCCAAGTTTATTAAGCTAAGTTACTGACCTTGAAGGTGATGTTTTTGGCTATGAAGAAAGCAGAACTGATTGCAATTGTTGCAGAACCAAAGGTGCCCAATGGCCGGCCATTTGGGCCCATTTGATCTGCTGTGTCACTCCATTCTATAATAGTCTCATCTGCACCAGCTCCCTCAAGGCTAATGTAAGCCTTGGTAGCAGGAATCTCAATCTTCTCCCTCCATTTTCATCAGATTCTCAAACAAATTAGAACCAAACAAATGAAAATTAAAATGTTAAATAAAAGAAGAAGAACAAGGAGGAAGTATGACAACTATTACCTGTATAATCCTGGATGAACAGAAATGACTACTCTGCAAAGATTAACATCCGGTAGCGATTCGATTGCATTTTGGATGCTAACAAAATCTCCAAACTTTGGGTTTTTATCTACTGTTATGGTTAAGCACGGCTTCATCTTGTTTACTCCTTTGTTGAACTGAGAATGTGTCAAGGAATCCATCTGCTTGATCCAATTCAAGTACCCTTTTTCTACTACTTCCATATGAATATGATTAGACCCATTTCGATTCGAAGAAGAAGAAGATGTTGTTTCAAAGAGTAAGATAAGCAATAATAACAGCCTTGATATCATTGGAAACCAGTAGTAAAGGCAAAATTAGGACAATGTAGAAATAACAAAGATAAGAATAAGAAAGGTAATGGATGAAATGCAGTAGAAGGGTAGGAAATGAGACGCTTGGGAACAAAGAGGAGCAGAGGAATCTTGCGGAGAATGGCTGGCTGCATTCTTATTGTCTGTTGTTACTAGCAACTGGAGAGTTACTGCCAAACTTTAAATTCTTCTGTTTGTTTTGTGTGAGTGGTTCATTTTTTTACTCTATTTTAGAGTGATTACTTTAGAATTTCTTGAATGGTCTCTATAGGAATCTCCCTGTGGCTGGCCTTCCTACTTGGTAAAAATTATTATAATGGTGGTGGTGGTGGACCCTTTTCCTATTTTTATTATAATAATTAGTATATGGTTGCAAAATTATTGATATAGGTTGCATATGTAAGGATCACTAAAAAGGTTTATAGAAATTAGCCTTGAAGTCATAGTGATAATATTTTATATATTCCACTAACCCAATGTTTTAAATTGCTAGGAGTTAGCCATGTGATAAAGTTAGATAAGTATTTGATAAAGGATAGGTGTAGGGTTCACTTTCCACAACAATAATAAAAATGTTTCTTCCCACTCCCATAGTGTTAGGTTTTTCAACCCCAATGGATAAAATCAATGTAGTGAATGAAAATATTCAAACAATTATTTACATAATCAAACAAACAATTTTAGATGATTCAATCAATTGTGCATACATTCATGGACAGAGAAATTACTATAGTTTGATCATGGTCTAGGTCTCTTCATGAGATGCTTTCAGAATGTTTGATTTGATGACTCCATTGAATGATTGAGGAAGCTTTGATGTTGCTATACCCTGTTTTTGCAATATTGAGGTGTATTATATGAGCCAAAACTCAAGACTCGTACCGGGCATGTGTGTGAGCTCGCCTTGTCTATTCTAGTTGTGTTGTTTTATCATTTGATCTTAAGTTGGAATGATTATTCTTATCCTGGCTTACAATTGTGGGCATAGGAAACAAAGTTGCACCATGGATTGTTTTCTCAGGTTTTCTAATTTACTAAATATGAGTTACTTGTAACTTTTTTGTGGGAGCGAGAAGTCTTTCCACTCGTTTGGTATATAAGGATGATTGGGCTTCAGGATTGTTTTCCCATTCTCTGCAATGAAGGACCATGATTAGCCCTTCATCGTTTTGCCTTTTTATTTTTATTTATTTTTCCTTGATCTACTTTGTGTTTCCATTTCATAGTGTCTTGTGCTTCCAAGATGATGAATTCATATGTGGTATTAGTTCCAACGACAATTAGATTGGCAGGACATTGGGTGGCCTGGCTTCACGAATGCATATGTTGGAAGGAAGAGTTACTTGATATTTTTTTTTCACTGTGGTCGATTATTAGGTAGCATACTTGGAATCTTCATCCATGATTAGCTAAACATTTGAATGATCAAGATTATGGATAAATTTCTTTTCAAAATAGTTTAATCTTGATTTTTAGGAAATGGTAGTCAAAGCTTCTTTTCTTTCAATCTGACCAATTAGTTTCAAGGGAATACTACTATAGTTATTTTGATATTATTTCTTTTTATTATTATTATTATTATTTCTAAAGATTTTTAGCAAGATCTTGAACCAAGGCATAAACACTTCTTTTTTGGTTGAGAAGAAACCTCGGCCTAATTTGGTTGCCTCCATGAACAACAAAATTTTAGACTAGAATCTCTTCACCTTATCATCTGTTTTTTAAATGCATTTGCATTGTAGTGTTGAAAATATAATAGTGTAAAGATTAGTTGAAGAATATACATGTCATGAATCATGATTTAGGATTACTCCTTGCCATATAATTTGCACATTGAATTTGGTTGGAACCTGGAATTAATTAGGTTCACCTAGGTGGCCTTATAGTCCTCAGTCAAACTAGTAAGATAATGGATTACAAAAATATTTCCTGATTGGAGACTTGCAGCCTCTTTAGTTGAAATTTAACTAAAAAACTTTGTTCCTGTGATGCATATTTATGTAATTCTTGATAGATGTTTATTCCCATTATACTTACTCAACAATTTTATATATTTCCTTTTCTTCATTTATACATAGTACAAGTCTTGCTTACAAGACCCCATATTTTTGCAGCAATGACTGCAGAAGATGATAATGTGTGGGAAGCTATTGTTTCCTCTGTTGTGTCTGGGCAGGACAAGCAGAACGAGAATCTTCTATCTCCTGAAGACATAGCATGGGTTGATTCATGCCTGGTTAATAACCCTGAACTATCAGATGATGGTTGGAATGCTTTAAAAGATGCCTTACTAGATATTATCAGTTCTGAACCTTCATCAAGTTACAATGCTTCAACTTCTGAGGACAATGGTTTTGCAAAAGAAACTGGTAACAATCCTGTTGAGATGGAAATTGGTGAAGAGGCAGAAACACAAATTACTGGAGGAATTGATGACAACCCTTTTTCAGTCGGTGTGGAGGAAGAAAAGGGAAAATTTCTGAGAAGTGCGATCAGGAACAATGATCAAATGACTGAAAGGGCAGAAACTAGACAATTTCGTGGTTACTTGCAAAATGGCGGACCAATTTTTCGTGATAAAAAGGAAGATACTGATAGTGGCTCAAGTTCTGGACTCTCAAATGAGGGAGAGTTTTCATCAGAAAATATATTCAGGGTTTGGGATCTGGATACAACAGTGGTGGATGAAGATGATGTTGTCCAACAATTGGAAAATGCTCTGGCAGAGAGTTCCCTCAAAGATTTTTCACTTCCTGACATGGACAAGGAGACATTTGATAGTATCATTGCTAACATGGCTGACTTGTCTTTGAATTCATTCTGACTAAAGTATTGTTCATAAATTATATGAATTTCTTGGCAAAACATAATAATCTAAATAATACTGACAGGGTTTATCTGATCTTCTTATTGTTAATATTGCTTCAGATGCTACTTTGATCCCTTGTCATCCTTTACTTTGTCATTCTGAACCTGATGTGAGATAAGTTTCCATCAAGTTGGAAGCCTCCTCCAATTATACAAGTAGGAAAGAAACAAATGAGTTGTACGTCAAGATTATGAAATGTAGAGAAATTACTGAGAAGTACATGGATAGAAGACTAGGTGATACCACTCAAAGTCATAGGATATTATAGTTTCTAGTAACAGCAACATAATCCTCAAGCATGGGGAATGGGAGCTGGGTCACCTGGATAAATTATTGGTGTGGGATCATAATTTCCGTAGTCTTCTTCCTCTGAGTTGCCAGTTTTAACAGGGTGTTCTTTGGATCCTTCCTGCTCCCAATTCTTGAACCCATCAACTTCTGCTTGTGATTGTAGGAGAGATGCGGGATATGAAGATAATAATGTCTTGAGTAGGAAAATGACTATCATCACACCTAGCATGTGTTTCACCAGTCTCATTTTCATACTAGTACAATGATCTCATGTGTCATCAGCTCTTAAATTTCCCTTAAATTTTGTTCTATTTGACAGTGATCCCAAAAATAATGATGATTTATAAGTTAATTAGAATTAATTGATGTTGTTTAACAGGAGATGTTTTAGTAAGATTTTGTCTTCTCTCAGTCACGCAAGGGGAGTGATATCTCATTAAAGCAGCATGTTTTGGTGGTAGTTATAACTAATTTTTGTGAACTGGGCCTTGGTTGCTTTTATTAAATTTGGGTCTGTTACAGAATTGAGCTTGCTGCATTAGCCCAAGCCCTGCCCAAGCCCTGGGCTTGGGCTAATGGAAGTTTAATTCCAACTAAATCCTGACCAGCAGGACAATGCTTCAAAACCAATGAGCAAAAAGTTCAAGATGTGTTGAAATATATGCAAATAATGAATCTTAACAAGAAAGTTTGTCTCCAGGAATCTCGACTGCTGAGGCATTGGTTGTGTTTCATCTACAAAAGCTAGCTTTTGGAACCAATTAATTGTGAAAAGCAAGGTATAGCATCTTTTACCAATGATTTTGCTTCTGATAGTCTCATTACTGCATGTTTTTCTCAAGCAATCTCAACTTCTCAACATTGTTGGTTTGGAAAGTCTCTGCTCTCTCTATTTTCAATCCAGAATTCACAGTTCCCAGATAATCTTAGGATGGATCATCAAATCTTTCACATTTGATTAGCTTTATATCAGAAACTTCTATTTCATATAAAGATGAATCATTCAACTCCAGAAATGCCACAATTTCCCTTTCTCCATTTGAGAGACTCAGCCACCATGAGGCTTCATAGAATCCTAGGAAGCTTTTACATCATGCAATCTATGGACAATTAAGTTTTTGCAAGCTACCATTAGGCAATATAGAGGCTTGGTGTAACATTTACAAGGGAAAAACTCTCTTATCAATATTTCACAGTGAGAATTCTAAAATTTTGGTGGGTATACAGGATCTTCAAGAGTTCAATACAAATTATCTAAATAAAATTTTTGGAGCTCTTGGAATGCAAATTTAAGAATGTAGGCTTATCTATAGTACCTACATACTTGGTTCCATACTCTTTGAACTTATACTCTTCCTGATTAAAAGAAAGAGGCACCTTGCCTTCACTGTAGCATTGGCTACACAAATTGAAATGAGATTTCACCTCCTTGAATCGGTACCCAATGATAGGGTAGCGACACACAGAGCAACCGTGGTGACCATGACGAGTCCTGTCACCAGTTTCAAGCTTCACCAGTGTGCCCATGATCCCAAAGCCACAATTTGGATCATCAAACATCCTGAGGAATTCGGGATAAGAGATTGATGAAGCATCGGTCTCTCCAACTTCACGCACCTCAGCAGAAGGAGTGTATACTGCCCTCAACAACTTGAGATATCTCAAGGCATCAATTTTCCCAATTTGTGACTGTGATCCGCTTCTATTAGCAGGACACCAAAGAAGAGCATCAAAAACAGTTTTTTTCCGCTTGTCCGGAGGGCCACCACAAATAGGAGCTAGAACAGCGAAGAACAAGCCTAGATCTACTTTACAAGAAACCCACGAATCCATGACTGAAAATATATTCTGGTTAATAGCTTTCACAGCTCCTTGGAATGTACCAGGCTTTAGAAAATGAAGCAACTTTCGCAGAATTCCTTCCAATGCAGCTTTGTGAAAAGAATTTTCAGCGATGCCCCTGCCAGAGGATACTGGCATTTTTGTTTCATTCATTTCCTTTCGTAGAAGATCAACATCACAATGATTCAGCCTAGCGAGCTTCTGAAACTCCCTGATTTTAAGTGCTTGAGCTAGTTCCTGCCTGCCCACAGTCCTAGCATCTGCTCTCTTAAACTTAGAATGCTCTACAACAACAAAATTTGCTTCTCCATCACCACCATCTCCTTTACCCTTATCTCTCTGCTTCTGCAGCTGCTTCAAATGCGCAATGGCATCATGCAGTTCAACCCTGTTAGTCATTTTAAAAGCCTCTTTCAATGCTTTCTTTGCATCCTTTGCTTCTTCAGCCCCCAGTGACGCCACTGCTCTATTGAGCTGTGCCTGCCAATGATTCGGGCACACATCTAGAACTCTAGTATACATCTCCGAAGCTCTCTGATACCTGCCCACATCCATATAAAGCCCACCCAAATTATACAAAGCATCAACATGATCCGGCTTCAAATCGATCACCTTCTGAAACTCCTGAATTGCCCTCTCATTCTCTCCCATTGCGTGCAATGCCGATCCCAAATCGCAATGCGCATCAGCATAATCAGATTTCAAGAAAATCGCCTCTTCCAACACCTTCTCTGCCGCCCTGTACTCCCCTATCCCGAAAAGCGCACTCCCAAGAAGCTTCAAAGCCCTGAAATGCGTAGGACAGAGAGTTGCAGCTTCCCTATAATGCTCACAAGCAGTTAAAATCATTCCTCCTCTTTCAAGCGAAATCCCAAGATTCACATGAATTTGAGGAAGAATATAAGACCACTGGTTCCCACCTGCCTCAGCAACTTCAAGAGCCAACGAAAATTCGTCCTTTCCTTCTTTATACCTCTCGAGAATGTAATAACAATTCCCAGCACGGAAATGCGGTCTGAAATTGCTCGGTTCAAGCTCGCAAGCTCGCTTGAAACTCACCAGAGCTTCCTTATACAGATGATTCTCGTACAATACTCTTCCGATCGCCATGTGCCCATCGAAAGCCTCTTCCATCGATCTTGCCGCATCGGCTCTGCCCCTCAGAAACCCTAATTCCTTCACAAACGCCGCGTAACCTTGTCCATTTTCATCCCAAAACTCTCTATCCGAAGATGAATAATGAAGATCAGAACAAGAATCTCCATTGTTCTTCACCTGCTGCTTCGCTCTCAGCCGCTTGATCAAAATCCCTAAATCATCGACGATCTTCCACGTACTATCGAACGCGATTACGTGATTCGGCGACGTCGCCCACGCAGCGGTCCTCTGCTTCTTCAATGGCTCCGGTAAGCTCGAATTGGCGAGCATCGATGAAGAAGAAGAAGGTTCTTCGATGCAGATCGCCGCGGCGGAATCGGCGATTTCTTCGAGGTCCAGAGCTTGGAAGTCGCGTTCGACGTCTCCGGCGCCGTCGTCGTAAGTCCGGAGGAGACCGGCGTAGGTGAGGCCTTTTTCGCCGTCGATGAAATCGTCGTAGGTTCGGAAAACCTCGTCAAGAATGGCGGTGATCTGTTCGTCGCTGAAATGAACGAGAGGGTTCACGGAGACGACGAGCGACGACATTTCGTCTCTGTTGAGACCTCCGTCTCTGTTGGTATCGAATCGGTCGAAGATTCTCAGGACTTTCTCGGCTCTGTTGCCTTTTGATGACATGTTTTTCTAGGGTTTTGTTATTAGGAATTGAAGAAGAAGATGAAGGAAGAATCGATTTGGGGTTCTAATGCTTGAGCTGGATTTGATGATCTGAGCGAGTGAGAGAGAACTGAGAAACGAAAATTGTTCTGATGATGAAAGCCATGCGGCATTTGTTTCCCAAGTTCGTTTTACGTAGAGTTGATGGTATTTATTTGAGATATTTGGGGTTCCTCCTGATAAAATTACGTATTCTCTAAACACGTCCTCTCTTGTAAAAGATAATTTTATTTTGCTCCCTGTATGTTTGACTGCTTTTAACCAGGGGAAATATACATGAGAAACACAATCTTTTTATCACTAGAATCACGTTTAACTTTCTCATGTTATGTATTGTATAAATGATTGAATAATTTTAAAAAAGTGTATGTTAAAAATGTATTCATTTTAAAAGGATACTGGATAAAAATATAATATAGATGTATATTTCTCTAGTTTTGTTTTTAAATCAATGGTGACATAATTATTGTGGCCTAATATTGGTCTTTAGGATATCGTAGGAGACATGCATTTCTACTTGTATATTTATAATATATTTTATTCTTTTTTTTTAATAATAACTACGTAGACTCTAAATAAAATAAAATAATGGCTGTGACTTTAGTTTTGATGAAGCCTACTGAGATATGGTCCAAATAATAATTTGTTATTTTTTCTGCATTTTTATATTTCTTATTTATTTTATATTTATCTGTTTGTTTAATATGTATTGTATATGTATATTATATTGAACAATAGCCAAATTATTGTGTATTTTGTTGGTAATAGTTTGACTATAAGGATAATAAAAATTCATAAAATGACTACGGGGGGTGTATTGAATGTTGGTGTTTGTTGGAATATAGGTTGCATTTGGTTCGTTATCCGAAAAAAAAAGAATACAATAAAAAAAATAGAAAAACTTGGAAAATGACTTTTTATCATTTTTAAAAACAAACCATTTCCTTAACAAAAAGTGAAAAAATTGTTTTCGAAATATTTTGAACCAAACAAGTTTTTTATGTTTTCAAATTTTTAAATACAAAAAATTATATCTGAATCACGAACAAAACGGAGCGTATTCTATCTAAACTTTTAAAAAGTTCAATCACATTTAAGTGTATTCAAAAGTCATTGATTTTGTAAAAATTGTTGTAAGCGATGAATTTTTATGAATTTGGATGAATTTTAAACTAAAATTTATGAAGAAAAATACTCCTAAAAAATATTACTTTACCCTCCTCAAACATTTCATAAGATTTCACAAAGAATTCTTACAAAATCTATATGTATTATATAGAATTTGCAAACCTCATCAAAATTCGTCGTTAAAGAAAAATCCACCAAACTCCAACCAAATCAAGATTGAATACACCCCTATAATGGCTTTCTTTGATTAGGGACGTTGCAAAAGTTTCCAGAGAACAAGGGAGGTATTCGAGATATCCTTCGTTGTTTAGGGAGGTAATTCGAAAAAGAATCCGACAAAAGCCAGTGACACAATCTTCTAGGCCCACCAAATCCATACCCGGTTCTGTTGTTCCCATAGCTTTGGGAATATCAGGAACAACTGATAAAAAATACTATAATAATTATTATTCGATTTTTAATGTTAGAATTCTTTTATTTTATTAACCTTGAGTTTTCAATTAAAACTTGTAAGGACGTAATAAAGTTTTATATGTTTACTTTTTCAAATTATTTCACGTCATCCCAAACTAAATACTGTAAACGTTGATTTTTATTTTTTATTATTGTCTTAATCATTTTTTTTATATTTTAAAACTTATTTTTTGTTAAAGTCGTGACATGTGATTAATTGGTGAATCATTAAATCCAACCACCGATCGTTAAAATGGCAAAGTAACTTTTGACCCAACCCTCGCCGGGCCCATAATTTCAATAATTTTGGTCTCGGCAGAGACGTAGGTGGCAGCCTGGGATTGTGTGCCAAGTGGTATATTTATCAACTGAAAATATACGACTAGTATCGGATGATTAGGCACTAGAGCAAGGTAATCGTTTGAGGCAAGATAAATGGTGGGTGAGTTAAGCTACCTTAAGCTAATAATGTATTCCAACGAGCTTTATCCTAGTGGTTCAGTTAAAGTATTTATTTGACTAATCGAGAGTTCGAGTTGTGACGTAATGAAAAGATTGATAGATACGTTCAACATTTTTGTCGGAGTAAAAATTTTTATAGCATAGGTCTACTAGGGAGAAAGTATTACACTCAATTTATTGTGTCAGATTCTCAAACTCGACTGACTATGAATATCTTTAGAGATCATCTTGTCGATCAGTTGATGTGGGAATTAGTAGGTTATGTAAAGGCCTGACACTAAGAATACACGAGTTTAGGGTTACTTGTGTCTTCTTAAAAAAAAAAAAAAAAAGTAAATAATGTATTTAATGGTTGATACGAACAGTTCAAAATCAGGGGCTGGGATGTTGTATAGCTACTCAAGCGCGTGGAGTACTGAATCTTTCCCTACTACGGACCTATGTAATCCACTGTTCTTGACTAATTTGTGCCATTTCTATCCGTTACACTTTCGCAAGTTCGTAAGAACAGGGCGGGCAAAATCAAGAAGATAATTAGGGTGAAGGTGGAGAGGGATAAGGAGTCGTTGGACTCTTTTGCAATCTAAAACCTAATTGCTGCGTCGGATTGGTAATCAATTCTTAGGTATTGCATTTTTTCTCCTTCAAAATTGCTGAAATTGTAGTTGCAGATGTTAGTGGGATTGTAGTTTGTTCGCTGCTTGAGATTCTTGGTTTTAGTTTATAATATCTGTATCTATTCCAGATTTTGTTGGTTTTCGCCTTGTATTGGTTAAGAAAGGAGAAGAATGTGATTATCCATAGCAACCGCCCTGAAATGAGGCGGAAGTATCAGTTAGTAGTTTGTAAAATGGGTTCTTCTCTCCCAGTTCTTTGAGAAGACAAGGTTGTGGATTTTTAAAAATGGATGTATTTTTGTTATTATTTGTTGTTTGATCGATTAAATACCTGTTCAATTTTATTTTTTGTTCCAAAATTGAGTCAATTTTTATGCTCTACTTTTTTGGTGGTTAAGGCATTACATTTCACTTTAATATTTTATAGTTTTGGGATTTTCTATAGCATTCAACAACGTAAGGATTCAAGTT
The DNA here is from genome assembly GCA_035771175.1 of Paratinospora sagittata. Classification (NCBI taxonomy): domain Eukaryota; kingdom Viridiplantae; phylum Streptophyta; class Magnoliopsida; order Ranunculales; family Menispermaceae; genus Paratinospora; species Paratinospora sagittata. The sequence continues at coordinate 35,311,238 of CM069594.1, forward strand.
AAGAATTCAAATATGTTTTCCTCTGCATCAAATTGTGAATTGTTAGATTCATAGATTCAAATTGAATTTCTTAAAACCATGGATTTTACTTGGTAGATATCTATGTTGTTTGTTTTTTAATTATAATCGCTTAAGATTTTTCTCTTTTTAAAACTGGATTATATTTATGGGCCCATTCTAGGTTGATATCAATTCTTTGCTTCATTTCTTTAGTATGCTTCAGTTTATTTGTAACTGGGATTTACTCTTGTTTAAAATTGCCAGGTCCTATTTTCTAATTGCTTGTCCTGTTTGGATATTTCTTTGCTGATTAAGTCACAACCTTTCGAAGCAACTGCTACAAATACTTTGAGATGTCTGTTTCTGGATTAACCTGCAATCCCTCTAGATTTTCAGCCTTGATACCAAGGCAAGGCTCTGATTCCAAATGTAAGCGACTTGCCTCTTTTCCGTGTAATGGGAAATTTATGAAGGATCTGAAACTTCTTCAAGCTGATAGGTGTAGCTTCTCGAACCCTTCTTCTTCTTTGTATCTTCTCTGATAATGGGACTTTTAGGTTGTGCTTGGTATCCAATTTAAATCCAATTTTCTGTATTTAAAAACAAAAATTGAAAAAAGTTACAAAAAACTTGTTTGGTTTGATAGGATTTAAAAACTGTTTTCAGAAAAAAGTTGAGAAAATGACTTGTTTTTAAAAAACATACAAATATTTTTTTTTGAGTTTTTTCTTGTACTTAATAGGACCCACTTAAGCTTTTTTCCAGTTAATTTGTGTGCAATCTTGAACAAATAAAACAAGTATTCCTTTTTTTTGAATTTTGAAAATAAATCTTGAATATGATACCAAACATAAATTTAAAAACTATAAATCAACTAAAAATGAGGTCATATTTTATATTTTTAAATTGGATGCCAAACGCAGCCTTAATTTCTGCATGCTTTTGTTTTCATTGCCAGGATGCAATGCTCATCGAAATTGTCTTAGTAATGTTTTCTTTTATCCTCCTGCAGATATTATTGGAGCTTCACCAAACAAAAATCTATTGTTAAAAGAACTCACAAGATTAAGAGTGCCATGGATGCTTCTTTTGGTGGCATGGCTGATGATTCACCCGGTAATAGTTTTCTTTTGTGTGGCTCTTTTCTTTTGAGGATGATAGGCATATATATAGCTTAGTTGAGTAGAACTCATATAACTAAATAAAAAACTGTGGTTCTCTTGTTGCTGATGATAATAACACTCTTTAATATTGATTTTAAGTTTGTAACTTTAGAATCTTTACCTGTTATATGGTCCATTATGACCTAGAGGGTCACGGGTTTGAATTTGGAATCATCTCCAATTTGGAGGTAAGACAATGTACATCCTTCTTTTCCTTGACATTGCAATGGCGGGAGCCTTGTGCACTTGATACGCATTTTTTCCTGTTACATGGCAAAAGAAAGATAAGTCCATGGATTGACTCCATAAATGTGCTCTTGTATAGCTTGAATTGCTGTTCTTTTTTGCTCTAATTCTTGCTGACTTAATTTTACGTTGCTATCATTGTTGGATGCTTCTTGTTTTGACTCTTGCTTTTGGATACCTTTTTTTTTGGTTATGTGGCTGTTACCTGTTTATATCCCACGTAGATTTACTTCTTCATCCTTCCTGGTTTTAAGTGTTTTTATTTTCATCCATTGGCTTTTGCTCCATGAATCTCCAAAGCAATCTGGAGATCCATGTTATGTAGGCCATTTGCACCGTGCTGCTCCTTCTTTTTATTTTTATTTTTTTATTATTTATAATGAAGAGATTATCATAGTTATATTAACAGTACAAGTATACAACAAAATTGATTTTATGAGTTGTAATGGATAAGTGTATGGTTGTTCAACTTCAAAGTTCGAACCATAATATAGTTTATGTAAATCATAACATTAAAAGGGCTACCTTAGTGCACAAAGCTCCTACTTATGCAGGGTTCCAGGGAAGGGTCACACCACATTTGGGTCTATTGTAATTAGCATCCTTAAAATGATTGTTACTAGAATCAAAATATAAGTTTCCAAAATGGTGAACGATAGAAGGCGCACTCAAAGAGATGGGTTGCCTAAGGAGCAAAGCAAGATGCACATCTGAACAATGTGCAAAAGACTAAAAGCTACTGTACATTAATTAAAAATAAATAAATAAATGCACATCTTGTTAAGAATGAATCTGTTTGAACTAAAATAAAATAAAACTTAACATAATTGAAAAATTATCATACTTATATTAACAGTATAAGTATACAAAAAAATTGACATTATAAGTTATATTAGATAAGAATATGGTTGTTTAACTCAACTTAAAATATAGTATTTATAAATTATAAAATTATCATCCTCAAAATGATTGTTAGTAGTATTAAAATATATCCTGCTATCGTAACCAATTATTTAAGAATTCCAAGATTGGTTTAAAAGATATCTATGTTCAAGGGCATTTGAAGTTTGAAATGTTCAAACCTAAAATCACTTTGAAAGCCTCAATTAAACCGATTAACTAGATCATGTGGAGGTTTAAAGCAAAGTGTCTTATGAAAAGGTCTATGCCCATAAAATGCAAGGCTTGTACAACTTAGGCATGTGCCTAATGGGCTTGGCGCTTGGGTTGTGAGGTGTATATTAAAAGGCACCTAGGTGGATGCTTGAGTTGGGTGCTCCGCTTGAGTGCTATCAAAGGCACTAATGCTACGCTCCGCCTCAAGGCATGCCTGCCTTGACAACTCTGCTACCACTTATCGAATCACAAGGAAAATGACAGGCAAAAATTGATTTAGAACTAGGATGGTAAGGTGGAGTATGAAGACATCATGATACACATGCATTAATAATTTAGGTTGAAAAAACTTAAAGTTGAGGAGTGTATCAATAATTTATCTAGAGAAGATCAAAAGTTGAATGGTTTATTTTATATCATTTCTTATTGATGCTTGGAAGAGAATCTTGCTTGATAAAGAGAGTTAATAGAATTAGTTTTTCACAGATTACTATTTCTTCTTTAGAGTAGTTGCCACTGACAAACAAGACCTAGATATTCTAGATGAAACTAGAACAAGATGAGCTTTAACCTTTTCATTTCTTCCTTTGTTTACCGAAGTTCTTTTATAAGATCTTGATTTTGTTTAGTTAATTTTTACAACTATAACTTCGTGATACAACTTTCTTAGGTTGGAGGGTGGTTTGTTCTTAAACTAAGTTGGTGGCTTTAATTTAGATAAAACAAATTTAATACCAAATTTATCCATTTTACGAAAGATTATTTTAGGCAGCGTCAAAGAGCATTCATAATAGTGATTCCATTTTGAAATCCATGAGATAACATTTTAAGAAAAGAAGTTTAGAGATAGTCATTAATTTGTCCATTAGATTTTTGAGTGGAGGGGGGAAGAAATAAGGATGAACACCAAATACATTCAAACCTATCTTAGTTATCAAGTTGGGAATGTTTGTAAAATTGGGAACAAAAAGAGATGATTCATGAAGACCTTTTGAAGGATATATCTAAAACAAGATGATTTCCTAGACATAGATATAGACATAATAGTTATAAGGGAATTTATTGTTGGTTGAGATAGAGGACATAGCTATAGGTGTAAAGTGAGATTTCACCTTCTTTGTACGTATGATCAATGTAAGTAGATTTTGTGTCAATTAAGATTGATTCAAAGAAATGGTGGACAAGTTTGCTTGAATAAAAATAGATTGATAAGTTGGAGGGAAAAGATGTTGGATTAATTGTTCGAGGATTGAGAAGTTTCTTTTTCTAAATAAAAGATGAATTTATTAATTGAAATGAATGGTGGTTTATGAGCAAGGGAGGATAATTTAGAGATTGTAGCAGTGAGGAGAATTTGTTTATTACCTCAAGCTTTGTAGAAGATGCCCTTATCCTTTTCTTTTAAAATTGATAACTGAGAAATAAAATTGATCTATGGGGAAGAAGATTGCAAGAATTCATAATATAACAAGTTAGCCAACGAGTTAGAAGTGTCATTCACAGATATAACTTCAAAATCAAATAAAGATAATTGTGTTTATGAGCAAGGGAGGATAATTTAGAGATTGTAGCAGCGAGGAGAATTTGTTTATTACCTCAAGCTTTGTAGAAGATGCCCTTATCCTTTTCTTTTAAAATTGATAACTGAGAAATAAAATTGATCTATGGGGAAGAAGATTGCAAGAATTCATAATATAACAAGTCAGCCAACGAGTTAGAAGTGTCATTCACAAATATAACTTCAAAATCAAATAAAGATAATTGTGTTTATTAATTTATTTTGGAAGCAAGATCTTTTCTATCTTTTTGCAAGATATCTTTAGCACACTTACAATCAATGCATGATCAAAATTTTTTGTTGAGAAAATTGCTTTGGAATTTAGTAATGCTCAAACTATCTATACTATAAAACTACTTCTTTAACAATTGAATAGTTTTTGTGTTCAAGTTTGTATAGCATATGTAAAACATATTATTTGTTTCAGTGTTGTCAAAGCCATGCCTAGACGACGACTAGTCCATTGCCTAGGCCATTTGCAACTAAATCGTCTAGGCAGTACTTAAGGGAGCCATTGGGGCTCTTTGAAATTTTTTGAAAAGTTTAAGAGGTCATTATAAATATAGAAAACTAAGGTTACTTTTTCCTCATATGGTTACATATGTGATTGTATAGCTTGAACATTGGCATGACATTTGATTCTAGTGTTATACTTAAATTTCATTATATAAGTTATCATTTTTTTTTTCTAATTTTAATTTTTAAATTTATTTTTATTATATTACTGCAAAATGCAAATATTTTTCTTGTCGTAATTATTGCATTAAATATGCCTATTTAAATTGCTATACTTTTCACTATATGAGTCACATGACAATTTGTCTTATTTTTTTAATATGTTTTTCCTGTTTTTAATTTGTGGCACAAAATTTTAGAGTGCAAAATATAGTAATCTTTTTTAACATAAGATTTCAATACTTAAATCGTGGAATATGTATATAATTATATATACATGATTTTTATATTTAAAACTATTTATTTATATAATATTTATATAGGGCTATTAGTAAATATATTTGCGTGGCCTAGACTTCCCCTAGATGGGGTTGACCTCCTTGGCATCGGCTTGGAGCTTTGACAACACTTATTTGTTTAGATCCTAAAGGAGTCTTTCATAATAAACCAACTCTATAGCCAACAGAATCTTGTAATATGCTAGAATTGCAATATGTAGGCAAGGATGATTTTAACTTTGTTTGATATGAAATTCATAGCAACAATAAGCTCGTGTCCATCCATTAGAGGTGTTTTTTGTTAGTCTTAGTTGCAGAATGCTTTTTTATTGTTAGCTAAGTCTTTATAAAAATTTGCAATGTAATTCAAACAACGTAAAAATCTTTGCCTTTACTTTTGATCTTTGATTTCATTTGCGACATTTATTTGTAAATTTAATTATTCCGTTGATTAGAGTGATGTTCTGATTATGTTTTTTAAATCTAAAAATTAGATTGTAGTTTGAGAATGTTTTATTTATCTCTTTGAGAGAGCGAAAGCATTTTTATTAAAACATGAGAAAAATATTTAGATGCTTCAAATGACTATTTTTTGAGTTTGAAAATCAGAAAATGTAGGAATTTCATTAATATAGACTATAGAATAATCTATATATATAGATGAAAATTTTCCTTTATTACTCTTTGAATATGGAGAGGGGGGGAGTATGTTTGACTTTGACCCAAAAGGCTTGTCATTCTATTCATTATAATGGAAATGAGATGTGAATTCGCCTTTATAATGATTTGATTCTTTAGTTTGAACATGCCAAAATTCAGATTTAAGATCAAATTTTGAGAATACTATTGCTTTATCAAGTACAGCTAGTAGAACTTGTTTGTTTGGCACTAGATATTGAAAGAATTTTAAAACTTTATTGAGGGATTTATAATTTATAGCTAATCTACGATCTCCTTTTTCTACTTCGATTGCACATTTTCTACTTAGAATGTTGTATAACTCCGAGGGAAGTTTGGTTTTGAGTGAGATTTTTATTTAGTAGATCTTTTATTTCTTGATTACATAATTTTTATAAAAACCTAGCATTCATTCGAGTTGGGTGAGCTTTAGTTGAAATTTTTGACTCTTTATAATCTACTATATAAGGAAGAGAAACTTGATGATTTTTTGTCTAGCATAAGGTAGATGATATACATATATTACTACAACAGTGATGGATCAGCTTGTTTTGAAAGTATTGCAGTGGGATTTTGAATGCTGGGGTAGAGTCAATTTTTTTTTTTTTGAATTTTGCGAAACTTCGCTTCTTCATGATATGCGCAATAAGTGTTTGTTTAGGTTGCATTAATTGAATTAATCATCTAGGACATAAGCTTTTGGAGAATATAGAAATGAAGTCAAAAAATAAAAAAAATAAAAAAATTGGCTTATTATGTATTCTAGTTGACATTCCTTTATTAAAGACAGAAAATAGTTGAATTTTCTGGTTGAATAGAGTTCCTAAAATAACGTAACATTGTAAAGTTTTTAACAATTATGAAGGTAGATTGCACACATTGGTTATGTTTGCAAATATGAACATTAGGGATTTTATAATGTACTTTTGACTGTTCTTCAATAGAAGAACATGTATGTTAACTATATTTAAAGGGCACTAATCCTTCTCTTATATAATTAGGATTAACATTTAGCAATTTGTATTGATTAATGCAATAACTTCTTGAGTAAAATGTTTCATTCTTATGATAACACAAGAGAATCCTTGTTTATATTTGTATTTAGTAATAGAGTGAATAAGGATGTTAGAGTCGATTGAATTATCTGATTTAAGGTTGTCTTTGTTTGGGAGAAAAGAGCCTTCAAGATTTGAAATTCATGAGTAAAGATTTGAAGTTCACTTTTTAACTTGGTTATTCTTGTAGTAAATTGTTTATTTCTGAGTTAAGGTTGGACTAAATTTATTTTCTATTTTGATTTTTTTTTTCATTTATTTATAGACAACTTCGTTGATAAACTTGACGTTCTAAAAAAAACTCTTTATATTGTTTGAATAGTATTTTGCAATTGATTTTTTTTCTTTTTTCTTTTTTCTTTTTCTTGTATAGAAATAAAAAAATTATTTATATTTTCAGTATGGATCTTGAATTTGATTGGCTACTTCAATCATTAATCTTTCTTTAGGTTTGAAGACATTTATTGAGGAAGAAGAACAAGTATTATTTTGACAAAGACAAATAGACTTTTTTGAATTTTACTCTGAAATTAAATTATTTTTCGATTTACAATTATCATTTTTCTTTGTGATTAGATGACACTTGTTAGCATATTATCCTTGTTTTCCACATTTATTTCAACAAAAATATTTTATGTGTGATGATTTATTTTTTATTTTTGGCTTATTGTAATATTTGTTAGTATTTTCTTTTAAAAGCTTAATCCTACATGTTCTTTACTTTTGAGGTTCATTCTTATTTTTAGATATTGTAAAATCTTATTCAAGGCCAAATTGACAACAAAAATCTCCTAATTCCTTTTGGGTAGGAAGATCTTTCTTTGCTAATTTTATTTTCTTAATTTGAAATCCGTACAAATGCTTAATATTGAGATATTAATTACTTGAACTAAATCACCATATGTATGGATGTTATAGTTTAAATTTTCATTATTTTTTTCTCTTAATAATTTTTTTTAATCTTCTTTACAAATGCAGAAGGTAATCCTAACATAGAATTTTCTTTCCGAAAAGGTGAATTTTAATCTTGTACTTTTATAATTTTTTGTGAGGAAAACATCTTTGTATCATCTAAATCTATGAGAGTCCTACACGTTGGAATTATCAATTGTAATCTTATTCTTCATCTGTCTGAAATTTTACCAATAACATTCCAATTTATATTTATGACGTGCTTTGCACTTTTCTTATACTATGTTCATCTTTTATAAAGTTTCCATGTTTATCTAATTCTACTGATATGCTATTTTAATCTTTTATTTTCTGATAAAAGTTCCACCAGTCATGCAATTTTCCTGGGAAATTTGTTGCAATTAGTTGGACAACAATCTTGCTGAATTTTATGTATGGAACAAGCATTAGAATGAATTCACATGTGATTAAAAACTTGCATTAACTGATATTCTGCATATCCATCTAATAAAATGTATTACCTTCAAATTAGTTTTCTGAGTTTGAGGAATTTCTTGAAGCATTCTATAATAAACGTGTGTTTAAGATAAAGTCATTAAGTCCAAAATTAATAACATTAAATCAAGTTGGATTACCTGAAAAACAGAAAATAGAAAAACTCAAATCAGGTAAAAAATCTAATTATCAATGAAGATGTTTATCCTGTTATTTAATTGAAATGGATCAATTGAATTAAAATTTAATACATAGAAACAAAAGTCCAGATTCTCTACTTGAACTACACCTTCTTCTTTTTGAGAAGAACACCTTCTTCTAATATAAATTTCGAAACTTATTCTTCTCTTTCTCACATGTTACCTTTCCAGTATATACCATTCCACCTTGGCTGGCAACTAATGTGATTTTAAAGATGGAAACTGTGATTTTAAAGATGTCTGTGATGGAAATTGACATAAAAATTAGGAAAAATTTAATGGCTATCCACTCAAAAAAAATATTCCTCTGAAATTTTCAATAGATAACAACAAAAGATAATCAGGAATTTATGGTACAAAAAAATGACTTACTAATATATGTGTATATATATAGGCTTAAAAGTAACAATAATGCTTCAATAATGGTGGAAAACACTAAAAGGGAAAAAATACAGAATTGCTGAAATCCATCAAAATTAATGATATAACTCCTACAAAAGATACTTTAAAGATGAAAAACAAAAACAAAATAACAGCAAGGGAACTAAATTGTATGAATATTCTAACCTTTACCTTCACCCCTTCAAAATAACCAGAAAAAAAAAGGTACCAGTACTATTCAGTCAACTAGTAACTGTTCAAACCTTACTTCTCTTCATTCCAACTTCTTTCTCCTTCTCAATGGCTCTATCCTCCTAATTATTTTTGATGAATGCATTACTCTAATTTCTGAAGAAAAAAAAATTGAAAACAAATTAGTAGATCTCTTGAAAAAGATTAAGCTGAATCTCCATTAATTTCAATTGTAAAACAAAGTAATAGTGAAAGCTCTCAAGATAAAACTAACAATGGAAATCTATAGAATTAAAAAATATTTAAAAATTTAGAATTTAAATCACTCATGTTTCATTTGACAATTTTATAATTAAATATGATAAACATGTTTAAGAAAAATCTAGTTTCATTCACAAGAAAGAAGAAGGCCAACACTAGTTGAAGAAATTCTTCAACTCAACTCAGCCTAACAATGCCTCGTATGAAGTGGGCTACATGAATCCACTTCTCCCCCACTCTGCTCTACTAAGGGCTAAGTAGACATGATATTACAAATTCTATTTTTGAATGATATCTATTTACTATTTTAGGTTTTCCTTTCCTTCATCAATATTGTTAATTGTCAATTGGTCCCTTTTTAAACTGATGTATCTAATTGCTTCATGTTTAACCGACTTACAGTGTGTCTAGACCCTACTCAGTTTCAAATTTGAACATAATAATCATGTCTAGACTCAATTCACTTTTAAAACTAGGCCATCAGCTTTGTTCAAATTGAAACATTTGTAGTTTTCTCATTGCCTTCATTAAGGTTATACTATTCAATCCTTCTAGACATTACTATTCTAGACAACCTCTAGCTTTTATGACTTGGGATACCCCTCTCAAAAGGCGAGACATGTTTGGTGATTTAAGACTCTTGCGCGTGAGCATGATCTTAATCACTAGATCACACCTCCTTAGGCAATATTTATATGCTCCAACGTGCCATGACTCTCATTAACTTAAAGTTTACCAAGCCCCAAATGCGACAAACAATGTTGTCTCCTAAAGCAACCTCAAAAGCAACCAATTCAATGCTTGTTACTTAGGATAAGTGACACTTCAAATTGGATGTGGGAACAATTTAGCCTATAAAGTTTAATTGGGTAGTAAAGAATTGGTTGTTTCGTTCGTCTTGTTCAAACCTAGCCGGCCTCCTACACTTGACATAGTTTTTACCTGGACTCACGTTGATCCGAGCTGAATGGAACTGGTCAAACTAGTCCAGCCAAGTTTTTTGCAGCCTGAGTCTTTGTTATATGTGTTTAGAGTTTAAACCATCCTAATCGATTTTCTCTCATTCTATCTCCAAAATTGGGCTACTACTACTGTTTCTCAAATATGTCCATCTATCAATGTTTGCTTAAGAAATTCATCATACTCAAAAGACTAAATTTGAAGGCAATACACTTTGTGAATGGAACACAGATGGATATGCAGAATATTGATTAACAAAAATTGTTAATCACATAATTCATTCTAATGCTTGTTCCATACATAAAATTCAGCAAGACTGTTGTCCAACTAATTACAACAAATTTCCCAGGAAAATTGCATGGCTGGTGGAACTTTTATCAGAAAATCAAAGATTCAGAAAAAACATATCAGTAAAACTAGATAAACATGGAAATTTTATAAAAGATGAACATGGTATAAGAAAAGTGCAAACCATGTATAGTCACAAAGATAACTTGGAATGTTATCAGTAAAATTTTAGACTGAAGAACTAGATTACAACTGATGATTCCAACATGTAGGTAGAACTCTCATAGATTTAGATGATACACAAATGTTTTCCTAACAAAAATTTATAAAAGTACAATATTATAATTCACCTTTTCGGATAGAAAATTCTATATTTGGATTACCTTCTGTATTTGTAAAGAAGATTAAAAAAATCTATGTGAAGAGAAAGAATGACGAAAATTTAAACTATAACATCCATACATATGGTGATTTAGTTCAAATAATAAATATCTCAATATTAAGCATTTGTAAGGATTTCAAATTAAGAAAAAAAATTAGCAAAGAAAGATCTTCTACCCAAAAGTAATTAGGAGATTTTTGTTGTCAATTTGGCCTTGATTAAGATTTTAAAATATCTAAAAATAAGCATGAACCTCAAAAGTAAAGAACATGTGGGATTAAGCTTTTAAAAGGAAATATTACAATAAGCCAAAAATAAATCATCACACATAAAATATTTTTGTTGATATAAATGTGGAAAGCAACTAAACAAGGATAATATGCTAACAAATGTCATCTAATCACAAAGAAAAATGATAATTCTAAATCAAAAGATAATTTAATTTCAAAGTAAAATTCAAAAAACCTTATTTGTCTTTGTCAAAATAATACTTATTCTTCTTACTCAATAAATGTCTTCACACCTAAAGACAAATTAATGATTGAAGTAACCAATCAAATTCAAGATCGATACTAAAAATATAAATAATTTTCGATTTCTATACAAGAAAAGGAAAAAAAAAACAATTGCAAAATACTATTCAAAACATATAAAGAATTTTTTTTACAACGTCAAGTTTATCAATAAAAGTTGTCCATAAATAAATGAAAAAAAAAATCATAAATAGAAAATAAATTTACTCCAACCTTAACTCACAAATAAACAATTTACTACAAGAATAACCAAGTTAAAAAGTGAACTTCAAATCTTTACTCATGAATTTCAAATCTTGAAGGTTCTTTTCTCCCAAACAAAGACAACCTTAAATCAGATAACTCTTGTGTTGTCATAAGAATGAAACATTTTACTCAAGAAGTTAGTGCATTAATCAATACAAATTGCTAAATGTTAATCTTAATTATATAAGAGAAGGTTTAGTGCCTTTTAAATATAGTTAACATACATGTTCTTCTATTATAACGGTTGAAGGATAGTCACAAGTACATTATAAAATCCCTAGTGTTCATATTTGCAAATATATCCAATGTGTGGAATCTACTTTCATAATTGTTAAAAACTTTACAATGCTACATTATCTTAGGAACTCTATTCATCCAGTAAATTCAATTATTTTCTGTCTTTAATAAAGTAACGTCTACTAGAATACATAATAAGCCAATTTTTTCTGACTTCATTTATGTATCCTCCAAAAGGTCATGTCCTAGATGATTAATTCAATTAATGCAACCTAAACAATCACTAATCGTGCATATCACGAAGATGCTAAGTTTTGCAAAACTAAAAAAAAAATGACTCTACCCCAACATTCAAAATCCTGCTACAATATTTTCAAAACAAGCTAATCCATCACTATTGTAGTAATATATCATCTACCTTATGCTAGATAGAAAATCATCAAGTTCTTCATCCTTCTTATATAGTAGATTATAAAAAAATCAAAAGTTTAAACTACCCAACTCAATTGAATGCTAGGCTTTTATAAAATTATGTGATCAAGAAATAAAAGATCTAATATACAAAAATCTTACTCGAAAACCAAACTTCCCTTGCAGTTATACACCCTTCTAAGTTGAAAATGCTAAATCGAATCAGAAAAAGGAGATCTTAAACTAGTTATAACTTATAAATCCCTCAATAAAGTTTTAAAATTCTTCTGATATCTAGTGCCAAACAAACATGGCCTAATAGCTCTATTTTATAAAGCAATAGTATTCTCAAAATACAATCTTAAATTTAAATTTTGGCATGTTCAAACTAAGTAACCATGTCATTATAAAGTTGAACTCAAATTTCATTTCCATTAAAATGAATAGAATGTCAAGCCTTTTGTGTCAAAAAAATACTCCCTCTTCATATTCAAAGAGTAATGAATGAAAATTTTCATCTATATAAATGTAGATTTTTCTATAGTCTATATTTATGAAATTCTTATATTTTTTGAGAGTAAAAATTCTTATATTTTTTAAATGCAAAAAAAGTCATTGGAAGCATCTTAATATTTTTCTCATGTTATAATAGAAAATGCTTTAGCTTTCTCAAAGAGATAAATAAAACATTTTCAAGCTACAATCTAATTTTTTAGATTTAAAATACATTATTAGAACATCACTTCAATCAATGGAGTAATTAAATTTAGGGATAAATGTCGTAATGAAATCAAAGATAAAAAGTAATTGCGAAGATTTTTAGGCCATTTCAATTGCATTGCAAATTTTTATAGACTTAGCTAATAATAATTAAAAAAAGCATCCTACAACTAATACTAACAAAAAACGCCTCTAGTGGATGGGCACAAGAGCATATTGTTACTGTAATTTCGATATCATATAAAGTTGAAATCATCCTTGCTTACACATGTTGCTAATCTAGCATATTACAAGATTCTATAAATTTATGCTTCTAATGTTGGCTATGGAAATGTTCTATTATAAAGGACTCCTTTAATATCTAAACAAATAATATGATTTACACATGGTATTCAAACTCCAACACAAAATATTCATTTGCTGAGGAAGAAGTTTGATAATATCGACTTTTAATGCATTACTAAATTTCAAAGCAATGTTCTCTACAAAAACTTTTATCGTATATTGATTGTAAGTTCGCTACAAATATCTGCAAAAGGATGCAAAAAATCTTGCTCTAAAAATAGATTAACAAGCACAATTATCTTTATTTGATTTTGAATTATATCTATTAAGACATTTCTAACTCATGGTCTAACTTTTTATCTTTTGAAATTTTGCAGTCTTCTTCCTCATAAATTTGTTCTATTTCTTCGTTAACAATATTAATAGAAAAAGATAAAGGCAACTTTTTCCAAGCTTAAGGTAATAAACAAATTCTCCCCATTGCTTCATACTCTAAATTATCCTTCCTTGTTGATACCCTTCATTTCAATTAATAAATTCATCCTTTATTTAAAAAAAGAAACGTCTTAATTGAACAATTAATCCAATATCTTTTCCATCCGACTTATCAATTTACTTTATTCAAGCAAACTTGTCCACTCGTTTCTATGAATCAATCTTAGTTGACACCAAATCTGCTTACATCAATCAAACAAAAAGAAGTTGAAATTGTCTTGTCTAATTTAAAAATTGTGGATAGCTCTAAACCTGTTTTATTGTTGAACATCAATTCACATCTATGGGTATGTTCTCTCCCCAACAAAGAATAAATTTCCTTTTTACTACTATGACTATATCCATATCTAGAAAATCATCTCGTTTTATATACATCCTTCTAACTTTCATTCTTGATTCATCTTTTTTTGTTGCCATTTTTCTCAAACAATCCCTACTTGATTTTACTAAGATTGGTGAAATATGTTTGGCATTCATGCTTATATCTTCCCTTTTCATTCAAAAATCTAATGGGCAAAGTATCAACTGTCCTAACTTTTTTTTCTCAAAATGGTATCTCTTGGATTTTAATATGGAATCACTAATTTAAATGCTCTTTGGTGCTGCTTAAAATTATCTTAAAAAAATGGTGGGATGAATTTTGTATTGAATATGTTTTTAAATTGAAGCCTCCGACTCAATCTAAGTCCAAACCACTCTTCAGCATGAGAGAAGTCTTTAAAAGAAGTTGTAGTTGCCCAGTCTTTCATTCTCTTCTTTTTCTTTAGTTTTCTTTCTTATGTTGTTTCCTCTCTGTTGGTATCTAAGCGACTTAAAATCTTCTCACTCTTGGTTTGGGTTTGATGGCTAGTATTATGCTAGATAGGAATCTATTGCAGTGAGTGTGCTTTCCCTGTCATGGTGCATTTCATTTGGTTGCTTCTGTGATAAGGGAAAAGATGGTATCTAAACGACTTAAAATCTTCTCACTCTTGGTTTGGGTTTGATGGTTAGTGTTATGCTAGATAGGAATCTATTGTAGTGAGTGTGCTTTCCCTGTCATGGTGCATTTCATTTGGTTGCTTCTGTGATAAGGAAAAGATGGTGGTGATTTGTGAATGCAACACATGGATGAGCTAATGTCAAACACGCTCTCTCTTTCTCTCTCATTTTCTTTTACAATCTTTGCCTCTCTATGATATATTTCTTGTGTATCGAACTTAAGACGCTAATCAAGCATAATCACCAACAAAAAATCAAACAAACATGCCACCTGCCACTCACCATCACAAGCAGCATTGTGTTCATCTTAAGCATCTTTGAGTCTTATGAAGTAGCAAGCTTCCCAGGTGTAAGTTTTTCTCCATTGTGCATTCTATTAATCCATTTTCTCTGCTGCCGAAGCCCCTTTACATAGTATGATGTCTGCTTTGGCAAAATTTCTTAAATCTGCGACATTAAATTATCCTCTTTATTATCTTTTGCCTTGGTTTCACAGGTGCAGTCATCTTTCCTAGAATCAATGTAAGGGATCCGTACAAAAGGCTTGGAATCAGCAGGGATGCTTCTGATGATGAAATCCAAGCTGCAAGAAATTTTCTTATAAGCCAATATGCAGGACACAAGCCCAGTGTTGATGCAATTGAATCAGCCCATGACAAGATAATAATGCAGAAGTTTCGCGAAAGAAGGAGACCAAAGCTCAACATCAAGAAAAGGATGAGGGACATCAGCCAATCTCGTGTGGTACAGTTTGTCACAAGTAGGTTTCAAACTCCAGCTACTAACTACATCGTAAAGACAGCTGCTGCGTTTGTGCTACTTGGTGTGCTCACCGTTCTCTTTCCAACGGAAGAAGGACCAACCCTTCAAGTAGCCATTTCCTTCCTGGCAACTATGTACTTCATATATGAGCGGTTGAAGAGCAAAGTCCGTGCTGTACTATATGGGTATACTTATAAATCCTCTCTTGGTTAATTAATCTACAATTTGAAACTTGCAATCAATTTAAAAAGCTTGTCTATGCTGTTTTATGTGCATGATGTTTGATGCTTTTTGTGTCAGGACTGGGGCCTTCGCTGCTTCCTGGCTGTTGGGGACCTTCTTGATGGTGTCCGTGATTCCACCCATACTCCACGGCCCAAGGAGTTTGGAAGTTACAACTTCTCTGATAACATATTTGCTGCTCTGGGTTTCTTCCACTTATCTCAAATAGTAATGTTATCTGCTATCGGCAATCCAATTTCAACGAAGTGGGTGATATGTAGGTGGACAAAGCATCAGCGTCCTTCGGTGTCACAGGTTATTTCACATCATGAAGCTTACCTTTTTTCAATTTTTGGTGTGCTTTACAAATCTCAAGTCTGTTGAAGGAGCAGAAAAATGGAAGGAGATATTTGAGGGATAAAGTAGCAATCTAGTTATTCACAGTGGAATGTACTTTAGCTGGTGCTAGTGTTGGCAGGGATTGTAGGCTAGAAACATCTCATACAAAATTTTGTAGATGTCGGTAGTTCCTTTTTACTTCCAGGCGACTAGGGAGGTGGCTTCAATGGTTTTTTTTTTTTTTTTTATCAAATACGTTTTTGAAGGAATCACTGAAAGTAACATGTAATATTTGATTGTTTTGTACTGCAAGATCAAAATATAAGTTTGCAGGTTCTGTTGGAGATTCAAACAAAAGTTTCATGCACCATATATAAAGAGGGGTCATCAGGCTAGCTATGGGTAATTAATTGATCTCAAACATGATCATCAGCAGGAATACATAGCTCACTCAGGAATAGGTGCAATGAATCACCAATTGGCTAAGTGCATTTTAAACATGATTGCTTGTGCACTTGTTGAGGTTTTGAGTTTAAATTTTGTACCTTAACACATTTAAGTTTTATTTGATTTGTGATTTGGATACAATTTTATATCAACGTATTTGTTTAGTTGAATTTGGAAATAATTTTAAAGACTTTATTCAGAAAATAATCTATTAGTTTTCTACAAAATCTCATTTTCTTAATTTTTATTTTTTGTTGGAACTGTTTGAACCTTTGTTTCTGAATCTTAACATCCTTATATTCTAATTCTTAGTTATTGAGCACTTGTTGCCATCTTCACCAAAGCCTACGATTGTGTTACCAATGCAACTTTCTGGAAGCAGGTTGTGGGGCCAACATATAATACAAGAAAAATGATGTGGAAGGCACTCTACCGTTGACACACAGCAACAAAAATATCATCAAATCCTCTGGTTTTAACGGTTGCCATTAATTCACACCGGGAACTGTAAAAATGATTAGAACCTCATATTTGCTATTGAAAGAAATCTCTTCCCAAAATACTCCAATCTGGACTATTTACAGACACTCCTTTTATATTTATTTGTCTCCTTCTAACAAGTGACATAAAAAAAAATTTTAAAAAAAAAAAAACAAAAAAAAGAAATTTGTGACTTTTTTTTTTTTTTTCTGGCTTTGAAACATTAAACAGAAATTCACCAGAAATTCCTAGCTCTTGAATTTTCAAGGTCGACAGTCTCCCCTCCATATCAACCACGCCCACAAATTGACACGTTGGGAAGTTATCATCCACTTGGCAGATTATCATTGGTCGACAATTTTCAGCCTCAAACTTTACATCTTTGAGAAGCAAGTTTGGAATTATAAGTATAGTGTGGAGTGCAAGATAAGGATGCTAAAAAGAGGTGCTGAGAGCTCTTTTGCTCTTTCTTGGTTCACTCTCTTACAAAGCTCAAGAGCTTTATTCTAAGTTCATTCAATTCAGCTGAAAATGGCCTCTGCATCTCTTCTCAAATCATCTCCAGTTCTTGACAAGTCCGAATGGGTGAAGGGTCAGAGCCTTCGCCAGCCTTCTGCCTCTGTTGTTCGATGCAACCCAGTTGCTCCTTCTGGTCTCACCATTAGAGCTGGTTCTTATGCTGATGAGCTTGTCAAAACTGCAGTAAGTTTTATGCTTCTACTACAATAAGTAAAAACATTTTGGCTTATTATACAGAGCTTAAACTTCTACTAAACGGATGTTCATTTTAAAGTAGAAATAGAGGCTAAATTAGAGTTCACAAACAATTTTCCAAAACACAGAAAAACTGCTTCTTCACTTCACCTCCAGTTTTTACCCACTGGAGGTAAAAACTCATGTGATATAAAATACTGCTTTTGATATTAAAAAAAAAAAAAAGCAGTTTGACCATTAGGGGACTTACTAGCTAGTACTGTTAGAAGAGAACAACTTGTTACATTATTTATATTTATGTGTGTGTGTTATTGTCGAATGGGAGCAGAAAACAATTGCATCTCCTGGGCGTGGAATCTTGGCCATGGATGAATCGAATGCAACATGTGGAAAGCGTCTTGCTTCAATTGGATTGGAAAACACAGAGTCCAATCGTCAGGCTTACAGGACCCTTCTGATTACAGCTCCTGGTCTTGGTAACTACGTCTCTGGTTCTATTCTCTTTGAGGAAACGCTTTACCAATCAACTACTGATGGTAAGAAGATGGTCGACGTGCTCGTTGAGCAAAACATCGTTCCGGGTATCAAGGTTGACAAGGTGAGATTTCTTATCCCATTAATCTTCTTCTTCTTCATACATGTTGTCTTGGAGTTACTATTAGAAGAATAAGATGACCCGAAATACTCTTAAAGTAACTCTTAAATTGACTTTCATCACCCATCTCTTAAACGACGTTTCTTTCTTAAAGTGACTTTTAACATATAACTTCTTTAGGATTTTCTTTCTTAAAGAAACGCTTTGATCACATGAGTCTTTTAAAAGAGGAATCTTGTTAGGTGGGTGTTTCTTTTTTTAAGTAAATCATTGATGTTTGTAAGTCTATAGAACTTCTTGAATTGGAATTGAGGGCATTCATTCATTAACTTGTGCTTTTTTTTTTTTTTTAATGATAATTAACAACAGGGTTTGGTGCCTCTGGCTGGTTCAAATGATGAGTCATGGTGCCAAGGTCTTGATGGCCTTGCATCTCGCACTGCTGCTTACTACCAGCAAGGAGCTCGTTTTGCCAAATGGTAAAGAAACATCTCAAAAACTTCTCTTGTCAATTAAATTGCATCTTCTTCTTTAAGAACTTGAGCTTTTCCTTTGCTTTTTCTTCTTTTGAAAAAAAAAAATGTGTGAAGTAAGTTTTGATCTGGACTGAACAGGCGTACTGTTGTGAGCATTCCAAATGGGCCATCTGCTCTTGCAGTGAAAGAAGCAGCCTGGGGTCTTGCTCGGTATGCCGCCATTTCTCAAGTAAGAAACATAAAAGAATCCGTGGCAAATGGTATTATTACTAGCTACCCTTCAATCCAATTTATGCAACATGTTTAATGGAAGGGAAAAATATTGTTGCTTAATATTGTTGCAGGACAATGGATTGGTACCAATTGTGGAACCAGAGATCTTGCTCGATGGTGAACATGGGATTGACAGGACTTTCGAAGTGGCCAAGAAGGTTTGGGCTGAGGTTTTCTTCAACCTTGCAGAGAATAATGTTATGTTTGAAGGTATCCTTCTAAAACCCAGCATGGTCACTCCTGGTGCTGAGTGCAAGGAAAGGGCGGCCCCAGAACAGGTTGCTAAGTACACCCTTCAGCTTCTCCACCGAAGAATTCCCCCGGCCGTGCCTGGAATCATGGCAAGTTTTCTCACGAATTTCTTCTCTTCTAATCTCACTTTTTATTAATGTCTATGTTCGCTTGATATAACATAGTTGAGTCTCTTACTTATTAGATATAGCTTTTAGGTCTAGTGGTTTGGTATAAGAGCTTTATTATTATGGAGGTTTTGTGTAGGTGATGCGATTTCTAACACTTTTCTTTGATAGATTTTAATGAAACAAAAATTCTATCAATAATCTGCTAATGCAATCTAATTACTTAAGGCCTTTCATGGGCAATCCACCCTAAAATCCAAATCAAACTGACTCTAAATGTCCTAATCTAGTTATTACTCCTAACATAAAGCACCTAAAATAAAGATTAACTTCAACATTCTTTACATGAATCATGAATTCATTTGTTAATGGTTTTATGTGGGCAGTTTTTATCTGGTGGGCAATCAGAAATTGAAGCAACCCTGAACCTGAATGCTATGAACCAAGCTCCCAACCCATGGCATGTGTCCTTCTCTTATGCAAGGGCTCTTCAAAACACTTGCTTGAAAACATGGGCAGGAAGACCCGAGAACGTGAAGGCGGCTCAAGATGCGCTACTTACCCGTGCTAAGGCTAACTCACTTGCTCAGCTCGGAAAATACACCGGCGAAGGAGAGTCTGAGGAGTCAAAGAAAGGAATGTTTGTGAAGGGCTACACTTACTAAGCTGTTTGAGTTTGTAGTACTTCAATATTTGAAGGAAGATGATGATGATGATGATGATGATGATGATGATGAAGTCATAAAATGGAGGAAAAGCTCTTGGTGTCTTATGCTTATAGCAATGGAGACTATTTTTGTTCATTAATTACTTGTGTACTTTTTAGTCACTTAATAAATTTCTTGCCTGTGAGAATAATTTGTATGTATTATATACTACTATTATGCTCCCTAATTATTTGGCAGTTTGCAACTAAAATGGTTTTAATTACTCCAAGCTCTCTAATTTTTCTCTAGTCTCTCTTGCAATTTGGTATCACCATCAACATGGTGCTAGCTCCTTTTTTATTTTAAAGAAATCAAGAGAATATTAGTGTCATTTATATCCTATATTTCCTATGACTATGATAGATCATGATGTTCTTGTACCATTCCTGCTAGGCTTATAATTATGAAAATAGCTGCTGTATCCAAAGATCACTGTGAGAATGGATAAGAATTCAGTAACAGAGGTGTGAACTCTGGAGGGTGATTGATTATGCTACACTTATCTGGAAGGGAACATTACAAAACATAGGAGGAAAATTGAGGAAGAAGATGGAGCAAAACTTTACATTATTCTACAACCAGGCCACAGGTACTCATACATTTATAGAGAGATCCTAAAAATTAGTGTTTAAACATCTCTTCTCACAAAATTTTGGAAGATTACATTACAAGCAGATACTAGAAATGCAGTTGGTCCTGGAAAGAGAAGGTTGCTCTCAACCTTCTCATTTCTTTGACATATTCAATGAATGTATCACAGTAAGTTGAATTTATGAACAAATAGAAACAAGGCAAGTTGATGCTGCAAATTTGACAAGAGCAGTGGCAGCAACAATACATCACCACACAAGGGAATCAAAGTTGGGTTTTCACCTCCTAGGACTGGAAATTCAGCTATCTCCATTAACAAAACCTTCAATGCCCATAGTTTTTACAGCATTTCATAGAATATATATAGGGAGGGGGGCGGGGGAATCTAAGAAAGCAGTTGAAATTTTATTTTTTATTTTTTTTAAATGTAAAATTTGTCGGTGAGGAGATGGATAAAAAATAAAAAACCAAAACCAATGCACCAGCCGGGAATCGAACCCGGGTCTGTACCGTGGCAGGGTACTATTCTACCACTAGACCACTGGTGCTTCATGTCTACTCTTGGGGAGATATTAATTTGTTCGAAATAAGTTGTTGGTCTTTTCTTGGCATTAAAAGTATTAAAAGTTGGAAGTTGAGGATTTTGCACCTTTGATTGCTAAGAGAAGAAAAGGCAAGACTAACTCCGTAAGATCCCACAGATCTTCATCCAACAGTAAATTTGCAGATTGAGTTTGAAGGCATTTATGTGATTTATTAAGTATTTAGTGTACAAAGACCCAATCAAATCTTGGGGGTATTTTCCATTCAACAAATGCCAGAATTTGAAGGCCACCATTTAGCTTTGACATTTCAAGATAACATTGGAACCATTGATCAAGAGGTGCAACGGGTTGGATTAAGTTCAATTTGTGTCAAAACTCAACTCAACCCAAATAATTCAGATAGGGTTGAATTGATCATTCGGGTTGAGAGGCTTTTATTTTATTTTATTTTTTTCTTAATTTTAATTTAAAAAAAATCTAAGAAAAAAAAGAAATACAAATAAAGAAGAAAAGGCTAGAAAGAAAGAAAGAAGAAAAAACGGATCGAAAAAGAAAAATAAGAAAGATTGAGAAATTTTACATAAAAGGCCAAAAAAAATTATAATTTCACTTTAAAACTTGAAGATTTCGTTAATTTCATAATTTGGTGACTTTCGAAGATAAAAAACTTAGAGGTTAATATTAAATTCGGTTCGAGTAAGATTAAGTTTCAAAGGGTTAGAATTTTTTAACCTAACTACCCAACGGGTTACGTTCGGTTCAATCGGTCAGAATGACTTATCCCCTGATAGGCTCCAATTAAACTAGTTGGACGAGATGTAGCAACAGAAAAGTTGACAATCCATCACTACAGTAAAGAAATCTTAGATATTGTCTATATTTTAACGCACAATTAGGAAAATCTGTGTGTAATTTGTAATTTCTCAAATTAGTGTGCAAAAAATTGGAGCATTCCACACACCTCTTTTGATGTATACTATTCCTTGAAAATATAAAAAATACCAGTCGTTTTCTTCTCTCTGTCTCGAGCCTCAACATGTGATTTTCCTCCTGTGAATTTTTTTTTTCCCGGCCATAAACATTGTTACAGGAGTATCAGGGAACTGCAAGCTTCCCTTTTGTGCTTACAAGGAGAGGATTGGAGATCATTCATTTCATGGCTCCATAAAGGAGCTGTTCAAAATCATTAAACGGATAACCAACACTAGGTTGGCTGAGTAGCTCGGGGCTCTCGTCTCATAAAATGAGGTCACGAGTTCAACTCTCCACCATATCAGTGTTGGCCACTGGAATAGTCTCCAGCTCGATAATGCCAGGAACCGTAGTGGATTAGTCGGGCCAAAGGTTCGAACACCACTACGTTACAAAAAAAAAAAATAAATAAATCACTACACGGATAATAATATGATCGACTATATTTTCTTTCAAATGATTAAAGTACCATAATGTATCCTACGTTAAAGAAAAGAAAAGAGGGTAATAGAAGTGGCTCATGAACGATATTGATCACCATCAGTTGGTTTAATTTGTTGATTTCTCTTTCTGCAGATTACAGCCATATAGAAGAGGAGTAAAATAACCTGGTTTCACGAATCATGACAAAAGTCACAAATAATGTAAGAAACATAGCTGGCAGTAGAAGTGGCTCTATCCAATAATAGAAAAGGTACAAGGTACACTTCAAAAAAACATCATAGGGCAGTTTTTGGACTCTCCGAAATGTCTCAAGAAGTCTGACTGTACAAATTGAACCACTCCTAAAAATTTTCAATATATGTTTGTACAATATTTTCTTACACTTTCTTAAGAGTAGTGTTCTACCATAGTCTCGAGTACTGAACAAGGGTCATAAATGGTCTCTGAACATTACTCTGAATAATTATGTCCAAATTGATGAAAAATCCTATTCCCAAAAGAACCACATATTGCCACTTCATAAAACCAGAAATGGGGAAAAGAATGGGGCCTCTGAACCACTAAGAGAGCATGAAAAATATACCTAAATCACTTTTCTGGTTCTCCTTTGAATGATCCCAGGGGAACAATGCTAGTAGATTCATCATTAAAGCCATTCAAAACATCCATACCCTGAAATTCCCATTAAAAATCGCATAAAACTCCAGATAATAACAAGTAGAAAACAGATAAACACGTTTTTAACACCATACTTATTCCATTTACTTGAAAAACAAAACAACATGACGCATACCTGGTTATTTGATGCTTGCCCATGTATCAGATTTGGCCTGGTGTTGAGATCAATCATATTCGTGTCAACATTTCCATAGTCATCATTGCTGGCAACTTGCATTGAGACAGGAGAGACCCTGTGGTTCTCTCTAGTAGTGGGTTTAGATGCTTGATTCTGTTCCCTCCTAAGCTCACCAGCATCCATAGGCTGCAAGGCAAGGTCCTCAAGCTGCCCTGGTTTATCGCCTGGAAACTACAGAAATGACCAAACAACTTAAGACTTGCTTCCAAATAGAAATATGAAAAGGCTGCAAAGTATAAAATCACAGACCTCCACCCTCTGCCTAAACAGGAGATACCTTCCATGGGTCCTTTTACCCCCAACATGTACAATCATATCACATTGCAAGCAAAGAGAACTTCCATCTATTTCGCAGTAAAAAAAAGCTACATCCAATTTACAAGGGAGAATGAGTACATAATTCACTCTTTGAAAATGAAAAAGGAAAGGTCATACAAATAGAATATATATACCAGGTGCATTTTCACATATGTCACAGCGAGCAACATCACTGGGGTCAGCAAGCCCGACACGTACATGTCTACTAGCAAGTTTATTACACATGTGAACCTGCCACTCAAAGTTTTAGATAACTAAATTAATGAAAAAACATTTTTAACATGAAAATGAAATTTTGGCAACAGAAGTCTCAATAAAATCTGGTAACAGAAGTCTTAATAAAATCTTCAAATTCATGTCTTCCAATGGCATTTACAAATAAAAAGATTTCTACATCACTATGCCTTCAATTCTGTCTCCGTGCATGACTTTAGAGACAGGTTTATCATTTTCAAAAAATACGGCGGAAGATCTCCATCATGCAAACAGTAATGTAGGACAACCATCTTTATTGTTGAGGTACAAGATGACAGTTCAATTCCCAAACATCAAAAGACTTATGAATAACACCTTTGCTCCAGTAAAAAGCCAGCAGCATTTGCAATAAAAAAAAACTATACAAAGTCACGACAATCAGTCACACAATACTTATTTTTGCATAATTTTTAACAATATGAAAAAAATTAAAAAATTAAAAAATTGGTACCCCATGTTTTCTATTTTGTAAAGGCTCAAGGAAACACTAAAACACTATATTTACTTGTTTTCAACAATGCTTCTATTGTTGACAAAGATACTGGCGGCTATCATTATTTGCATGCAATTGTAAACCTGAAAATCATGCACCATAGAAATGGCTGTTAGGGCTAAACATTAAGCCTTTACGAGTGATATGTATCTTTGACATAATTCCATCATCCCAAACAATGCCGTCAGCAAGAATAACTAATCAACTTTTCAACCTTGGTTTATGTGACATTCCTATTGATTTCTGTATCCTGCTCAGAAAAGGTAAATTGTTTGGCTACTATTATTACCTATTTTCTTGAGTATTTTGGGATGGTGTTGAATCAGCACGTGTTCTTTCCTCTTACTTAGGTTTGAGATGCAAGGAATTGACTGAAAAAGTAAGTGAGAAGATGTAAGGAAGGGGCATGCATTTTGATCCAGTGGCCAACAAGTTCACTCTCACAAGTATGCCCTTGTGGCCATAGATGCAACCATCCATATGAAGTAGCCTAATTGGAAATGAAATGAGAGAGAAACAATTACTGTGGTTTGAACCATTAGATGTAAGAGTTAAAAGTGATATTATTAACTAGTAATGGTAATGATAATGGAAGAAGAAAACATAAACCAACATAGAAATGATTAAGAGACACATAACCACTTCTGATACAACAGAAGATCTAACCATGATAATAGTATAGTATAAGAATGCTGGATTCATGTAGCGGATAACATATAGTTACAAAAAGGCTACTTTGGCTGAGTTGAGATGCTACCGTCCAGTTGTATCATCCAAACCTCTTGTTATACCATTAGAATGTGTCTATAACTTTATCAAGCAATGGTGTACTACATGATCTATATCTTAATGGATATTCCATTGACGCTGAATTGCCAAAAATTCAAAATTCAAAAGTTTACACAATATTGAACTCTTGTGACTAGAACCTAGAAAACTAATATATCATTAATTTGGCCATGACTTTTAATGGAAATTACAGATCATGGTATCTGTAAATTTTGTTATCATCAAAAAATTCATTAGTAGCATCCTTTATTTATTGAACTCACCTTTCAAGCATCTTGTCCAAGACTATCTTCTTACCTATTCAGGATTTTGAAAAGTATCTTCATGTGCGACAATAACAAGCATATCAAGTATTCTTATAGCATGGAAGGAGCAACGAGACATATCTGCTGGCCAAAATTAAAAGTTGGCACACGTTCAAGATGAACAATTGTCCTACGTCAGATTCCTACTAAATTCAGTCTCCCTCTTCTCTAATTTATAAAACAACACCACGCACAATCTGAATTAATTTAATAACAAAAACAGTAGAAATTATCAAATCGTCTAGTCTAGTAGATCCGAGAGCTGCTAAAAAATGGTACTGCAAGACAGTACGAAATTATACAGATAAACCATTGTTACACTACTCTGAAGCCTAAATTAAGTGGGAGAATAACCTCCTCAAGAACTTTATGCATAAGCAAGCAAACCGATCAGCCATTAACACAATCAGAAGACTAAAATCACTTTTTCCTTCTTCACCAAAACAGTAAGACATTCTGATTTTTAAAAACCCCAAAGCAATTAGATACACAGCAGCAAAACACGCACTCAACTCATAATTTGATATTTGAAGCATTAATAATCTAATAATATCTTTACAAATCCAGGTCACAATCAAAACCTATCTCATTAATTGCACCGTCAAGTTGAAATCTACAAAAATCCACTACAAACACACATTACGTAATCAAATTGAACAAAAAAAAAAGAGAAGCTCGGAATTCGGTCCTCCAAATCCAAAAAACAAGAGGAATGATGAAAATTGAATCTGGAATTTATCGGCTGGTCCATCTCACTGATTTCACAAGATAAATATGTATAACAATACCTTCTCATCGCAAGCGCGGCACAAAGCGGCCTCATCGGCGGCACAAAAGCGGATCGCGGCAGCGCTCTCACAAACATCACAAAGCGTTCGCATGCTTCCCTCCCTCCGTCGCTCATTTCATCTTTCTTCTCTTCGGCATCATCGTCATCAACAAGATTCAAACAATCCAAACCAGAACAAGAAAATGAAGAAGAAGAAGAAGAAGGGATCAAGCAAGTGTGTATAATCAAAACTGAGTAAGAAAGAAAGGGTTTTGAGGAGAAAATGAAAGAAGAAAGAGTTCCAGAGGAGATTTGATTGGCTTACTTTTTTTATATGTATTAAAATGTCTCGCGTTGGTGGATGGAGTTGTTATTATTATTCGTATGTTGTTTTTTATTTTGTTCTGATTTGGCGATATCCAATAGGTGAACCTGGTGGTGGGACCCACAGGAGTTTCGCGAAGGCGTGGCAGCTGCTGAAACCGAGGTGTCGGGGTATTCGACCACAACTTAAGCTTCCCTTTTATTCACATCACACGCCGCCTTCTTCTTCGTCTCCTCTACTTCTCTCGCTTGCCAACTCCAAACCACAGCCACAAGCTTCTATGATGGTGGGGCAAAGGATATGTAGTGAAATCTCCTTACCTTTCACCACTGCCACAAATTTCATATCTCACCCTGGCCTACCTCTCTTTTTCTTCTTTTTCAACTCTCTTCTTTCTTTCAGCCATTGTTTGGATTCAGGCTTCAGGGATATTCTTGAGCTGGGCTTAGGAGTGTGATCGTGTTCTTGGATCTAGTTGTAAGGAAATGCTTGAGGTGGGTTTTGTGGGCTTTTCTTTGGTCACATGGTCCTTGGATGGATGGATCCAAATAGAACAAAGCTTGAAGAATCAAAATGGACTTTGCTGAGAGCACAACTATCGAGGGCCTTTAAATGAGTTTAGGAATTAGGTTTTTTTTTTAAGGAAGCTCTATTAAAACCATCCACCTAAATTTAAAAAAATAAACAAATAATGAGAAAATATAAAATTACTAAACTAACCACATAAAAATTATTCAAAACCCCAACACTCTCTCTTCACCTATTCATTCTTCAACCAAACCCTAACTCTCCACCTCTTCAACTCTTTCAATTTTCTTCAAACTTATAATTTTTTGAGTTTTTTTAGAATTATATCATATTGTTTTACGATTTTGTTGTCATAGGTTAGTGTAAATAAAATAATAATAATAATGATGTTTAATAAAATACTAATGTAACATTCAACAATGATGTTTAAAAATCACATCAAATGAACAACTATCTCTTTAAAGTAGTGAGTTCATTTAATATCCCGTTCTTTATATAATTTAATGACATGTCATGACATGTCAACCTACGCGAATATCTAATAATATGTAGGTCTATAGTAATAATATAAAATATAATGTTTAATAATATTAAATTGTATAAAATTATGTTAGTGTTAAAGATTTTACTTTTTTATGTATTTATGTTTAAGGATAAAAAAGAACAACATCAAATCATTAATATATATATATATATATATGAATATACACGAAAAACAAAATGATCAACATGAAAAATTGTGACAAAAATATTAAAAAAAAAAATCATCACCACTTAGAATTTTTTGATTGTTTCTTATTTTTCTAAAATCACCATCTTCTCAATCTTCTTCTTATCTTTCATTAATTATAGATACATAAGCAATTAAAATATATAATACAATACAATATAATATAATGATATGACTGAAAGAAAATTATTATTGTCAATAGTTAATGCTTATACATCTATATACTTGACCTATAAGTCTCTGCAACGTGGGCTATAAACTGATTACGAAAGCTATGACAAATAGGCTAAAGATGATCCTCCCTAGTCTTGTTTCTCCCAACCAAAGCAGCTTTGTTCCTGGTCGCCAAATTACAGATAATGTCATTGTGTACCAAGAAGTCCTTCATTCAATGAGAACTAAGAAGAGTGGTGTATCTCATATGGCAATTAAGATTGATCTTGAAAAGGCCTATGATCGATTATCTTGGGATTTTATTGAAGACTCGTTGAAGTAGATTGGTCTTGGTGATGGGTGGATCCGAAATGTGAGGCATTGTGTCTCTTCCTCTAGGATGTCGATTGTCTGGAATGGGGATCTTTTGGATTGTTTCTCTCCTGAGCGCGGAGTTCGGCAAGGGGATGCAATTTCGCCTTATCTTTTTGTTCTATGTATTGAAAGATTGGGTCATTTGATTAATGGGGCAGTGGAGCGAAAGGAATGGAAACCCATACAGCTTTCTCGTATTGGTCCTTCTATCTCCCACCTTTTCTTTGCAGATGATATGGTTTTGTTTGCGGAAGCATCTACAGAGCAGATAAAGGTTATTATGAAGTGCCTGGATTTATTTTGTGCGTGCTCGGGCCAAAGAGTTAACTACCAGAAATCTCATATATTTGTATCTCACAATGTGGAGCTTGCGGTGGCTCAAGACATATCTACTATCTCTGGTATTCCCCTTACAGACAACTTGGGTCGGTATCTTGGTGCTCCCTCCATTCATGGGAGGGTCCGACCTGCTGACTTTCAGTACATCATTGAGAGAGTGACTACTCGATTGGAGGGGTGGAAGACAAAATTCTTGTCCTTTGCGGGTCGATTGGTTCTAGTTAAATCGGTGCTTAACTCTTTTCCCATGTACATCATGCAGACTATGGTGTTACCAATAGGGGTGTGTAATACTATTGATAAATTAGTTCGACGTTTTCTATGGGGAGGGTCTAATGAGAAGCAGGGCGTCAACCTCATTAAGTGGGAAATCATCATCAAACCTATGGAGGACGGTGGTCTTGGCATTAAGAGTATGGCTTATATGAACTTGGCTTTTTTGGCCAAATTGGGATGGAGACTAATTACAGATAAGAATAGCTTTTGGGCCAGAGTTGTTTCCATGAAGTATCTGCATCAGGAAGCTACTATTGATAGGTTGCAGCCTAAGAATGGGGCTTCCAATGCGTGGCGGGGCATTGTTAAAGCCTCGCCTATTTTACGTAGCGGAGTGCGGGCTCTAGTTCGTAATGGTAAGGACACTCTTTTTTGGCTTGATACATGGGTAGGTGAGGTGGCCTTAATCAATATGAAAATGCGGGATTTGAGTTTGGTGGAGATGTATAGGCCTGTCTCAAGCTATTGGGTGAAGGGCTCAGGGTGAGACTGGAATGCTCTATCAGGTTTACTCCCTTTTGAGGTTGAAAATAAACTTGCTGCTGTGTTCTTATGGGATGAGGAGGAGGTTGCAGATGGCATATGTTGGGGAGCTTCTAAGAGTGGCATATTAACGGTGACCTCTGCTTATACTATTTCTACTGGCACTCTTATGGGAGATCCTAATTCCCTTTGGAGGATGATTTGGAAGCTTAAAGCTCCTCAAAGATACAAGATTTTTTTGTGGATGGTTGCGCATCAAAAGATCATGTGCAATGCTGAGCGGATGAAAAAGGGTTTCACCATGACATCTGACTGTATTGAATGTGTGGGATGTATCGAGGATGTTGATCATATTTTTCGAAATTGCTCTAGAGCCGTGCAATTATGGAAGCGTCTATTGCAGCCAGTTGAGTATCATCTTCAGAGCAATTTGGATTTCCAAAGCTGGCTTGCTCATAATCTTGCTGGCGTTAATGATTGTAACGTTGACTATGACTGGGCTTCCTACTTTACAGTTGCCGTGTGGGCTCTTTGGAAATGGAGGAATGATTTAGCATTTCGTAATCTTCGTTTTCACTTCGAGTATAGCATGGCTTGGCTTAAAGGGACAGTGGATGAAATCATTCATGCTTTTCGAGCCAAAGTGGCGGTCCATGATGATGGACTGATAGAGAGGGTGAAGATGGTAGGCTGGTGTGCTCCCAACCATGGTTGGACTAAGCTTAATACTGATGGATGTCTTAAGAATGCTTCATCGCGAGCAGGGGGTGGCGGTCTTCTCCGTGACTATCGTGGTATGTGGTTGAGAGGGCTTGTGGCTAATATTGGTTCTTGTACTGCAACTGAAGCTGAATTATGGGCTGCTGTTCATGGCTTACGTCTTGCTTGGGAGGAGGGCCATCGTTCTATAGTTTTCGAAACAGATTCGGCTATGGTGGCTGGTTGGTTAAAAGGCAATAGTATGCCGCAGCTTAGCCTTTCCAACTTGGTAAATGAGTGTAGAAGACTCCTTCAGAGAGATTGGATAGTTCAAGTTGAGCACATTTACAGAGAAGGTAATAGAGCAGCAGACTATTTGGCTACTGAGGCTTTGAAGTTCAATCGGGGAGTGTGTATCCTGTCTTCCCCTCCCCGTGGGTTATTCAATATTTTGAGGGAAGATGCAACTGGGGTTACTTGGCCTAGGAAAGTTCGAGATGTAGTGTGTTAATTGTTCTTGCTGGGTATTCCTCCTCTTTTCCTTTTCAAAAAAAATATATATACTTGAATAACACTTTGTGAAAATTAGTGTTAATTGATATAATTTTTTTATAACACTAATATTATTTGCTTAATAAAATAATAAAACAATTTTAAATTATTTTGTTACGCTCTAGGTCCTCGACAATTGTCGGTAATACATTATTATATTTTGTCTTTAGTTTTTGTTCTTTTTTGTCTTCTTTCCTTTATCATATAATATTTTGTGTCATCGAAAGTTATAACATTTTAATTTTTCCCTTTACTTAATGTTATCACTGATAATTGTTTAGTTATAATATAATTAGCTTAATATTATTAGTTTTTGTTTTTTATTTGAGTGCTAGTAATAAATCTAGTTAAGGTTGACCGCCTCACCACTAACATATGAAAAAAAAAAAAAATTCAAGCAGCTCACCAATGAATTTACTTATTATTTTTTATTTCGTCATCTCCCTCCTCAATGTTTCAATCTCAATTATTCATAAGCTGATGAAATTATGAAATTGTCAGTAGTGCGTTATTGTATTTTTTTTCCCTTTATCATTTAATATTTGGTCGCAACAAAAATAAAAATAAAAATTCTCCACTTATAATAATGCTTTGCTTAAAGTACTACTCATAAGTTGTCTAGGTCCAATCTATCTTTATACGTATGTTTTTCTTTTTCTTTTTTTCGTTTTGATTTAGATCCAAGTAATTGGGTCCTCGTTTTCATTTTTGTTTTGTTTTGGATAATAAGTTGTAATGCTAGTTTTAATTATAGATGAAACGTTGACAATTATGGGGAAATGAAACAATAACATACAATATGTGAATTATCACATGACAAATAATTCACTTTTATGCAAACTATATGATTTGATTATTGTAATATTTTTAAAAATAATTTAAGTGGTTGATGTAATATTTTTAATTTGATTGTTGTAAAAAATTTTGTTTGTTTTGATTTAGATCTAAGTAATTGGGTCTTCGGTTTTATTTTTATTTTGTGTTGAATAATAAATTGTAATGGTAGTTTTGATTGTAGATGAAGCGTTACAATTATGAAAAAAAGAAATAAGAACAGTTGAGTATGAATTATCACATGGTAAGTAATTCACTTAAAAAAAAATTATATGATTTGATTGTTGTAATAATTTTAATAAGTAATCTAAGTGGTTGATGTTTTGACAGATGCTCAATGGTTCAGGTTTACTAGAGAAACAACTTTTGGGATAAGGCCCTTAAGCTTTTGGAGCACATCCCTATTCTTCCTCGGATTGTGAGTATTATTGCTCATGTTTTAAAGTTTAAGTTTAAATAAACATAATATTTGTTACTTGTTTGACAACCAATGTTTTTGAGGTTTTTGCTGCTGAATTTGGGTTGCTGTTAAAATTAAATCAACATGAAAGTAAAAAATTCATGATAATCATCTAATGAAGTTTTTTTTGGTGATTTCAACTTCAGGTATACTTCTTGAGACGTATCACTGGGGCTATTAAGAAGGTTGATTATTCACGCTGCGACATAAAATTATTATGTTAGGTACAACAATTCAATAAGTTGATCATAATTAATACTATCAAATGATCGTATAAACATCATTTAATTTATACTTAGTTTTCCGCAAATTACCCGTTGTGATCATAATCATAAACATCATTTAATTATTACTTCTAATGATAAAAAACAATTAATCTATTATATTAATCATTATAATAATAAAGTTTTAAATTATTATTTATAAAGAAGCTTCGTAAAGCTGAAGATGACTTGAAGTAATAATTTTTATTAAAATATAAAATCGTCCCACATACGTAATAGTAACAATTCTCATATTTAACAAAAATACAGTGATATATTTCAATTCATGATCATTTGTTAAACAATAATACAAATATAAAAACTTCAAAACACATGAAATATGATTCAACATTCCATTTAATCTTTTTTCTCAAAAAAAAATCATTTACAAATTATACTATCAAATAAAAGAATAATGCAATATTTCACAATGTTGTTTACAAATAACATCAAATCAACAATAATCTATTTAAATATGTGAGCTCATTTAATATCTTATTATTTACATAATTTAACGACATATCAACCAACATACACGATCTTCAAATATCTAATAATATATAGGTCTACAATAATAATATATAATATAATGTTTAATAATATTAAATTGTGTAAAATTATCTTATATTAGAAGTTTTGCTTTTTTATGTGTCTATGTTTAAAGATAAAAAAGAACAAGATCAAATTATTAATATATATATTATTATTTTGGAGCACTATAAAAAGGTAGCAACTATGAAAAAACAAAATGATCAACATTGAATATGGTGACAAAATATTTTTAAAAAAAATCCTCACAACTTAGATTTTTGTCTTATTTTGATTTTTTCTAAAATTATCATCTTCTCAATTAATTTCTTCTTCTCTTTCATCAATTATAAATACATAAGCAATATAATATAATATAACATAATATCATGATATAACTTAAAGAAAACCAAATAGTTAACAGATCCAATAATAAATTTGTTGTAATTTGTTCATTTTTTGTTTTGTTTTTCATTCCTTAAACAACGTGAACCATGGTGATAAAACATTTAAAAAATAAAACAATCTTTTCTTGTTTCTTTAAATTCATCATTTTCTTAATTCTTTTCCATCAATTATAGATATATAAGCAATTAATATATATAGTATAATATAATATAATATAATGTAATATAACATAACATTACATAATTTAATCTAATATAATATAATGATATGACTAAAAGAAAACAATTATTGCAAAAAACGTTTTAAAGAAAAACTAATATATTGTGAATGATCAAATTAATTTATTAACAAAAAAGAAAATTGCATTACTTTAATTTGTAACATATTAATATACAAAGTAACAATGAGAATACGTTTTCCGCCCGTAAAACAGGGTTGCAAGCTAGTATTATAAAATAATTGTGCAAGTTGGCTTGCTTGATTCCCTAATAGAAACTTAGTAAAATTGAACATGAAAAATTTGCATCGAAATTTTAAATCTAATGAACTAAAGCTCTTGATTCAAGACTTATAATTCTTAAAAATTTGTTGTTCAAGTTTGACTAGCCCAACAAATATTCTTTCATGTCAGCATGTTCTTTTATTTTCAAATATAACAAAAAAAAAAAAAAAAACAGTATTCAAATTATAGAACCAAACAAGCCCCAAACTTTCAAAATAAATAAATAAATAAAAGTCTAACAAAGGTAACTAATTAATAGACTAAATTGACTATGTAAATTCTTTTATAAATAAGACATATAATTTCTATATTCAAGCCCGCTAGATTGTTCCAGACGGGGGCTCCAGACAAGCCACATATGTTATACCTTTATTTTTTATTCTTTTTCCTATGATTAATTATAATAAGTTATAAAAGATTTTCAATAAGAAGGAGATTCGCTCTTGCTTCGTGAACAATGCACATTAACATAACATTATTAAATTTAAATGAAAAGGCTAATTTTAATTACCCATTTCCAGATCAAAGGGGTTGTTTTTTTTTTTTTTTAATTTAAGATTTAAATAAGAATCAAATTAACGTTACTAGTTTTGCTTCTTTCTTTTATTATTATTATTATTATTATTATGTATTTAAGGTAACATTACATTCCAACCTTCACTTTTGGAATCTGTAACTAATGGACCACTGGGGCTAAGGACATAAGCCAATAATAGATGGCTTACACCCGCGAGATAAGAAAACACTCTTTATTTATTTTTAAAATAAAAATAAGATTTCTCACATTTTTATAATAGCTGATAGC
This sequence comes from Paratinospora sagittata, assembly GCA_035771175.1. Classification (NCBI taxonomy): domain Eukaryota; kingdom Viridiplantae; phylum Streptophyta; class Magnoliopsida; order Ranunculales; family Menispermaceae; genus Paratinospora; species Paratinospora sagittata. The sequence continues at coordinate 35,345,957 of CM069594.1, forward strand.
TGCACCATTTATAATTAAAATAATATTTTTAATTACAAAAAGTGCTATAATTACATATTTATATGATGATTAGATTATGCATTACATATACTAGTAATTGTGCACATGTGATGTTTTTGAAAAAATACAAAATCTCAATGAAATTTAAAGAGAAAAGTTGTATTCTTTATTTAGAAAAATAGGGGTAGTAAATGTAAATTGATGTAACTAATAAGGACAAGATTGAAAATTTCTAATTTGACCTAAAAAAAATGGAGGTAAGTTTGAAAATAGTGGGAAGAAGGTTTATTGAATAAAAAGTGGTGTCATCCTCAGCTTATTAACTTTTTATTTTTATTTTTTTAAACACAGGAGGTATTAGAATGCTTCATCCGATTAGTTCTTTAGACACTGTCACAAACACTATAGAAGCCATTACAAATATATATATATATATATATATATATATATATATATATATATATATATATATATATATATATATATATATGTGTGTGTGGTTGTTTTTTTTTTTTAAAAAGAGATTAATTTTTTGGACATTACATAAATATTTGAGTTGGCCCTTTTAATAGAGACGGATTAAGGAGAGTACGACTTAAGCTTAAACTGAAAACTTAAACCTTAACCTCATTTATACTCAATTCTTCGATTAACTGAGTTATCACCTATTAATAGTATAATTTTACTTTTCATTCGCTTATTTAATAGAGTTAGAAAAGAGGTCCCCGCTAACGCTGTTCGTGAAACTCACGTATCATTATGATTATTTGTTGTTATTTGAACCATTAGAGGTTCATAATTTAAAGACTAAAAATCGTATAAGAAACGAATCTGTTGTAATTAGGAGAAGACAAGGTAACCAACTCGAAGCATTGCTTTCTCGAAACAGTAGCACATGGCCGATGAGTCGCAATATCTCGCAAATGCTACGGCACATGGCGTTTTTGTAGTGGTTGGGCACACATACACATGGCACATGCCTTTGAATCCTTAATAAGAGTATGAATGATAAGGTGGTACCGGGCTCATCCAAACATGTGGGGTGGTATAGCTACATGTTTCCCTCTTGGTTTACTTTTTTCCACTTCTGATGTTCCATTGGCTGCTTTTCCCAGTTTTTCTCCTTTCCCGGGCCACTAACGGACAAACCGCACCAGCACAGCATTTAATGGTGCCATATTCTCTTATCTTTGTTATTGCCATACACCTTCCTAAGATTTAATAATACATAAATAAATAGATTCCCCTTTGTTTAATCTTATTTAATCATTAATTGCAGATGAAATTTCAGAGAAATAATGGATTTCTCTCATTACTTCCACAATCATAGATTATAATAATATAATTATGGTGTTTAGAATTTTTATTTTGTTACATAATGTCTTAATTAGCAATTCTTCCATTTTTAGTATCATATATGCTACACGAAATTTATAAAAATGGGAATGTGGTTTTATTTTGCTACAAATGCATAAAATTCATGTTTTAGTAGTCTACTAACAATTAAATTAGTTATTAATTTAGAATTAATTCTGTGTATTATTTTTCTTTGTTTGGTTACACGGTTGGAGTGATAACTACCGTAATAATTTGGAGAAATACAAATTTGGGAGATCTACTTTTTATGGTAAAAAACACATTTTTTAGTGTTTTACCAAAATAGGGTCCTAGCTGCTTCTGCAATTGAGAGATGTATTTAAAAAAAGTACTTTGACCTCTAAACGTAGAAGCTGTCCGAAATAAAGTTTTTATTTATTTATTTATTTTTTAAAAATTTGGGTATTAGAGTCAGCTTGTGCGTATTTGACTAATTTTAGAGGTGTAAGTCTTTAGCCCATAAAGAAGGCACCTCCTGAAACTCTGAAATTTTTTTTCATTCGGAGGCTTACATATATCTAAGGGGGAGAATAAGTGAACGGGTCTCGAACTCCAAATAAGGCTTTTATCTCAGTAGAGCTTGGTTTTCAAAGGTTTTAAATTTGATTTCAGGTTATATTATTGCATGTTTCATGATTAACTAATTTAAAAGTCATATGCATCGTCTTAACCTACATTTGTGCGTACTACTATGGTTATAGCTTCTACTTCGTGTCTTATAACATATAAAACACGTTTATAAATGGTTATTAAGTCACCGGGTTGACTTAATTATATTGATTGAACAACTAACTGTGAGCGATAACAGCCAATGGGAAATAATGACTAGCTACTATACGACGATTAGAAGAAGACAGATAGCACGTGCTGATGTCTATAGTGATTGTGGTAATTAGCATGTAGGATTGATTACAAGTAGCTAGCTAGCACCAAATAGGAGTTCGCCAAATAGTTGGATAGATGTGCAAGTAATCGAAAGGTTGTGAGTTCGAATTTCATCCACTTGTTCCTTTGAATTTCTCAGGGTTTCAGATGGTGCCTTCTTTGTGGGTTAAAGAGCTTATACTCTTTTTAAGATTAGTCGGATGCAAGCTGCAAGCTGGTCCAATTATTCAGATTTAAGAAAAAAAAAAAACAAGTAGCTAGCTAGTATATTTCTTAGTCATTAATATCTATACTATTTTTAAGTGAAAAATTTACGATTAATTGTGTCACATTTGAAAACTAAAATAAGGGACACCAGCGCTATCACCTTTATTGACTTTTATTAGAATAAATTGTAGAGTGTTTTTTCACTAGAAAAGACAAATATAATTTGTATGTTTTTCTTAAATCTAATATTGCAATTCACATGCATTTTTATTTTTATTAGAAACAAGCCCTTAAGTCCCCACGCGTAAGGTGTCAAAACCCCTTAGAAACCTACTAATTTCTATACTAATAAATTGACAAGAATGATTCCGTCCCAAGGCTTATAATTAACACATACATTTTACGTTCTAAGGTTAAAATCCAAATAGCTTTTGATGCAGTTGCTAGTATATCATTGTCTTTATTAGTATGATATTATCCCTTATTCTTACCAAGTAAAACAGACAAAAAATAAAATTTAAAAACTAAGTTTATTTATCTCAAGCTAAAGTGCTTAGTCCCACCAAGCAAGTTTTGTATTTAAGCCAATCCGCGATGATCTCTTTTATATAAACACAGCCAGTGAATTGTATAAATTTTTATTACTCATGATTAAAAATTTCATTTTTCTGAAAGAACTTTGATTTATTACACTCAAGTCAAGAACTAATAATTTGGATTTTTGATAACAAGACTTATCACCTAAACAAAACATAAATAAATCATTAGCTCATCTGATGGTCAAAATCACATTCACTACTGGATGTCGACGACACTTTGGTGCCATTAATAAATCCAAAAAAATAAAATATATATACATATATTTTTTTTCTAATTTCTCATCATTAAGTTTAAAAACAAAAGAATTTCATTATTTATTTTGTAATAATCACGTCAAATAATAATAGAATGAATCATTAATTAATGTTCTTTTTTTTTTTTTTTTTGATCAACATTAATTAATGTTCTTTAAGTCGACCTTGTGACATGTTGTTGTCATTTTGGCGTTTGCTTAGGGGGTGGCGTTTTGTTATAAAATCTCTTTGTTTTTACAGGGGGCAAAAGAATAATTTGAACACATGAAGAAGGAGTGAATAGTAATTTTGAAACTGAGTTTTTTGGGCGGTTGGCGCTTTGGCGGGGGTAGTTGTGTTTGAAAGGCCGATATTAATGGCAGACGGAGAAACCACCGCCAAACAGCTGTTGACGCCGCAGCGAAACGCCGTTGGCTGAATCGCCGGACCTTTAAATAAATGAAAGAATGAAATCTGTTAGAAATAAAATAAAATAAAATAATAAATTAATTTGTTAAAATTAACGATAACGAAAACCTAACGAACGAAGACGAAGAAGATCATTTTCTAAAGAGAGAGAAGGAGGGAGAGAGGGAGAGGAGAAAGAGTTAGAAAGAGAGAACGACGGTTGGAGGAGCTGTTACATTCTCTCCCTTCTCTCTTTTTCCCTCTTTTTTTCATTTTTTTTTTCTTTCGAAATTCGTTATTTTAGTTTTCTCATTTCCTCATTGTTATAACTTTTTGGTTCGAATGTGAGCATTTGCTGGTGAATTTTGAGAGATCTGGTGGATGATAAAATTTGGAGTTTTTAGTTGGGAAATTTACACCGAGATTTTGCGAGATCTGAAGGTGTAGCTGTTTCATGTTGGAAGAGGTAAATAGTTTTTTTTTTTTTTCAAATTTTTTTACAGTGAATAAGGTGTATTTTTTGCTGAAAATTATTGTTCTGGAATTTAAAATGTAGAGTGTACGAAGCTGTAGGAGATAAAATTGCTGTAAATTTGAAGAAATTTCATAATGGATGTGAAGTTTAATATGTGTGGTGTGTAATTAGGTCCTAGATTAGATTCAATTAAATTTCATTTGGAAGCTTAATTCTCTTTGAATTAATTCTCTAATCATAAATGTCGATCTTCGAACGTGATATGAACTTGTTGATTCAACTCTAATTGTTTGTGGATTATGGTAGGATTAAGATTAGGGAAATTTCATTGAAAACGACTAAGATCTCGAAGCTCTGCATATCTTACTGACGGGTTGTTTAGGGTTTCTTTAACAGCAAAATTAGTAAAAATTTCATAACCAGACAAAATACACATTGGGAGATGGAAAAAAACAAGACAGTCTGGAAAATCTGAGGGTCCATCTCATAAAATTCTAAATATCTTTTATTTTTTTTGCCAAATTCATAAAATTCTAAATATCACCAACCACTAAAATACATAAAACACCGTTATTTCGTTCGAAGGCTCGCAATTTTTGGAAGATACTGTTGTGACATCCGAGCCGACACTGCTCCAAGGACAATGCAAGAAAAATGGATTTTCTGGTTGGTTCAAGACATAGTTACAAACACGAGAATTAATTAGCACCAACTTATATTGCTGATTGTTGTAGATAATGGGGATGGGAAAAAGCTGAGTATAATTTCATCGAACGCAGCTGCTTTTATCATTTGAAGTGAGCTTCTCATTCTGAATTTCAGGAAAAGCTTGAGTATGTTTTCCTTTCTTTCTTTACTTTTCATTTTGTTTTTGATAGATGTCTAAAAGCATGGGTTTCATGGCGTCATTTCTTCTCTTATTGTAGGCTTTGGGAAACAGGAGGAGTGGATGGAAAATGGGCGCAATGGGTGGAGGCGAATTGATGCCGCTTGATAAGATGCAGGAGAAAAGTGCACACGAGGAAAGAATTGTGGTCTCAGTGAGGTTGAGGCCTTTAAATGCCAAGGAAATTGGAAGGAATGATGTATCAGATTGGGAATGCATCAATGACAACACCATCATATACAGGAGCGGCCTTTCTGAGCGATCCATGTATCCAACTGCCTATTCATTTGGTGAGAGAACCCTAACATTTCATTTTCTGTTATAATTTATTTTTTGGTTAGGTTTTTTTCTATTACAATTGAGGCAATGGAGATTGGGAGTTGTGGTGTTGGGTTCTATCCATGAAGTTTGTGGGTGACCAAAAGCAATTTACCTAGCTGTAACTTACATTTATGAACTTTTTTTTCGTTTCCTTTTTATTTCCGTTATCTTCTATCTTTTTTGTATGGTCTGGTAATTAATTCAATACCTTCTCCGTCACTCTATATTTGTGCCATAGACCTCATTCCCTGGAATATGTGAGGAAATATGTTACAATTGAGGCTTGAAGGAAAATGCCTAAGTTTGCTCCCTTATGGGTTTCAATTTTTTTTGAAAAAGGGGGAATTTGTGTTTCAGGGATTTTATATGGAAGCAGTTATTATATACAAATTCCATCAGGGATTTTGATTTGAGTTTTGGTCTGAGACCTGGAAAAATTCATTTTACTGTTTTTACATTCTTTCTTATCTTTTCTTTTTATTTATCATCTATGCTTCGAGGATAGACAGAGTATTTCAGGCCGATTGCCCCACAAGACAGGTGTATGAGGAAGCAGCAAAGGAAGTGGCTCTATCTGTTGTCAGTGGTGTTAATGGTAAGTGTAACTTTCTTGTCTCTATTTTCTGGTTTTTTAGTTTTGCTCAGTTATATATGAGTTGCCAACAAAATTCATTTCTTCAGCTAGTATTTTTGCATATGGGCAAACAAGCAGTGGAAAGACTTACACCATGAGTGGAATTACTGAATTTACAGTAACAGACATCTATGACTATATCCAGAAGGTAACTAAAACTCTTAATATGTTTCACTTCGGCTCTTGTTGTTGCGGTTATTGTTATTATTTTTGTTTTTAATTGCTATATACCCACCAATCTCCTATGATATAACTAAAAGTCTAAAACACTTATCTTTCACTTCTGCTCTTATTGTTGCGCTTATTGTTATTATTGTTTTTTTTAATTGCTATACCTACAAATCTCCTATGATATAACAAAAGTGTCTTCTTCTTCTTGAAGCATGAGGAAAGAGCATTTGTTTTGAGATTTTCTGCAATGGAGATCTATAACGAAGCTGTTAGAGACCTCCTAAGCCCTGATGGAACTCCACTTAGGCTTCTAGATGATCCAGAGGTAAATACTACAGTTGCTGCAGGTTTCATCTGTTTATGCTAAATTGTACATCTATTTATGCTAAATTCACATTGCTTCAACAGAGGGGAACTGTCGTGGATAAACTTACAGAGGAGACTCTTAGGGACTTGTGTCATCTACAGGAGCTGCTTTCTGTGTGTGAAAGTAAGGATGTTCTACTGTAGCTTGCCTTTTTATGAGAGCTTAGTCTAATGTGCTGCTACTGCATACTTGCAGCTCAAAGACAGATAGGGGAGACTTCCCTGAACGAAGCAAGCTCCAGATCTCATCAAATACTCAGACTGGTTTGCTTCTCTTTGATTGGAGTTGTTTCGAAGATATATCTTTATGCAGCACTTGAAAAATCTCTTTCTTACCTTTTTAGCCAATGATGGGTTCCTAACTTCCTGCAGACCATTGAAAGTTCTGCTCGTGAATTTCTAGGAAAGGACAATTCCAGTACTCTTGCGGCTAGTGTGGTATGTAAATAATATTTTTCATATTGAATACATGAAAATATTTTCCTACCTTCCATTCTTGTTCTATCCATAGTTGTCAAACCGGAATCGAATTGTAAAATCGTCAAGGGTAAGATTCAGATCGAATTGTAAATTGTAAGATTTTTTCCGATTTTCTAAAAAATTACCAAAAAAATATAGAAAAATCTGAAATAATATAACAATAATTGATTTATCTAAAATGCATATCTAAATATTCAAAACTAAGCCCCGACCTTCAAAAACAAAGTCTATATCACTATTTCGCAAAGATTTTAAGGCATAAAACATCAAAATATAGAGTAAGGTGAGTAGTTAGATTACAATTCATTATCTTAGGTGCATTCTTATCACCCCTTTTCTTTTAGTGGCGTCTCCTACCTCTCTTCCTCTTACTTCATTTTCAACTTCAAGGTCCATAAATTCATGTCTTTTTCTTCTTGTATCATACATCTCATCTTCTTTATTTTCCTTTTCTTTCTTTCCTTTCAATAGATCCATAAAAAATGTACTAACAATATCGGGAACACTAGGACATTCTTCTGCATCTTTATTGGTCTTTGCTAAGTGGTGTTTCATTCTAAAAACACCTCCATGAAAATTACTTCCACAATAGTTATACCTCAAATAATTCTTATTTTTTGGGCGAACCATGGTGCAATACTCCCAAGTTTCCTCTTCTCTAGTCTTCAAAGATAGAAAAAAACTACTCCAAAAACAATAAACAAGGCAACACAAAATAATCTCTAAAACATGAATCAAAGAAAAAAAGGGATAGAAGTCACCAATCTTTGTGTTTTTCTTGCTATCTTTGTAGGAGAGTAGAAGCTTCTTCCAATAGAGAAAGGAAACAAACCAAAGAAAAGAGAAATAGTGGAAATCCAAGGTGAAAGGAGACAATGGGGGCCCCAATACACTTTCTTATCTCTAGCAAATGGAGAAGAAGACAAACAAGACCTTTAAGAATCTTTCTTTTCTCTCTTTTTTATGCCCTAGGGTTTTAAAAAGCTATTTAAATAGCATTTTGAAACACAGGAAAAAAAAAGCATGTTTTTTTTAAAAAAAAAGTCAATTTGGGTCGCTGTTACCGTGACCCAGATCAACTCGTACGATTCACTCAGAAATCGACCGATTTAGGTTGATTTCCGATTTTTCCTCCGGTTTGAATCGTTTAGGGTACGATTTGATTCAAATCGTATGATTTGCATCGAAAATCGTACCAATTTAACAACTATGGTTCTATCTAGTTAAGAAAAACAAAATAACATATTATCATGATTACAAAGTACACAGTTATATAGTGCTTTAATCTGTTAACATTTTGTTGATCGGGTAGGAGTTATTAAGTGCTTTTTAGTTTTATATATTAGGATTTTGTTGATCTGGCCGGAAGTGAGCGTGCTTCTCAGACATTGTCAGCTGGTACAAGATTGAAGGAAGGTTGCCACATAAATCGGAGCTTGCTTACCCTGGGAACTGTTATTCGCAAGCTGAGGTTTGTTATCTTATTTCTTCTTTGCCTTTTTCTTTGGGTTGGTTACATGCTTACTCTTTCATCGCAACTTGAATTTCTGACCTAGTATTATGAGCTCATGCTTTATTTTAGAACCAGAAACTGCTGTTGAGACTGGGCATCATTTAATCCTCTAGAATGCTTCTAAGGATTTAGCATCTGACCTTGTTGTTTGACGTTTATTATAATAATTTCATATTTTTTATCTTCAACTTGATCTTGCTAGCTGAGCACCATGAGCTATCATGGAAATGTGATTTTTTAAGCACTTGGTGGTTCTTAGTTGGCTATTATTGATCAGATTGATTCCCTAATTATTTATCATTAACATTGGGACCCTTCGAAGGGCGGCCTTGGTGCAACGGTTGCTCCATTGTGACTTAAAGGTCATAGGTTTGAATTTGGAAACTACCTCTCTAATTTTGGAGGTAAAGTTGCAGACGTCGTCCCTTCCCCTGACCCCAAATGAAGGTGCACTGGGATTTCCCTTTTATTGGGATCCTTCGAAGTGTTAGTGATTTGATATACATAATTGGGCCTTCACTTGATAGTTATAACTTTTAGGTCCTATGGTTATCTAGCACGGTATCAAAGCTTTAGTTTGTGAGAAGCATTGGGTTCACGTCTCTTATTTAGCATTTGCATATACATGCATATTTCCCATAGGATGTTTGGTCTTTTTTATTTCTCCACATACGGGATGATGCTGCACATTAGGTAGAGTGTTATTGATTGTTTGATAGACATTGTTGGGCCTCTACTTAATAAGCTTTTTAGCAATTTCATTAAATTTGAATCAGCTTCTCGTGGCTATCTATCATATTTGTCACATCTAAAAGGAATTACTTAATTCAATGAGAAGCAGAGGATGTTAGTAGAGAAACAAGGTTCCATAAATAGCTCCATTGAGTTAGTTACTTTTAATATGGACAGTTGGTTACCTAAGAGGCCAAATTATGCAATTCTGCTGAATTATATGTTCTCTACTTAATTCTGAAGAATTATGTTGTTTTGTTCAGGAAATTCAAGTTGAACTGTTAGCCTTATGTTAGTCTTGATTTTCTATTTTTCTTTCTTAATGTTCTTAGTCATTTGGTCCTCCGAATCAATTCCATTTACAATCACTTAATGCTATTATTTGATGCAGCAAGGGAAGAAATGGCCATATTCCATACAGAGATTCTAAGCTGACGCGCATATTGCAATCTTCATTAGGAGGCAACGCAAAAACTGCCATCATTTGCACAATTAGCCCTGCACGGAGCCATGTTGAGCAATCGAGAAATACCCTTTCATTTGCAAACTGTGCAAAAGAAGTGGCTACTAATGCGCAGGTCAATGTAGTCATGTCTGATAAGGCATTGGTAAAGCATTTGCAAAAAGAGTTGGAAAGACTGGAGAGTGAATTGAGAGGCCATTTGCCAACATTTGCCTCTTATGATTCCATGGCGTTATTGAGAGAGAAAGATCTTCAGATTGAAAAGGTCAGATGACATTCTTACAATTGGAATGGTCTCTTTAGTTAAATATGATTGATTTCATGCTCCATGTTCATGACTAGACACTTATATTGAAAAAGAGAGCCAAAATAAGATAGAGATTAGCAAGTGGGTCGAAAAGGCTTGTCAGAGAGGAAGAAGTTAAATACATTGGTCATTCTGCTACATAATCTCCAACAATACAGAGGGCAGATGTTGTCTTCCAAGGCAGATGTTGTCTTCCAATTAACTTATAAAATGGGCGCTCTAAATTAGACATTGAATAGAATACCTTCACCATTGGAATCTTAACATTCACAAGATTGCAAAACTTCTGAACCAGAGTCAAACTCCTATCACAAAAAACTTGACTAGAATGAGGTCACTTTACATATTAGTGACTGAACAGAAACTGGTATAAATTATAGGATTGTGGTTATTTTTATTTGGAATTGTCATGTTGAGGACGATTCACCAAAAGGGTGTACCCAGTGTAAAAAGCTCTTGCCACTGGAATGCATGGAGAAGGGTAGCGTATGTTGTTTTAAAGAGACTGTTTTTAGATTTAAACCAATGACCTCTAGGTCATCATGGAAGTTCGAACAACCTTAACATTGCACCAAGGCCTACAATTCACTGACCAATTGATCAGTTATTTGCAAAAACCCAATTTATACCATTGTTGAGGTTAAGCTGAATGACTATTTGCTCCAGATTGGAAATATGAGAGTTAAGCGATTTATGATTCACAAATTGGACTTCGTATCCAAATCTTCTTGAAATTCAGCCACATATGCATTTCTATTACAGTACCAGGTTTTTTTATTTATTTTTATTTTTTTAATATAAAAAGGGTGTAATATACAAGACTCCCTCCACTGGGGGTCTAGGAAAGGGTTAATGTATGCAGCATCACTTCCGCATTGAAGAGGCTGTTTTTGGATTTGAACCTGTGACCAGGATATGATACCCAATTGATTATGCATGCAACAGTCAACAAAGTTTCTTCTTGACTTAATGTGAATCGTCTGCCTTCTCTGGTTCAGATGGAAAAAGAGATTGCAGAACTGACTCGTCAAAGAGATATTGCTAAAGCGCGGCTTGAAGATTTGGTACAAAGTATTGGGGATGAGCAGGCTTCAGGACTATCGGTATTAACTCCTCTCAACGTAACTAGAAAAACACATATAATTTCTTTCAATGAACTCTTAAGTTAGTTGTTCTTCTTCCCTTCTTTTTTCAGGATTCCCCTCCGCAAAATACATGGGTAGATGGGTATCCATTGTCAGATTCACCAAGCGTAGCTGATGAACTATGTCCAGATATAGGGATCACAAGATTCAAAACATCTCCGTATCTTGACAGATGCAGTGAGAGTGGCTCCAGTAAGAATTACTTGGAGCTTCCAGAGAACCAAGTAGATGAGTTTCTGATGAATGGCGATGCCTCTCCACTGTTCTCACTCAATCGTCCTAAGTTTGCTGGCCCTGACCCAGGTCAGGAAAATGGGAAGGTTAGACAAGTATTTGAAGAAGATTCAGAGGAAGTTTGCAAGGAAGTTCAATGTATCGAAATGGCAGAACCTAGCACAAATATATATGTAGAATCCAATGCCTTCTTGCCCGAAGAAGGTGAAGACATGTTGCCTCTGACAGTCACTGGTAATGAAACTGCAATGGACCAGGAAATCAGGTCACCCTCATGGAAGGGAGAAAGAGAATTCAGGCATTATCATACAGATTCAACCAGTGGTACACTGCAGCAGAAACCCCAAGATGTGCAAAAAACCATTAACTGTCTTGTCAATCCAGTGACAGATGCATACAGCTCTAAGAGCTTGAAGTTAACTAGAAGCAGGAGTTGTAGAGCAAGTCTGATGACTAGCTTACCTAGTTTCAGGGAAGGGAAGGGAGAACAGGATGAGAACAAGACACCAAATTATTCTGAGGACTTCCTTGGGCGATTGGAAGGTTTTGATAGGAAGTCATCTGTGTTAAATGACAGAGCCAAAAGTGCAAAATCATTTAGAGATGAGTCACCTACTCCTGACCACGATATTTCTGTGGATGAACTAAAAGAGCATAAGACCAGGATCCCAGCGGGAGTAGATATTTCAAGCCTTGGTCCTTTTGCTGCTGAATTGAAGGGCGCAGATAAACTTCAGTACGATAACAAACATGTTGATGATCAGGTGAGTGTCTTCTTTTTCTTGAACTCATTATAGGAAAGCATCTATTTGTTTGCAGTTGTCTTAATTTTCTATTCTACAAGATCTCTTTCTCATAGGGAAGTAATGCTTCTCACTTCTGATGCAAATTATAGCTTATAGTGCCTTTGAAATTCTCAATCTGAGGTAATTATTATCAAATGCAAAATGCAAATTGTCAACCATGAGAGCCTGTCATTGATCTATAATTAGAAAAGCAGACTTTTTTGCATTGATGCAAACTTGTGGATATTAATGCCATATGTAAAGCTATCCTACCTTCTCTATAGATGCAATATTGATTGTGCATAGCATGCATCTAAGCTTGTCAAAATTTAGGTCAATCCCTAAATATTGTTGTATTAGGTTTCTGTCTACATTTTCTTTGCTAGGGCCACTTCAATACATATGTAGGCTCAGCATCATCCCTCTTAAGATCAGTCTTTATTCCAATTTGATTGAATCTGTATTGGGGCTTTTCTTTTATTAAAAAAGTTAAGATGAAGTTGAACCCAGGACCATATTTTTTAGATGAAACATGCTAACTATTTGAGCTGTAGGCTGAAGGTCCTCGTATAGGAGACTTTAATATCAGTTTTTTTTTTTTTGCCAAAAGACTTTAATATCAGTTTTGAGAATGATATTTTTGCCTAAATACTGAAAACTGATCAGAGCTTTGTCAATGAAACTCCATTTGGAATTGGCATTTATAATTACAAAATGGATCTTTATAATTAAACCCAACAGAAATTGTAATACAATAGGGAATTAACCATAGAAAGCTGCATTTATATCAGCAAGCATTAGAAGATGTTTGCCCAACTTTAATATGAGATGCTCAGACACAGCCATTGTTATCCCTAGTTTGTTGTGCTGATTTATCTTGAAAATGGTAACACTTGTAACAAGTATATTATCCTGACATATGCATCTTATTCTAATATATATTTGATCAGGAGACGGCACCAAAGGCTGATGAAACTGGAAAAACTGCAAAGGATGTAAGCTTGGACACAATGCAGGAATCTTCAGAATGTCCTTCAAGTTGGTGTTTGGAATTCAGGAGGCAGCAAAGGGATATAATTGAACTTTGGCAGACTTGCAACGTATCATTGGTCCATAGGACCTACTTCTTCTTGCTTTTCAAAGGTGATCCTACGGACTCCATTTATATGGAGGTTGAGCTCCGGAGGCTGTCATTTCTCAAGGAGGCATTCTGTCAGGGAAATCTTGGTAAACTGACCATGGAAGGTGATCAGGATCTCACACCAGCTTCCAGGTAATATCTTGCAATCTTCTGCTATATATACATACATAAATGCACTTACACACAAATCATCGTTTGAGGTTGCCCCATTGTAACTTGAAGGTCATGAGTTCACTTTAGAAAATAACATTTCTAACCTGGAGGTAAGGCTGTGAACATGATCCCCTCCCCAGACCCTGCAATGGCAAGAGCCCTGTGCAATGGTTACACCCTTATTTTCCATTTTCTTTGTCTTGGCCAGTAATAGTAGATATCTCTACTTTCTTCAATTGGAAGTTATTCTAGTTTTACTTCAAAGCAAGGCCTCTAATGATTTAGTCTTAAAGTGATTGATGAACTCCAATATTCTTACAACTGGCACAATATTAGCATTGTCCCAACTTTCCTTTATCCTGCAATATTTAAGGTTCACACCAGTTGCTTTTTGTATCTCATATTACTTGATTGAGTAGTGCTAGGGGTACATGGAGCGAAACTTGGATAAAAACTTGAACATGTTATGGACCTTGAGTCAACACAAATCCATGTGACTCCATGTTGATCAAAGGGACAAATAATGTTTGAGTTTTCGTTCGAGTTTCATTTAGTGTATAACTTTTTTATACTTTATAGTTGAGACTGACATGTCCTTTTGAGCATCACAGCATGAAGGCACTTCGTCGTGAGAGGGAGATGCTGAGTAGACAAATGCGGAAGAGGTTCTCAGAGAAGGAGAGACAAAACCTCTACCAAGCGTGGGGTATTGGGTTGAACACAAAGCAGAGGAGGTTACAGGTGGTGCGTGGCTTGTGGACTGACACGAAAGACATGGATCACATCATGGAGAGTGCCAAACTAGTCGCAAAGCTAGTTGGACTCCTAGAGCCAGGGCAGGCTCCCAAAGAAATATTTGGCCTAAGCTTCCTACCTCGACAACCCAGCCGGAGATCCTACAGTTGGAAAAGCAGCAAGTCTCCCCTTATTTAAACTTAGGTACCATATAAGAAAGAAATGATGGCAGCACAAATAAATAGAATCAACTTGAGTTCACTTACGTGATTGTAGTTTCTACTAATTCCAAAGCTTGTAAATTTTCTCAATCAGTGTTCTGATTTTGTTGTATGTAATGTTGTGAAATGATGCTGCTGCAGCTGCGGCGGCTATTGTTATCTTCTGTGACTAATAATAAAGGAACCTCACAAATCTGTTGCAGTTTGTTATCAATTTTGTGACACAACTTCTGATAACCTCCTTGTTATTGTTTTCTCACCCAATAATGTATGGAGAACTGAAAAGGAGATTATGAGACCCAGAATTTAACCTTTCTAATATATGAACCAAATGCAAAGTTATTATCTGAATAAAAACTATTTCTCTAAACAAAGGTAAGTGTTTTGACCAAAAATAAAAAAAATAAATAAATAAAAATTCAGTGTGGTATAATTTTAAAGGGAAAAATACATGATTACCCTTTAAAAAAAAAAAAATTCACAAATGTCATCTACATATAAATAATGACCCATTTGCCATACTTTACTGTTTATTACACAGTCAGTATGCCAAATAAGTGCCACGTCAGCGCGGAGGTGGCATTTTTTTTTAAGTGAAGGGAAGACGTCTTTTCAAAAGACGCCTTTCCTTGACAAATTTGTTTTTTTAACGTAAAGGGGACGCCTTCCCTTCACTTAAAAAAAAGATACTATAAAGAGAAGGCGTCTTTTCAAAAGAGGCCTTCTCTTCATAGTATTTTTTTTTTTAAGTGAGAAGTTGGGTATGTAAAGGTCGCTTCTTCTTCTTCTTCCCTTGTAAAGGTCGGTTCGAGAATTCGCGATGGCCGTTGTTTCATCAGGTCAGTCACATGTTCAGTTAACCACCCATTAGATTTGAGCCTCAGATCTATTGTGAGATCTTCACATATTCATTTATGTTTTTTAAAGAAACTCGTCTCTTTATGGAACGAAATTGCGTTGAGTGGGCAGAATTACAGAGAATTAATTGTAGTAATGGTAGCATGGAATTAAGACCTCTTTGAATTTTGTTTTGGATCTATGTGGGTGCTTGGGGGATTGGACAAATTGGAGGTAAGAAAGGCAAGTCATGGTTAAATGAACTCCAAACGACTTTTGATCAATCCCCAATTGATTTGAGGTGCAAAAAACACATATTTTTTTTTTTTCTTAAAAAATTATAATTCTTAATACAAGTCTTGAAGTGCAACTTCTTATTCATCTTACTGTGTTATTCTACTGTGTAAATCTCTGTTGGGTCCATTTTTGCAACCAATTTGTTTCCCTTGAACTGTGTATTTAAAACAATTGGCCATTTAGGATCATCGGAAGGCCTTCTAATAATTTCGTCTTGCTTGCAGCCTTCAAGCTTTGCAAGATCAGGGGTGCAACAAATAGACCTTTGTCCACCATAAGCAGAACCACCGATATTATCGCGGTCAGCTGCTTCAAAAATAAATGCTTGAATTAGCCCAGCACCATGTTTCCTGTTGGCATGTACAGAACGGCTATCGCGAATTTCGAAACCGACCTTTGCAGGGAAGAAGAAGAAGAAGCGACCTTTACATACCCAACTTCTCACTTAAAAAAAAAATACTATGAAGGAAGACGTCTTTTGAAAAGACGCCTTCCCTTCACGTTAAAAAAAAAATTTGTCAAGGGAAAACGTCTTTTCAAAAGACGCCTTTCCTTCACTTAAAAAAAAATGTCATATTCGCGCTGACGTGACACTTATTTGGTGTGCTGATTGTGTAATGAACAGTAAAATATGGCAAATGGGTCATTATTTATATATAGATGGTATTTGTGAAATTTTTTTTTTTAAAGGATAATTATGTATTTTTTCCTAATTTTAAATATATATCTTGGTTTATTTTTACCATTTTTTAATAAGACCGACCCAGGAGAGGCCCATAATCAGTTTATATGAAGACAATTAACCATCGAAATTCAATTTATTTATTCCTGTACTATTTTTTATAAAATTTTATAATAATTCTTATTTCTAAGGACACGTAGCTGTATATTCTTTTCACATCATAGTAGTTGTTGAAAGCGGGTTGAGGGAAGAATACGAAGAGCCGAGGAAGACACAGAGAACAAAAGGCAGGAAATGAGCGCGACGTACCTAACGAGGAGAGCAGCTCAGAAGGAGCGAGTGAGGATCCTTTACCGCAGGGCTCTCAAGGAAACTCTCAACTGGGCCGTCCATCGCCGTCTCTTTTATCAAGATGTATGCGTTTTCAAATCTTTCTGATCTAATTTCTTATTCTTCTGATCCTTCGTTTTCTTCATTTCTTTTCGTGCCCTAAGATATGTGTTTTCTTCTTTCTCTAATTTTGAACTATCTGATTTGCTTTTCTTCTTCTTCTTCTTCATTGTTAATCCAAACGCCAGTCTTGCGATTGTGGCGATTTCTCCGAATTTGCCTCGAATTAAATGTCATATATAGTGTTTTTTTTTTCTTTTTCTTTTTTGGAATTCGAATTGATTCCGTGTATTTTGTTGTAATATGGTGTAATGTGGATTGTTGGTTTCAGGCATCGGACCTAAGAGAGAGGTTTGAAGCCAACAAACATGTGGTACGCTGTCGATTATCTGATATCTGATTGATTACTGCCATCGAATGCATTTTTTCATTCCTATTGTTGCATATTCTTCATTTTGAGAAAATAGTGAAGAGTTTCGTCCTTTTTATATTTTGTTGACTTGAAACTATTTTTTATTTATTTTTAATTCCTTTCATGTATGAATTGATAATTATGCCCTAGAGCGGATCGGAGGAAGTGGATTTCTCTAGCTTACTGTATATGGTTGAGAAAAGTCTTTCTTGAGTTGAGTTGAATATGAATTGACAAGTACGAAATCAGGTGTTGTTGTACTCCTCCAGATTTTATATCTTTTGTAATGTAGAGGACAAAGAAGACAGAGAATTTGCTCCTCATGGATGAAGAAATATGATTTGAGAACTTCTTATCATAGTTGTCAAAATCGCGATTCGAATTGGTGATTTGTTTGATTAGTAATTTGATTCACCCCAAAACAATTCGATTCAAATTTTTGAAACGTTACACTTGTGAATCATAAGTGAATTGGTCCGTTTGAATCGGCGGTGAATTGGGCTGAATAGTAATAGATAGCTAAATCATTATAAATCGATTTGAACCATTAATTAGCTAAGAAATACTAATGACTTTATAAATCTCTAGGTACTTAATACATACAAATATATGATCCACGTTTGTATTGTGAATCTTGTAATTAACCGATTCGAATCCCGATTCGATTCACCAAGCTTCAAAATGATTCACTTCCAATTCATGACTTTGACAACAATGTTTTTATACATTTCTATGGATTCTCCATTGGTGATACAAAATGTACATTTGTTGTAAGCTAAGCTCAAATCTATTACAATTGGTCTTTGGATAACAATTGAGACATTTATTATCCTTTTTTTTTTGGTGGCACACCAATCTATGGAAGATTTATTACTTTGGACGAAAACTATGGAGGAAAAATAGGACCTAATTAACTTGGGTAGAAATAAATTTAGTGAGATAGCCACTTGCAGATTGGCAATGTAATTAAAGTCCTTGATTAAATAGAATGGAGAAAGTAGATTCATGAGGTTAATCTCATTTCATCGAGAAAAGAGTTTGTTAATTTGAGTTGAGTTGCACAAATCTATTGAAGACTTTTTCGTCCCCAATGGGTATGCTTGGACTATTGTTGTATGGCAATCAACTAAGCCTATGGATGATGCCTTTCATTTCTTTTTTAATTTCTCAAATTCATAGTATCATTTAGTTGTCATTTTTATTGTGTCACGAAAAATACATGACCTGGTTAGTGGTCAACGTGATAGGTAGAAAGTTATTGGTTGCCATTTCTTGCTAATTTTATTTGTTGGATAATTTTTTTTGATAGCATTATATGCCTATATCTCTTATTATGTGTTGTTTCTTGGCATGTAAATATGTTGTGCTTTGTGCCAATCCAACCTTTTTGAAGTTAGGGTAGTCCTTTTCTTAGACCTTGCAGTAGGGGTGTGCATCAAACCTACTCACCTAAAAAATCGCACTCATCGAGTACCACTCGCTTGGGTTCAATTGAGTCTAATCATAATGTTCAAGTCAATTGGGTTACAATTAATAAAACCCAAAAGGTTGGGTGGTTATGACAAGCTCAGATTTATGAACCTGACATTCTGATAGTAGCACATCTTAACATATAAAGGGCATACCTAGTGCACAAGGCTCCCATCATTGTGGGTTTGTGAAATGGACAATGTATATAACCCTACCTCCACGTTGGAGAGGCTGTTTTCAAATTTGAATCCATGACCTCCATGTCACAATGCAATCTCAATCGTTGTGTCGAGGCTTGCCCTTATGCACACATTTACATGTGCACATACATATATTTTATATATTTTAATTACAAAATTTTAATAACTTATTTGGAAATACTTGATCACACCTCCCTTGGGGCACATCCACACTGGGACTAAGGTGAGGGGGTGCTTTCCATTCTTATAAAAGGGTAAGACCTCCCCCCGGTTTCCCCCTTTCACTTCTCGAGCTTTTTAGGCTCTTAGTTCTTTATTGGCTCCTAAGACTCCTCTACACCACATCATGCAGTGAGATTGTGAAGAAACATTGAAGTTCAAGTTTTTCATCTCTGAAAAAGGGTTAAAAGTAAACCCTTCCGACCCATGAAATACATAGAGGTCAATCTGGTGATTTGTATTAATTTTTGGGTCAGTTTCAGATCATTCCTTTGGAAAGGCATGGATAAGGAAAGCAATTGTCATTTGGTTAACTGGAGTGTGGTCCAGATGCCAGTTTGCAGAGGTGGCCTTGGGATAGGGCATGTGGTAAAGAAAAATGAAGCTCTAGCTGGGAAATGGTTATGGAGGATTTCCCAGGAATGTGATTCTTTGTTGGCCAAGGTGGTGAAAAATATTCATGGAGATTCTAGGGTAGGTTGGGACATTGGTACCTCTAATTCCACCACAATTATTGCATCCCTCTCACCTAGTTTCATTCCTCATATTGCTTCATCATTAGGAAATGACTTGGCTTTTAGATTCTCGGAAGATTGGTGGATTGGGGATTCAACATTGGCATCACGCTTCCCCCAACTCTATCAACTATCTTCTCTTCATCATCAACCTATTGCACAGTTTGTTAACACAAGTGGCAACTTGGATCCCCTATCAAACCTATATTGGAACTTCCATTTCTCCCGTCCTATTCCCTCTAGAGCCCAAGTCCAGTTTGAAAATTTATCAGCCTTGTTATCCAATATTAGAGTTTCCCATGGAGAAGATGGCTTTAGATGGTCTCTTCTTCCCTTTGGCCTTTTTACATGCAAATCCTTGTTTGAAGCCATTTCAGATTGCCCCCCCGCACTAGCCTCACCTTTTACCAAACCATTATGGGTTGCACAAGCCTCATCTAAGGTAAAATTCTTTGGGTGGATTCTTTTAAATAGGAAGCTTAACACAACAAATGTCATGCAGAGGCGATTTCCATATAGAGCTTTGTCCGCACTTGCTTGTATTTTATGCTTGAGTGGGAGTGAATCAGCTGATCACCTCTTTGGTTGTTGTGAATGGATTAAATTCATATGGGAGAGATGGGTGAGTGCTTGTGATGGTTTGTTCCTGCCCCCAAATTCTTTTGAGAGTGGAATTGTAGACACAAGGTTTTCCATCTAGTCTAGGAAGATCTTGGAAGTGGGCAAAATTATGGTGTTAGCCTCATCTTGGGTAATTTGGCTAGAGAGGAACTGGCGTATTTTCCAAGATGTGGCAAAAGACAAATGGGGTTTGTGGGATGAAGTATTAATGCAAGTGGCGAACTGGGAGCAACTGCCAATTTTCGCAAGTGGATTCTCTATCATAGATTGGTATCGAAATTGGGGTTTGTGTCTAATGTAATTTTGGGTTTTTGTTGTTGGGTCAATGTAATCCCTTTATGTAAACCAGTGTTGTCAAGGCGGCATCGCCTAGACCACCGTCTAGGCTGTTTGGGGAGGTCTAAGCAATTTTTTTTTTAACTTTTTTTGTTTTGTTAAAACCTGCGAAATCCTCTCCCTTCTTCCACTTCAACTTCTGAATTAAATTAATAATTACATATAATTTAATATATAAATTAAATTAATAATTACACACACACACACACACACACATATATATATATATATGGAGTGAGGGACCAATGAATAAATAAATAAATTTTTTAGGGACCTCTAATTAAATATTTTATATCCCGCCTAAGCCCCGCCTCGCCTAATTAAGGTTTACCGCCTTGACAACACTGATGTAAACCTTTTATACTCATCAATAAACATATAAAAAATTTTGGATCGGTTTCAAGAAGTGAAAATGATTTTGGACAAAAGGTTGGCTTGGACCACATTGGGTCTCCAAAAGAACAAGCACAATTGTTGAGCTCAAAATTCTTTTTGCTAACACTTTTGTGCCTGAAATGTATTGTTAATGCACCTATAGCTAGATTTTCTTTGTGATGCATATTGCAAGAGGACTTTGGACTTTCCTTTTCACGTTTGCACCAAATTTTATTTCTCATCCTTGATGATTATAGCACTTCACTTGATATGTTGGGTATAGGGTTTTACAATTAGTGAAGATGTTGGTTGTTTTTATAGTGATAAATGTGGGACTTGTTATTGTAGAAAATTCAATTGGAAATCGATGATGAGTGTAAATAGTTATCATTTCTGCTTCTTTTGTTGCTTAATCAACTTTCTTTCTTGCATGAGAAATGATTTTATTGAAAGATTATTATTATTATTTAATTACTTTACGTATTTGGGTTAAGTGCGTCACAACGCTCATAACTGGATACCAACCCCCCAACTAATCCCACAGGCCCCTAGTTGATCAAGTGGGAGATGCCCCCCAGTGGCCATCTGGGTCCCGAAGCATCTCTTAATAGTTTGCACTAAGGGCCCTCCTATTGGGTTATGGATCTAGGGCGTCCACGTATACGATGTGCCCTAATCTCCACCACTACATCACTTCGATGGTTGATTGATTGGTGGATTATTAATTTTCATTTTACTACACTTGTCAAAATTAGTTCTTGAGGTTTTTATGCATGAAGCCAATTAACTGAAATATATAGCTAAAATTGTTGCTATGTTTTTTTACATATATATATTTCTTTTGGTGAGTTGCCAGGAAGATCTTGATACAATAGATAGAATGATCGCTGAAGGAGAAGCATCTTACAATAAGTGGCGGCACCCGGATCCTTACATTGGTAAGTATTATGGCTCCTTTTTTTTGGGTCAAAAGTTTGGTCGCTGTTAGGCTTGCTTTTAGACACCATGGGTTAATCCACCTCCTTAGGGCAGTCAAAGGAAAGTCATCCATGTGGGTCTTAAGGCTCATGGGATATTAGCCATGTGACCAATTCCCAATACTTGAATTTTGGTCAACGATGTGAGAAGCAAGCTCACTTGTAAACCAAGCCGACTTCAGGGCTACCATTAAATGCTTTTATTAATATTTTTGTTTAGTTATGTTATTATGTTATTTGCAATCTTTTCTGTTTATCTCTTAGATATAAACATCTATAATCTGAACTTCATTTTTCTCCAAATTAGGCTTGCCTTTTGCATTAAATATTTTGTTACTTTTGTAATCATTTATTTATTTATTTTTATTTAAGGGTGTTTGAGCCTTTTATAGTATCCAACTAGTGCCGTGATATGTCAACAAACCACTCTATCTTCACACATTGGAAATCCTATATTGAGTAGCTTAAACCACATACCTCTATTGGATGCAAATTGTGTTGGTGGATAAGGCTTTGTTTCTTGTCATTGTTTTATGGAGTGGAAACATGTAAAATAATGGATGCTTGAATAATCTATTTCAACTTATAGTTTCATGCCACGCACACTAGGAAATAGATGCAATAGAAGAAGCCAAGAAAAATAGGAAGAAAGTTAAAAGAATCATGCAGGGGATCCGGGCATGCTTGTTCAATCAAGAAGGAATGAACAATCAAATCAATTGAACAATTTTGTCTTTTTTTTAGAATTTTTTAGTGTTTGAATGCAAATCACATGGAAAAAAAATTCAAAAAATTAATATGGTAACTTCTTCTCTCTTATTTTATGTATGATTGTTTACATTATTTGCAATAAAAAACACACTCACACATAAGAGAAGAGCTCAATATATATATATTGAGAGGATACAAATTTCTTAAGAGGTTCATACAATTCCTGATGGATAGGTTGACGACCGTCTCACTCCCTCACCAGAACCAACTAATTCTCTTGCCAACTTGGGATGGACAACGATGGTAGGATTCAAATTAGTGACTTTCCGGCCGGTTCTAATAATCCACGCTATATTCATAAGTGTATAATTATGTTTTTTTTTTTACAAGAAACATATATTATATTAAGTATAGAGTAAAAAGGCCACAGGGACGAGCTGTCCTCGTGGAATTACAGCCTAGCGTATAATTATGTTTGTTATAGCACCTTTTTGAATATTAATGAATAATTCAAAAATTCTCTAAACGTCTCTAAGTTAGCGAGTATATATGAAAACTCCCTATATCAAATTGGACTTCCTAGAATTAATTTTGAGTTTTAATAAGCAAAGTTTAGCATGAAGTCAAATTTTCATTTTTTGGTCAAAGTCTAATTTTCAATTTTTGGTCTGAGATGAGCATTTATTTTTTTGATAATTTAGCTTGGCGTACTTTATGTCTTGCCTTTTCGGCTTTTCCAATGGAGGTCCATTGTTTTCTCCCCCATTGATGAGGCTTTCGAAGGTTTTCTGTTTGGCTGCAAATAGCGTTGTTTTACACTTGGTCTTGTGTTAGATGTGGCAATGTTTCATATACGTGCCAACTCCACCTCTGGCCTGTAATATGTTGGGCAATAAAGAAACAACAAGGTAAATAAAAATGTGAATATTAATATGGATATGAGGTAAAATGTTGAATGATAAAATTAGAAATAAACATATTCGAGAAATGGTAAGATTAGCCCCAATTAGAAATAAAATAAGAAAGAACTGATTAAGATGGTTTTGACACATACAACGACGAAGACCATTAGATGCGTTAATTAGGAAGGATGACCTATGAATAATTAATGATAATGATAGAGACATAGGAAGCTCTAAAGTAACATAGATAGAGATAATTAAAAAGATATAAATAAGCGTACTATAACTGTCGACTTAGCCCTTGATAGGATAGAGTGAAGGAAGTAGATTCATGTTGCCAACTTGATGACAGAAAAATTCGTGTTTAGTTGAGTTGAGCTGATCCACATAGTCAGGCTTATGCCAAAAAGCTTAGTTCCAATGGTTTCTAACAAGATATCAAAGCTTTTGCCTTAGATGTCTTGTGTTTGAACCTCCTTGCAAGCATTTGTCATTTATAAGTCATTAAGTCGTCTCTCTTTCTTAGTATAAATATGGTCCACATGCCATCATGAACATGAGGAGTTTTAATATCTATTTTTGCTTGTTTGATATATGTAGTTGGATCTCTTTTAATGGTTTCTAACATAGGTCACCAGCTCGTTGTTTCATGGTTCATAGTTACTAATTGAAAGTTCCACTTTTATGAGAATTTTTCTATGTGATTCTGATGCATCTCACATTTTCTTTTGTTTCTGTAGTGACTGTATATACTTAATTGCTCAAATCATATCCTTTGCTCTTTGAGATTTATTTATCATTATTTCTTGATGAGCAGTTCCTTGGGCTCCTGGTGGTTCCAAGTTTCACCGAAATCCAACTCCACGTACTGGGGTAAGTTTGAGCATTTTATAATCATGCTTTTTATTATTATTATTATCTTTTTATTTCTATATCGTGAATTGCAAAATAGAACACATTCATTTCACTGCTTCCATATGTTACTTAGATGAGCTTGGCTCAGAAATTAGAGTCTTTTGACTTTTGTGCGTTTGATGGGTTTTGATGCTTCCTGTCAATAAATTTTCATTCTATGTGACATAGTAGTGGATGCATTCTGGTTTGATAAGCCAATCAGGGTCAAGGAGGCCTCTGAATGGATACTTCAACAACAAAAGGAATGCATTACAAGAGGTTAGCCCATTTTTCTTCAAGTCACCTAAGGAGAACCCTGTGTACTTCCACACCACTTGCATGCATGTTTTGAATTTGATTCATCCTCCGCATGTTTATCTTTCTCTTTTCCTTTCCCTTTCCCTTCTTTTTCAATACAGGTACTTGGTTATTTCAGTATCCTAGGAAATTAAAGAAACAGAGCACATCCTTTTGGAAAACATTTGCATTTACTGTGAATAGTTAGCCATTTGCTAAGGACCATTGTGTGCCATCTATTAATATTTGACCAAAATAGAGACTATTAACCCTCCATTATTTTCTCATACCTACACCAAATTCATGAAGAATCCATTTTTTTTTTTAATGAATATGTGTGTGTGCACGCCCGCTTGTCAAAGCACTCAAGAAACAAACTGCACACCTAATTGAAGACAATCTTCTTTTTCCACTTATTTTTCCTAGTTGAAGGAGCTACTGACTAGGCTCTGCACTCTTGCTTACCTTGCTCTGCTGCTAATCTTTCACTGATTGCTTCATTTGGGAGGAAAGATGAGAAAGAGCACGTAATCTTTGTATTCTTGATCAAATTCCGACCACCCAATAACTCATATCATGTGCTTGTCTTTTAGTCAGACAAGTGATGTTGTTCTGGTAAATTTTGTATATCATAAGCAGCTGTCATGTCTGTACAGTTAACTAACAGCCGAAGGCATGTTTTTCTTTTTCTTTTCTTTTCTTTTTGGAGTCCTATTCTTAATTGTCATGGGGGTGTTGCTAAACTGTCCTCTTTCCTCCTTCCCAGAAGGAAAAAAGGAAACAAAAAAAAAAAGCATATTAAACGAATGAGCAACTGTTAATGTATACTATTGGTAATGCCCCTTGCTCTAGTGGCTTCCATTCTTCTCTCTCTCTCTCTTCCTACACGAGTCTGCATGTCTCTAGCACCACTTTCTTACTAAGCTGTCCACTGTTGCCTCAATGGCATTGACAACTGACATCAAACCAATTGTTACATCATGCCTTGTTTCGCTGTTGAACTCCGATATGTAGAAAAGAGATGATGAAAGAAGGGAGGAAGAAGATCAATCACTCGTGACACAGTTGGATTCACAGCAGCTAGGTATTAGATTTATTAGTGCAAAGATAGGAGGAAATGGATGAGAGGAGTGAGAGAAAAGGGTGGGTTGCGGCATCAATATCAGGATTTGCTCCCTTCGCCTTACTCATTTATCAAGCCAAAGGACAAAAATCCTTGAAATATCTGAATAAATTCTGAATACAAAATGAAGACAAGGATATCTACATAAATAGAAACAATTAACTATAAGATATCGTTTCACATAACATACAGATGGATATAGGCTGAACACTACTGCTGATTTCAATGGATGCTTTGACCAATTCAGAATTTATTCAGACACAGTCGAGGTTGCTCCATTTTAACCTGAAGGTCATGGTTCAAATTTGGAGACAGCCTCTTCACCATGGAGGTAAGACTGCATATGATATTCCTTCTCCAGACACTGAAATGTTGGGTGCCTCTTGCATTGAAGGACTGTTGTACTGTAATCTGCATGCTTAAATGAATTGTGCATTTTTTATTGGTCATAAAGTTACTTCTGCTAACTAATGCTATGCTCCTATCAATCAGTTTAATTGGTACTGAAATCTTGCTATTGATGCAGGTTGAGATAGTCTATGACTATGGCCGAGAAGATAATCCATGAGGAAACTTCATGTATTGAAGAATGCAATCGAATAAGCTGCAATTGAGAGCTATAAACATTTTAAGATAATCGTTTGCCTTTTGTTGTTAATGTATCTATTCTCGAGGTCTCTTAAGTTGATCAGTTGAACCAGAATCAGGTTCCTCCTAAGATCTCTTCTCGTTTTACTTGTTTGATGATCCTCTTCTTTAACTTTAAAGAACACTAGCTCCCTGCTAAGAAAACAGTTATCATCTCGTTTTGCTGATTTTGACTTAATCATTTTGGGTATTATAGACTCAGACTTGATGGATTTGTCATTAGATAATCTAGCCAGTCCCTTGAAGATTATAACCATTAAAGTTAGTAAATGGCCTTATTATATTTGTGAATTGTTGAACAATTAAGAAGTGGACCATCTTGAGTAATTTCAGCCCATCCAAGCAGTTCTCGAGTGAATCGATCACAGCAGAAATAGACTTAAACAATCAATAAGCAGTAGTCTTAAAGTTCTTAAGGGACTTGTTGAGTTTTTAAAGAGCCTATGTGCCCTTGGATCAAGATTAGACAATTTTTATCTGGAGATTATTTTATTTGGTTTATTGGATAAAGTTTCTGACGATTTAGTTCATAATTAAATTAATTATCATGATGGGATATCTTAGTTATTGGATCATGCTCTATGAGTCTCATTTTTTTTTGGTTTTTTATCAGATCTTTACTTCTTTCTAAGGTCACTGATACTCTTTCCTTTGTAAATCATTTTGTTTTTTTGTTAATTTTTTTTTATTGAATATACATGTCTCTAATGTTTGACGTGAAATAGCTATAACCAGTATGAATTTAATCTCTGTTTTTATTGGGTTTCTTTCCTTTGTAAGGAATTTCAGTTTTCTTCACAATTTTTATCTTTTACCCATGAGTTGTACTCCTTCATATTTACCCATGTAGTTCTTCGAATAATAGGTTGTAATTTCTTTTTTTCCTCTCATCTTTACCCATGTTGGAGGTTACCTTCTAATATCTCTTTTTCTTTACT
The DNA here is from genome assembly GCA_035771175.1 of Paratinospora sagittata. Taxonomy (NCBI): domain Eukaryota; kingdom Viridiplantae; phylum Streptophyta; class Magnoliopsida; order Ranunculales; family Menispermaceae; genus Paratinospora; species Paratinospora sagittata. Next base: position 35,373,273 of record CM069594.1, read on the forward strand.
GCAGTTTTAGCTTCTAAAAGCATCTATAGAATTGAACACCGTGAGAATAATCCATTCATTCTGCACATGTATCTTTATTTTATAAATTGAATGTAAGAACATTAATTATTCGTTAAAGGAAAAGGTTCAAGCACCTTTTATAGAGTGGAAATGAAATCCTCTTATTAACTTCAAGTCACTTCTATAATTTTAACACACTACTTTGATCTATCAATCTCCCACGGTGCAAAGCACACCGTACCTATGAACCCTTTAGGTTCTTTAATACTATGTTTACACTAGTAATTCGTAACAAACTAAAGCATATAAAGCTATGACAAAAACTCAAACGCCTGAACAGCTTACCTAATAACTTCCCTTTCATGCCAAGAAGAGTCAAATATCCCATCAGAGAAAATGGAGTAAAGATTTTGGCTAAATAATGGCGATTGTGTTGAAGATCCTACTATCAAATCAAGTTCATCATACTGCTTTTCAAAAAGTGTAAAGGGCCTCCATTTAAAGAGTATTAAACACTAGTTGGTGCATACGCAAGCAATTTAGTTCTTACCACCGACTTGCGCTTTGAGTGTAGTCTCCAAAACACCCACTATCAAATCAAGTTCATCACACTGCTTTTCAAAAAGTGTAAAGGACCTCCATTTATAGAGTATTAAACACTAGTTGGTGTATACGAAAGCAATTTAGTTCTTACCACCGACTTGCACTTTGAGTGTAGTCTCCAAAAACATTCTTTACTAGAAAGAACAAATAAATAAATGATTCGGAAAATAAACTTGGCTCTACAAAGAAAAAAGGAAAATCAAGATATGTTTTTATATATGAACTTTTTTAGTAGATATGCTCTTAAAAGATTTCAAAAAGTGTAGACAAAAGAAGAAAAGATGTCCCATCAGTTAGGACAAGAGAAAACAAATAAGCTAAGATAACCTAAGCTAAGGACACTATAAAAAAGAAAATAAATTCTTTAAGAGATGGACGTAAGTTGCTGGACATCACATGACTTTTGACGTTATTACGCTCAATCCCATCCTTCTTTCTCTTCCTTTTAAAAGTATGTGACCAAATATCAAGCAGTTTCTCAATCACATTCCACGACAACCCCCTTCTATTATAAAAAACTTTAAAAAAAAAAAAAAAAAAAAGAGAGAAGGAAATACACTTGTGACGTATGTGCATGAGGTTCATTGGCTCTAAGGGCTCTTAAGGGGTGTAAGCAACCTAACCACCCGATTAAATCCGACCGTTTCAGGTAGGATCGTATTTAATTGATATATCGAGTTAATTTTTGAGTAATTCGATCAAATTCGATCAGACCTGACCTCTTAAAATTTATATATATGAGTTTATCCACATTATCATAAGTTAAGTTTAAAAGTAATTTGACTTGTACATATATGAATTTTTTTTTTTAAAAAAAATTTCATCTTTTAAAATTTAAATAGTAATTTAATAAGTTGAATACATAATAATCTAACATATTTTATTACTAATATAAGTTTAAATAATAGTTATTAAGCTTTAAAAAAAATTGAGTTATTTAATAAAGGTCAACCAGATCTATCAGGATAAAAGTTAGGAGGTAAAAACTCGTTCAACCCTGTTCCAAGCGGCAAAGGGAACAGGTTGGTTGAGTGTTTCAACCGAAAACTATATATAAATCAATGGAAGAAAGGAACAACATGCACATCCATCCCATCCTTAACTGACGCAATCCAATCCTACCATACCCATTACATACCACCACTAAGAGGCCCAACCCCCCCTCTTAAGAATTTCCTTCATTTCATCAATACTTCTGACTTCTGCACGTTAAGTGTGTTTAAGAGATGACTCATCTTCAAACGTCCTGTTCCTTTTCTCCTTTTATTTGAAAAAAAAAAAAAAAAAGTTCTCCGTTTTCAAACCACTAGTCCAAATGTTCCCACCACAGATCGGTTGTTCAAGGATATACAAAATTCGAGGAAATATACCATTAGATTTCAAAAAAAAAAAAAAAGATACCATACAATCGCATCCATACCATCATTGGAGTGTGTGGTTTCCTTTGAAACTAATAAATAAAGATGACACAGAGAAGGAATCAAATCTCGAATTTTCTTTTACATATGTAAACTGATTCGGTTTCACTCTTCCCCACCCCCTTACAAATTTCATCATCATCCTAACTCAAACGCCCCCCCAACTGAAACGAAACGGAAATTACAAAAAATAAAGTAAAAAGAAAAAATTAACCCTCTTAACTCACGAGACGACGACATACAAACAAGCGAACATCTACTAACACGGTGGTAGTGATACCGAAATAGGAATGAAACACATCTATCTCTCAAGCACAGCAATAGGTCCACTGCTCATCATCTCCTCCAACTCCAACAGCAGCAGCAGCAACAGCAGTTGCAGAATCATGACCATGACCTCC